>BROG01000161.1:935000-1258491 GCA_030159075.1 Atrina japonica
TCAGGAAAAGGACTAATCCAATTGTGTCTTTAGGGGTGAATGAGTTACCAGTAAGATGTGGATTAATATACTGTTTGTCATTGCAGGCGACTGTGCCCAGATTTGTTTTTCTTCCAAAGAGCTACGGAGTATCCTTGCAAAAGTATAATCAATGCTGATACACGCGTTGAAACTTTACGTAAAAGAGTAGAACAGTGCGTCCTGCAGTCAGAAACCATACAAGTAGACCGTCTTGGAAAGACCAATGTGAGTATATCCTTGTATCATATCATGTTATTATACCTCTATGTTAGATTCTTAATCCTTATTGGACAAATGTTATACAACATTATACCGCTGTTTCTTTTTAATTTGTTGTGCTTTAACCCTTATCCTGCCAAACATGTCTATATACGATTTTACAGTACCCTCTGCCACTGCCCAAAACACCAATATATGATTTTCGTAAACCCGCTCTCACTGCCAAGTACGTCAATATACGATTTCCAAGTATGCTATAAATACCATGGAATCCTATGTAAAAGACCATTGGTGAATATAAAAAGATTCAGACACATCATAGATAAGACTTTAATGGTTAATGATTGGTTGACACACTTTTATCACTAAAAATAAAAACTGAATGACTTAAACGACCTTTAGAATCTCGCTTCCGAGGAAACGAAAGTATTACAAATGGCGTCTGCATCGCTTTGTTCACTGTGCGATAATGGAGTTTGGAGCTATATTTCAGTAGTTACAACTCGGAGGAAGAATACGGTTTCCTCTGATTTGAAATAGGAGACAGATGTAAATGCAACCCAAGTTCTCAGAAAACTCCTATGGATAAGTCACCAACCAATAGGACCAATAGGATTATTCTGTGCATTGACGAGACGACTAGACCAACATTGACTCGCTACCGGTAAACACTCAGTTCACTGTGACACCAAGACTTGCGTGCTATGTACCTGGCAACGGTAATCTTTTAGATTTTATTTATTGTTTAAAAAACCAATGTGGGAATCTTTTGTTTAGGGGACAAATGGCTGTCTCAAATTTTATTAATTTTGGTGAGCATCTAAAGCCACAATGTCGGACATTGGTCGCTTCGGTTTCACTCATGCCGAGTCATGGAAAGCAACTACGGTCGCTGAAATTACAACTTTAATTGTTAATTAAAAAAATAAAACACTTCAAAAACATTACTTGCAATCATTTTTATTAAAATTATATATGGATATATGGGTCAGTTTACACAAATTGACACACAATTACAAGTTAAAGTGACCAGTTCAAATTCATAAAAATTCACAGTTTTAAACTGGCAGTGGTGTGTATACATTGTAATACCTATGCAGCAGTCGCTGGCTGAGTCAGTCAATGTAATATGGCGGGATAAGGGTTAACATGTATCACAAATTTGTGTTGGTATAATGTTGTATACAGGTGTTTCTTTTTAATTTGTTGTGCTTTAACATGTATCACAAATTTGTGTTGGTATAATGTTGTATACAGGTGTTGAATGTTGTATACAGGTGTTTTGGTATAATGTTGTATACAGGTGTTTTGGTATAATGTTGTATACAGGTGTTTTGGTATAATGTTGTATACAGGTGTTTTGGTATAATGTTGTATACAGGTGTTTCTTTTTATTTTGTTGTGCTTTAACATGTATCAACAAATGTTGTATACAGGTGTGTTGGTATAATGTTGTATACAGGTGTTTCTTTTTAATTTGTTGTGTTTCTTTTTTATTTTGTTTTAACATGTATCACAAATTTGTGTTGGTATAGTATTGTATACAGGTGTGTTGGTATAATGTTGTATACAGGTGTTTCTTTTTATTTTGTTGTGCTTTAACATGTATCACAAATTTGTGTTGGTATAATGTTGTATACAGGTGTTTCTTTTTAATTTGTTGTGCTTTAACATGTATCACAAATTTTGTTGGTATAATGTTGTATACAGGTGTTTTGGTTGTATATACAGGTGTTTTGGTATAATGTTGTATATAATGTGTTTCTTTTTAATTTGTTGTGCTTTAACATGTATCACAAATTTGTGTTGGTATAATGTTGTATACAGGTGTTTCTTTTTAATTTGTTGTGCTTTAACATGTATCACAAATTTGTGTTGGTATAATGTTGTATACAGGTGTTTTGGTATAATGTTGTATACAGGTGTTTCTTTTTATTTTGTTGTGCTTTAACATGTATCACAAATTTGTGTTGGTATAATGTTGTATACAGGTGTTTTGGTATAATGTTGTATACAGGTGTTTCTTTTTTATTTTGTTGTGCTTTAACATGTATCACAAATTTGTGTTGGTATAATGTTGTATACAGGTGTTTTGGTATAATGTTGTATACAGGTGTTTCTTTTTATTTTGTTGTGCTTTAACATGTATCACAAATTTGTGTTGGTATAATGTTGTATACAGGTGTTTTGGTATAATGTTGTATACAGGTGTTTTGGTATAATGTTGTATACAGGTGTTTCTTTTTATTTTGTTGTGCTTTAACATGTATCACAAATTTGTGTTGGTATAATGTTGTATACAGGTGTTTTGGTATAATGTTGTATACAAGTGTTTTGGTATAATGTTGTATACAGGTGTTTTGGTATAATGTTGTATACAGGTGTTTTGGTATAATGTTGTATACAGGTGTTTTGGTATAATGTTGTATACAGGTGTGTTGGTATAATGTTGTATACAGGTGTTTTGGTATAATGTTGTATACAAGTGTTTTGGTATAATGTTGTATACAGGTGTTTTGGTATAATGTTGTATACAGGTGTTTTGGTATAATGTTGTATACAAGTGTTGTTTAACAAGTATCACAAATTTTGTTGGTATAATGTTGTATACAGGTGTTTTGGTATAATGTTGTATACAAGTGTTTTGGTATAATGTTGTATACAGGTGTTTTGGTATAATGTTGTATACAGGTGTTTTGGTATAATGTTGTATACAGGTGTTTTGGTATAATGTTGTATACAGGTGTTTTGGTATAATGTTGTATACAGGTGTGGTTTGTTGTATACAGGTGTGTTTTGTATACAGGTGTGTTTGGTATAATGTTGGTATACAGGTGTTTTGGTATAATGTTGTATACAAGTGTTTTGGTATAATGTTGTATACAGGTGTTTTGGTGTGATGTTGTATACAGGTGTTTTGGTATAATGTTGTATACAGGTGTTTCTTTTTAATTTGTTGATCTTTCTTTATATCAGATGATTCAGACAAGGAAACGGTCAAGTGAGGAATACACAATTCTTACAGATGGTCAAGAGGCTCACTGGGAAGTTGTGGAGCGAATTCTTTTTATATATGCAAAACTGAACCCTGGTCAAGGATATGTACAAGTAAATTTCTTCTAATTAGAATTAACATGTCATAGTTCAAATTTTTCTTCTCATTGGATGTGCGACAAAAGATGTTCAGATAACTTATGAACAAATGATTTTTATCAAATAAATCTTTCATCATATGAAAATGGTTCAATGGCATTAATCAGCTTACGACATCAACCCCTGAAAAACAATTGACTCTTCTGTAAATCAATCACTGTAGATCAGTTCAAATATGTCTTTAGGGGTGAATGAGTTAATGCATTTCATTTGGCTGACAAGCACACCACTGTGTCGGAGTTTGCCTTAGTATTATGATCGGCCATTAACTGCATGGAAGTGATGAGAAAGAATGATGGCTCTTCCAACTGGATAAGATAAATAACAGAACAAATTAACTTTAAGAAATAATCGCACGTAAGACCAATTTTGTTTATCGTAGATTGGCAGCGTAATGGACACACACATGAGCTGAATTCAAAATCAGAAAATATACATGTTCACACCTAACAGCTTTTGAAATTTAAACATTCATTCAACTTTAGGAAATGTAGATGCATGCACATAATGGTCTAAAAGTGCATTTATTATTTTCTATGTGAATTACATGTATTTAGTGAAGTAAATTTTAAATGGGCAAGCTTATAAACTAGCAGGAAGTGATATGAATAATGATTACATCAAATATTTGCTAAGATTTTTACAGTTGCTCTAAAACTTTAGTCTATATTTGGCAAATAGTATAATCACTAATTTAGAACTTGCATGCAAAAATATTTTGAATAAAAAGATCTCGAATCAATAAAACTTATTATTAGTGGAATCTGTCTTGAAAGACCACCTCTTCTGCCACTGAAATGTGGCCTCTCAAGACAGGTGGTCTCTCAAAAAATGTTTTATTTTGATAATTACCTTCAGAATGTGGTTCCACAAGGTTCTTTTGTTACAGTGGTCTTACAAGACAGTGCCAGTGTATATTCTACACACATAGTTTTTAAACTTTTCATATTAACTTGTCAACCCCTGAGAAACAATGAACTATTCTATAAGTCAATGATTTAAGCCAGTCTAAATGTGTGTTTAGGGCTGAATTAGTTAAAGCAATGCACCAATTTCTGTTTTTCCATTAACTGATTCTAATGGTAGTGTTTATTTTTCCAGGGAATGAATGAAATTATTGGTCCAATATATTACACATTTGCATCAGATCCTGACCTGAAATGGAAAGGTATTAGAATATTTTAAAATCTAATTTGATCTATCTGACTGTCTATCTATCTATCTATCTGTCTGTCTGTCTAACTGTCTGTCTATCTATCTATCTATCTATCTATCTATCTATCTATCTATCTATCTATCTATCTATCTATCTATCTATCCATCCATCCATCCATCCATCCATCCATCCATCTGTCTAGCTTTCTATCTATTTATCTCAATATTTCTATTTATTAGTTCACATGACACTTCAGGCCACATGAGCTATTGCTCTAGCCAAAGGTCTGTGGTCCGTTGTCGTCCGTCGTCTGTCTGTTAACTTTTGCATTTAAACATCTTCTTCTCAAGAACCAGTTGGCCAATTTTAACCAAATGTGGCATATACCATCCCCATGTGAAGCTGCATAAAGTTTGCAAATGAAAAATAGATAGGATAAAAACTTGGTACATCTTTAAAAATCTTCTTCTCATGAACCAATGATCGGATGAGTTTCAAATTTTGTATGTATGATTGTTAAGTCAATATCTACAAAATTTGCGAACGAAAATGAAATCTGTCCATAAATGAGCCACTAGGTGGCACTTCAGTAACACAGGGAACTCTAAACTGATCGACTTTTTGTATACAAAGTTGTTTGGAATTATCTGAGGATCATTTTGACAAAATTTCAAGGTCATAGAGTTAAAACACCTAAGTAAATGGAAAATACATATTTTTTTTGTAAAATTTTCAACATTTTTGACTACTTCTCCAGAACCATTGGACCAATTTGAACCAAACTTGACTGGAAGTATAACCATGTAAAGCTGCATAAAGTTTGCAGATGAAAAGGGGCTAGGACCAAACATGGCTGCCATGGCTAAATATAGAACGAATGAGACAGCAGATATTTTTGATTTAATACATGTATCTCCAAAATCATTAAAGCTAGAGAAAAAACCATTACCTTAAAATGAGCAGCTTGCAAAAATCTACAAATATTTCATTTTGGTGGAAATTGTAGGGGTGACCCTTATGTGAGTTATTTCCCCTTTTTTGTAAATAATTCATGTTTTGGATGTTTTTTTCACATTATCTTGAAAAGTATAATAGGTAGAGTAGAATTGAAAGAAGCAAAAATGTTCAGCATGCAAAGAGCTACAAAAAAAGTCAATAGGACCGAAATTGTAAGGTTGCCCTTTATGGGAATTTTTTCCCCTTTTAAGTGGATTTTTCATGTTTTTGGATGTATTTTGAAATTATCTTGAAAAATATGATAGATAGAGAGAAACAGAAAGAAGCAAAAATGTTCAGTATGCAGAGATCTACGAAAAAGTAACAGGAATTAAATTGTCAGGTTTACCCTTGTGAGGGTGATCCTTGTGAAAGTTAGTTCCCCCTTTCAATTGATTTGGCATGTTTTCTACTGTTGTTGCAAATTATCTTGAAAGATCTATAAAATATCAGCAAGGCAAGTCTTCCCTTATGCAAGTTAATTCTCCATTTCAATGAATTTTGGTTGCTTTTCAGTATATTGTCAGTAAATTAAATTTCACTCAGGTGATTATTAAGGCCCCCAATGAGCCTACTGTTTTTCATGTTTATTAGCCATTTTATCTTTTACTCATTTTTTATGTTTTCTGCAATGTTGACCAATTTTGCCAGGTGAGCGACTTAAGACCCCATGGGCCTCTTGTTTGTTATTTCTGTGATTTTGTTGTAGTCCCTCTACACATTTTGACATGTTATTTCTGTGGTATTGTCCTAGTCCCTCTACACATTTTGACATGTTGTTTCTGTGGTATTGTCCTAGTCCCTCTATACGTTTTGACATGTTATTTCTGTGATTTTGTTGTAGTCCCTCTACACATATTGACATGTTATTTCTGTGGTATTGTCCTAGTCCTTCTACACATTTTGACATGTTATTTCTGTGGTATTGTCCTAGTTCCTGTACATGTTTTGACATGGTATTTCTGTGGTATTATCCTAGTTCCTCTACACATTTTGACATGTTATTTCTGTGATTTTGTTGTAGTCCCTCTACACATTTTGACATGTTATTTCTGTGATTTTGTTGTAGTTCCTCTACACATTTTGACATGTTATTTCTGCAGTATTGTCCTAGTTCTTCCTCTACACATTTTGAAATGTTATTTCTATAATTTTGTTTTGCGGTATTGTTATGGTCCCTCTACGTATTTGACATGTTTATTCTGGGGTATTGTTGTGGTCCCTCTATGTATTTGACATGTTATTTCTGCAGTATTGTTGTGGTCCCTCTACGTATTTGACATGTTTATTCTGGGGTATTGTTGTGGTCCCTCTATGTATTTGACATGTTATTTCTGCAGTATTGTTGTGGTCCCTCTACGTATTTGACATGTTTATTCTGGGGTATTGTTGTGGTCCCTCTACGTATTTGACATGTTTATTCTGGGGTATTGTTGTGGTCCCTCTACATATTTGACATGTTATTTCTGCAGTATTGTTGTAATCCCTCTAAGTATTTGACATGTTATTTCTGCAGTATTGTTGTGGTCCCTCTACGTATTTGACATGTTATTTCTGTGGTATTGTTGTGGTCCCTCTACGTATTTGACATGATTATTTTGGGGTATTGTTGTGGTCCCTCTACGTATTTGACATGTTATTTCTGCGGTATTGTTGCGGTCCCTCTACATATTTGACATGTTATTTTTGTAGTATTGTTGTGGTCCCTCTACGTATTTGACATGTTATTTCTGCAGTATTGTTGTGGTCCCTCTATGTATTTGACATGTTATTTTTGGGTATTGTTGTGGTCCCTCTACATATTTGACATGTTATTTCTGTGGTATTGTTGTGGTCCCTCTATGTATTTGACATGTTATTTCTGTGGTATTGTTGTGGTCCCTCTACATATTTGACATGTTATTTCTGTGGTATTGTTGTGGTCCCTGTATGTATTTGACATGTTATTTCTGTGGTATTGTTGTGGTCCCTCTACACATTTTGACATGTTATTTCTGCAGTATTGTCCTAGTTCTTCCTCTACACATTTTGAAATGTTATTTCTATAATTTTGTTTTGCGGTATTGTAATGGTCCCTCTACATATTTGACATGTTTATTCTGGGGTATTGTTGTGGTCCCTCTATGTATTTGACATGTTATTTCTGCAGTATTGTTGTGGTCCCTCTACGTATTTGACATGTTTATTCTGGGGTATTGTTGTGGTCCCTCTATGTATTTGACATGTTATTTCTGCAGTATTGTTGTGGTCCCTCTATGTATTTGACATGTTATTTCTGCAGTATTGTTGTGGTCCCTCTACGTATTTGACATGTTATTTCTGTGGTATTGTTGTGGTCCCTCTATGTATTTGACATGTTATTTCTGTGGTATTGTTGTGGTCCCTCTATGTATTTGACATGTTATTTTTGGGTATTGTTGTGGTCCCTCTATGTATTTGACATGTTATTTCTGTGGTATTGTTGTGGTCCCTCTATGTATTTGACATGTTATTTTGGGGTATTGTTGTGGTCCCTCTACGTATTTGACATGTTATTTCTTTGGTATTGTTGTGGTCCCTCTATGTATTTGACATGTTATTTCTGTGGTATTGTTGTGGTCCCTCTATGTATTTGACATGTTATTTTTGGGTATTGTTGTGGTCCCTCTACGTATTTGACATGTTATTTCTGCAGTATTGTTGTGGTCCCTCTACGTATTTGACATGTTATTTCTGTGGTATTGTTGTGGTCCCTCTATGTATTTCACATGTTATTTCTGTGGTATTGTTGTGGTCCCTCTATGTATTTGACATGTTATTTCTGTGGTATTGTTGTGGTCCCTCTATGTATTTGACATGTTATTTCTGTGGTATTGTTGTGGTCCCTCTATGTATTTGACATGTTATTTTGGGGTATTGTTGTGGTCCCTCTACGTATTTGACATGTTATTTCTGTGGTATTGTTGTGGTCCCTCTACATATTTGACATGTTATTTCTGTGGTATTGTTGTGGTCCCTCTACGTATTTGACATGTTATTTTTGGGTATTGTTGTGGTCCCTCTATGTATTTGACATGTTATTTCTGTGGTATTGTTGTGGTCCCTTTATGTATTTGACATGTTATTTTGGGGTATTGTTGTGGTCCCTCTACATATTTGACATGTTATTTCTGTGGTATTGTTGTGGTCCCTCTACATATTTGACATGTTATTTTTGGGTATTGTTGTGGTCCCTCTATGTATTTGACATGTTATTTTGGGGTATTGTTGTGGTCCCTCTATGTATTTGACATGTTATTTTTGGGTATTGTTGTGGTCCCTCTACGTATTTGACATGTTATTTCTGTGGTATTGTTGTGGTCCCTCTATGTATTTGACATGTTATTTCTGTGGTATTGTTGTGGTCCCTCTATGTATGTTATTTTTGGGTATTGTTGTGGTCCCTCTACGTATTTGACATGTTATTTTTGGGTATTGTTGTGGTCCCTCTACATATTTGACATGTTATTTTTGGGTATTGTTGTGGTCCCTCTACATATTTGACATGTTATTTTGGGGTATTGTTGTGGTCCCTCTACATATTTGACATGTTATTTTTGGGGTATTGTTGTGGTCTCTCTACATATTTGTCATGTTATTTCTGTGGTATTGTTGTGGTCCCTCTACATATTTGACATGTTATTTTGGGGTATTGTTGAGGTCCCTCTACGTATTTGACATGTTATTTCTGTGGTATTGTTGTGGTCCCTCTATGTATTTGACATGTTATTTTTGGGTATTGTTGTGGTCCCTCTACGTATTTGACATGTTATTTCTGTGGTATTGTTGTGGTCCCTCTATGTATTTGACATGTTATTTCTGTGGTATTGTTGTGGTCCCTCTATGTAGGTTATTTTTGGGTATTGTTGTGGTCCCTCTACGTATTTGACATGTTATTTTGGGGTATTGTTGTGGTCCCTCTACATATTTGACATGTTATTTTGGGGTATTGTTGTGGTCCCTCTACATATTTGTCATGTTATTTTGGGGTATTGTTGTGGTCCCTCTACATATTTGACATGTTATTTTTGGGGTATTGTTGTGGTCCCTCTACATATTTGTCATGTTATTTCTGTGGTATTGTTGTGGTCCCTCTACATATTTGACATGTTATTTTGGGGTATTGTTGAGGTCCCTCTACGTATTTGACATGTTATTTCTGTGGTATTGTTGTGGTCCCTCTACATATTTGACATGTTATTTTTGGGTATTGTTGTGGTCCCTCTAGGTATTTGACATGTTATTTTGGGGTATTGTTGTGGTCCCTCTACATATTTGACATGTTATTTCTCTGGTATTGTGTGGTCCCTCTATGTATTTGACATGTTATTTTGGGGTATTGTTGTGGTCCCTCTACATATTTGACATGTTATTTTTGGGGTATTGTTGTGATGACATTTTACTTCTGTTTTCAGAGTTTGCTGAAGCTGATTCATTTTTCTGTTTCACACATCTGATGTCAGAAATTAGAGATATGTTTATTAAAACTTTGGACACAGATTCTCACTGTGGTATAGGTAAGTATTTATTTTTATAGCAGTCATTCTGGATGGTACATATATGCTGTTTTTAGCTCACTGAGACAGAAGTCCGGAGAGCTAATGCCATACCCTGACAGCTGTGTTGTCGTAGTTGTCAACATCTGTAGTCCTGGTCTATATCTTTTGAACCACATGGGAGAAGGCTTTGATATTTCTCATATAGATTCCTTATGACCAGTGCTTTCAATTGGTACCTTGACTTTTGACCTTGTAACCTTGACCTTGGACTTTGTCCTACTTTTCAAGGCTACATCTTTAACGTCATGAGGGATAGTGTTTTGATGTTCCACATATAGATTTCTTATGAGCAGAGCTTTCATTTGATACCTTGACGTTTGATCTAGTAACCTTGACCTTGGATTTGACCAATAGCTACTTTTCAAAAACATTACCCTGAGCTGAAGGAATCAAAATATTTACTGTATCTTGACCTTGAAACCTGGTATGGTCTGTATGGTGGATGTAATATTTAGACTGTCACTTGAAACTGAAATTGAAAATCACAAGACACAATGGAACCTCGCTATTAAGACCACCTAACTGACTAACTCAAAGTGGTCTGATTAGGGAGGTGGTCCCGTAAGTGATGTTCTGAACTGATCAAATATTAAGGAAGAGACTGGAAATTTGTGATCTTAATTGTTAAGTGGTCTCCTAAGTGAGGTGGTCTTCAGGTAAGGTTCCACTGTATTGAGGGAGTTTTATTTATTATGTAAATTATGTTATGTTTTCACACATTTAACATCTTTAAGTAACAATTATAGTAATAATGATTATCAGACCACAAATATAGCAGAAATCGTCGTAATCCATTACAGGTTACGCTAAAAGGAATGACCGTAAATGGGAGGTTTCAATAGCAATAATGAAGACTTCAAAATGAAATTCATTGAGAACAAAAAATAGCTTACGTGATTTCCATTTGTCGTAACCTCCGTATAGCCTTAACAATCGCTCCTGTGTTATTTTGTGGTTTGATTAAGATAATATACATAATATATTAATAATATAATTATTAAGATATCAGTTATTTTTATTGCATGTCTTGTCAAGAATACCTGTTCTTAACTCACCAGCCTTGGAAAAACAATGGACTCTTCTGTAAATCAAATGAATTAGACCAGTTCAAATGTGTCTTTAGGGTTAAATAAGTTCAAAGAAGGCTGCTTGTCATTTTCTGTTTCTTTCCCTTTCTGCTGTTTCGTTTGTTTGATTTTCAGATTTCTATTCACATACATGTATAGTGGAACCTGTCTTGAAAGACCCTCATGAAAGAACACCTGTCTTTTGAGATAACTCTTATGAAAGACCACCTGTCTTTTGAGATCACTCTCATGATAGAACACCTGTCTTTTGAGACCACTCTCATGAAAGAACACCTGTCTTTTGAGATCACTCTCATGAAAGAACACCTGTCTTTTGAGATCACTCTCATGATAGAACACCTGTCTTTTGAGACCACTCTCATGAAAGAACACCTGTCTTTTGAGATCACTCTCATGAAAGAACACCTGTCTTTTGAGACCACATTCTGAAATCCACTTGTTTGAATAGTTCTTTTAATGAAACCTCTTTTGAGAGACCACCTGTCATGAGAGACCACATTTCAGTGGCTGATAAGGTGGTTTCTCAAGACAGATTCCACTGTACCTAAGCTTATTGTTTTTGTTACAGGCAGTATGATGTCTAGATTCTCCAAAAAATTAAAGAAACACGACGAATCTTTGTACCACCGTATACAGGAGCTGGACTTAAAACCTCAATATTACGCATTCCGATGGCTGACTCTTCTCCTGTCTCAAGAGTATCCACTACCAGGTCTGTATATACATAATTAGGGGTTGTTATTAGAGCCGTATTGGAGCGGTATTAGAGCCATAACGGAAACCAAAATATTGCTGTTTGAATATTTGTAACTAATATTTGATTTGTAATCGAGTATTTATCTTTTTCTACATGGGTAATTTTCCTCGACCGTCAGTCCTTAGTTTACCCTTCTTGTTACCTGTACTTAAATTGATGTATGGTCATTTCTATTTTTAAAATACATTGTACTCCGGTACATGTAAGTATATGAACATTTGAATGCCAAGTGTTTGATAATTTTAAGTATCAAAACACAAGTTTATATGATTCAATTCTATTTTAGCTTTCTTTTTTTTTTTTTTTGCATTTCTATTGGATGCTAACACTTCACATGACATTCCAATTTCTCCAATGAAATTAAACATCTACATAATCTCTACAGTAATTGTTGTCATAGCCATTTTATCGGTGACTCTTTCTTCATTTGTTTCTTCTTTCAGATGTATTAAGGATTTGGGACTCCTTGTTCGCAGATGAAAACAGATTTGATTTCCTTATATGTGTATGTTGTGCAATGCTAATGTAAGCATTTGTTCCACATCACGTGTTTTGAAGCAAAAAAACAAAACAAAAAACGGCTTCAATAAATATACAGTAAAACCTGCTTTAGGTGGTTAACCTGTGTATAAAGACCACCTGGTCATAAAGACTTTTTTTTTGCTGTCCCCAATAGTACCATTTGTGTACAAATCAACCTCTATATAAAGACCACCTCCCTATCTAAAGGGGGTCTTTATATACAAGTCTCACTGTATAAAATTCGACCATCTTATAACAGCCATCATTGTCTTGACAATTATACCTACCAACAGGATTTCACAGAGAGCAAACGTACATAACATTGTTAACCCTCAATATAAGAAGATTTACAGCTTCCGACATAGAAAAAATTCAGAACAAACAAAGAGTAAAACCTGCTTTAGAGACCACCTGTGTATAAAGACCACCTGTGTATAAAGACCACCTGGTCCACCTGGTCACATTTTTTTGCTGTCCCCAATTGTACCATTAGTGTACAAATCAACATCTGTATAAAGACCACCTCCCTATAAAGACTGGTTTTGTTGTGTCCCTTTGGGGGTCTTTATATACAAGTTTTACTGTACATTTTGAATGAAAAAATCCTAAGATACAAAGACATGAAATAAACTCTGATGCTTTGAGTATGTCATACTCAACATATGTACGTACTCGGCCTATGTACATACTCAGTATATGTACATACTCAGCATATGTACGTACTCAGCATATGTATGTACTCAGCATATGTAAGTACTCAACATATGTACTTACTCAACATATGTATGTACTCAGCATATGTACATACTCAACATATGTATGTACTCAGCATTGTAAGTATTCAACATATGTACTTACTCAACATATGTATGTACTCAGCATATGTACATACTCAACATATGTACGTACTCAACATATGTATGTACTCAGCATATGTATGTACTTAACATATGTACGTACTCAACATATGTATGTACTCAGCATATGTATGTACTCAACATATGTACGTACTCAACATATGTATGTACTCAGCATATGTGCATACTCAACACATGTATGTACTCAACATATGTATGTACTCAGCATATGTACGTACTCAACATATGTATGTACTCAGCATATGTATATACTCAGCATATGTACATACTCAACATACAGAAAAATCATAAGTGTGGCTAATTTTTTAATGAAAAAAAAAAATAATACAGGGTTTTCCCATACGCATGATTTCTGTGTATCTGAAGCATGAAATTCTTTTCAGGACGCAAAACATGAATATTAGTGAGTCCCTAAGGATGTGCAAAAAAAAAAAAGACTGAAAATGTGTGCCTTTGTTTTCATGTATTTTCTTGAATTTTATTGACTTGAGACTCAAAAATTTAACGAAGGACTCAGGAATTTTATTCTTGTGGGTCCCTAGGACTTACTCTAATAACACCCATAGGGAAAACCCTGATGCTGTGTATCCATTCAGCCAGATTCAGAAGTTTTATAATGACCCTACAGTCAAAATAATGAAGTAAAAGTGAAGCTTGGGTGTCTAGTCAATTTTGGTGATTTTGGGTCCGGTTCACAAGCTTCCCAAGAAAAACATTTTATTCCTCACTGGATACTGTCTTACATGTGGTGACAAGTAGGAACGATCACTCTAGTCAGTGTAATTTGAATGTTATCCTTTTTTTTTTTATTTGATTTTAATATTGATTTTGTTATACTTTATGTACTGTTACAGTTACAATCATATATCTAATTACATCCCTTTTACTGTTTCTAGAGTTATAAGAGAAGACATTATAAATGGCGATTTTCCATCTGTGATGAAACTTGTACAAGTAAGTTGTTTGAGTATTTAGGTCATCTGAGCCAAGGTTCCTTCCATCTTCATCTGTTGGTGTCCATCATGTGTCATGCAAAAATTTCTAACATTTCAAAAAATTTCAAAAACTGTTAATTTGATACTGATAAAATCTGTTAACTGATTTAAATAGAAATTAACAGGAAGACTAAATACCCTGCCAGGACCATGAGTTGAGATTTTTCAGTGTAATCCAAAATAGCAGCCATGAATAAATAACGAAAAACATCAAACCAAGCTCCCATTCTGCTTTAAGGATTTTCATGAAACTTGTTCGGAGGACTGTTGGATCAGTCTTGTTGTTTTGGAACAAAAACAAATATGGCTCCAGTGTGCCAGAGAAAATTAGCTACCAAAGTCAAGTAACTGGTAACTTCTATCTGCTATGATATTGTTGGCTATAGATATACATGTACATTATTTGGCTGGAGGCCTTATAAGCTCCTGAGTTCTAGCTATTTTACAATGTTATTTGAGCAATGAGAATTGAATTGTTAACAAGAACATGTATCTTTACCCACTCACTCAATTTTTACGCCAGTTTTGGCCATAATTGAATTTTTATTTTTACGGAACTGATGTCATGCATGGGTGTATACATGTGTATATCACTAGCTACGATAAACAAAATATTAAAACACAGGTCTTTTTCTGCGGTTTCCATTGGCTGATATTTGGCCCCATTCCCAATGTAAAATACATTTTTTTTCCAATTTTATGAAAAAATTCCCAATTTCATGTATAGACCGTGATCGTAATGAAAAATAACTTAATACTGGAGATATATGTATTTAAAAATGAGATTACCTTGCATTTAGATTTACCTGTGTGTAAACTATTTTTCCCATTTGATACAAATTTACATTAAAAGAATTCCCCCTACTGTATCGCAAATGGCATTTTCCCCAAAATGGCAGAAAAAGGCCTGAAATGTCATGTCACATAATTTCAAAACTTTTTTTGCTTTTTATGTCATTGAACATTTTCTTTGTTGTTTTCAGAACTTCCCAACACCCAGGGCTGATTTACAGACAGTTCTTGCCAAGGCTGTAGAAGTTAGATAGCATGTCATCTGATGAAAGGTCAAGATTTTCCCGTTTTTGTCAGCTGTTTGTATATGTTCACTTTATTTCAGTACTGTAATTGGCTGTGTATAATCTGCATTTATGTATTATCCACACACCCCATTTCAGCATCAGATCTCGGAGAAAAAAAGATGTTCGTGCTTTTAGGCCTAAGCCTCCTCATCTGTGTTGTTTTTTTTACATGGCCATTACTTGGGCATTAGTATGACTGAAAACTTATTTTAAATAACAATCCTTAGATCGGTAATTGACAGAAATAGATAAATATTTATTAAATAAAAGAAAATATGATACTATGAGATTTGAAATAAATGTAAAACTACAAAATAGGAATCTGAAATACGAAACTACAAGATACTACATATGCTGTTCCATGTAACTCCCCCATTTACAGTTACAGTATGGCAGTTCGTTTTGTCATCTACACTAGAATTTGAGTTGAGATTGTTCATATTTTCAATAATAGCATAAAACTCAATGAGGAAGATTAACAGCACACACAGGTACTGTACTTTTATGTTTCCCATGGATATTTTATGTTTAAAGCCATGCCTGGTTACCAATCAGCAATCGGAGAGTGTGACAGTCTGAGTGTCACTCGCTGACCAACTTTGCACTGAGCTAGTATTTATAGGCGATTTGTAAACTGAAATACACACGCACACACTGAGGACAATATTCATTTATCAAACATTTATTCACCATCACCATAGACAATAAACACATTACACATATACAGAAAGCAATGAAGAAATAAATTGACTGGATCATCATGATTACGATACGAAAAAAAGTTGGCCAAGTTAAGGCAAGTTTACCATCCAATGTCAGTTTTTCTGCACTATTTTTAATTACTATAGTCCCATGGAAAACAATGTCCGAAGAACCTTTTGTACTGTATTATCAGCACCCCCATCCCTGAGAGAAATTTTAGAGTGAAAAGAGTGCGGATTATATACGGCCGATTATGGTAATTATTATATATTATTAGGACATAAACGAGTTCACAAAAATGAATTTTACTACGGTATATAATCTTAGTAATTCTGCATTTGTATGATTTTGTCCTCTGAATTTGGTAGATACCCAAAATAAATCAAAATGGCACTTTTTACCCCAGAAGTTGGACTTAATTTTGATAATATTTTCATTAGGTTACATTCATAAATTACTTAAAAGTATCAGTGGTTTTATTTTGATGTTTCTGCATTACGTCATAGATCCCTTCATTGACTTTGTATTAAACATCGAAGTGACTTCCTAGAATTTTACTCTCAGGAAAAATAGTGTATTCCTCCTAAAATAACAAATAGATTGGAATGGAATTTTTAGGATACGAGTACCAAAATCTCCCCTTCCTGTGAATCATGTCTTGTTAAATTGGATGAATGATGAATTATAGAGGAATTATTGGAAAAAAACACCAATTTTTCTAAGAATATGTAGTGAAAAGAAATTTTGCAAACTGATTTATGTCATACTACTGTATGTCTGTCATAAAACAAGATGCATTATGGGGAAGTTTTGTAGAAGGTATCAACCCAGATAGCTCAGTTGATAAGAGCATCCTGCTAGTGTTAAGAAGGTCCTGGGACGATTCCCGGTCTGACTGCACATTTCTTATCGCCTATAACATTTTGTGCCCAACTAAAAAACCGACTGATGTGTAATAAGAGCCTTGTGATTTCTGGGGTCAGAAATCTTGTTAAGGGGGGAAGAGTGTAGTGGTGCAGAGGGTATTGGGCCAAATGGTTCAGTTGGTAATAAGATCCTGCTAGTGTTTGGAAGGTCCGGGGTTTGATTTTCAGTCTGGCTGCACATATTTCCTCACCAACTACAATGGTTTACCCTCTATCCATCCATCTGTCCATCCATCTATCCGTTAACTCTCCTTATCACTCTTACGCTTTCTTTCTTTCACTGATTTTGATCAAACTTTGATTCAATATCAGTCTACCTTGGACAAGTTTGAAAGCGACCTGAGTCAGATTAAAACGTGGATTTTTATATTTTTCTAAATATTGCATTTATTAGAAAAAAAATGAAATTCATTAAGTTTCGTATTTTGCATATTATTTTATTGAAATTTGGTACAGTCTCAAAATGTCATCATCTCTAGGGTTACGGGAGTTCACGATGAGCATCTTTTGTACAGTCTGCGGTATTCTGATTTAAAAATGTCAGAGTTATTATTTGGTAAACTCTTTGATAAATGTATTGTTCCATGATTAGTAAACCCTATAGACCTCAATAGACTGGTCTTGTACAACAGATCAGAGCATACTATTTAGTTACTTAGGGGGTGAACAGGGTGATATCTGAAAACAAAATGTTATACACGAATATAACTCATATCCACTTTTTAAATATGAAGAGTATGAGAGTCCTCCTATCATTGAAAAAATGAATTAATTTATTTTCTGTAACTGTCACTTCCTCTTACAAATTTTCCCCAAACCATATTGATACCAAACCTACCTCTAGACTTGTAGACAAAGTATATTGAATTTTGTCCTATAGACTTGTAGAAAAGTATATTGAGGTTTGTCCTCTAGACTCGTAGACAAAGTATATCAAGGTTTTTCCTCTAGACTCGTAGACAAAGTATATTGAGTTTTGTCCTCTAGACTTGTAGAAAAGTATATTGAGGTTTGTCTTCTAGACTCATAGACAAAGTATATTGAGGTTTGTCCTCTAGACTCATAGACAAAGTATATTGAGGTTTGTCCTCTAGACTCATAGACAAAGTATATCAAGGTTTTTCCTCTAGACTCGTAGACAAAGTATATTGAGTTTTATCCTTTAGACTTGTAGAAAAGTATATTGAGGTTTGTCCTCTAGACATGTAGACAAATTATATTGAGGTTTGTCCTCTAGACTCGTAGACAAAGTATATGAAGGTTTGTCCTCTAGACTCATAGACAAAGTATACCAAGGTTTATCCTCTAGACTCGTAGACAAAGTATATATTAAGGTTTGTCCTCTAGACTCATAGACAAAGTATATCAAGGTTTGTCCTCCAGACTTGTAGACAAAGTATATCAAGGTTTGTTCTCTAGACATGTATACAAAGTATATTGAGGTTTGTCCTCTAGACTCGTAGACAAAGTATATCTAAGGTTTGTCCTCTAGACATGTAGACAAAGTATATTGAGGTTTGTCCTCTAGACTCGTAGACAAAGTATATCAAGGTTTGTCCTCTAGACTCATAGACAAAGTATATCATGGTTTGTCCTCTAGACTCATAGACAAAGTATATCAAGGTTTGTCCTCTAGACATGTAGACAAAGTATATCAAGGTTTGTCCTCTTGACTCATAGATAAAGTATATCAAGGTTTGTCCTCTAGACATGTAGACAAAGTATATCAAGGTTTGTCCTCTAGACTTGTAGACAAAGTATAGACAAAGTATATTGAGGTTTGTCATTGTTATATAATCAGTATGTATCACCATATTGACCTTTTGTATTTCCTTAACCTTTTTATTTGAAGGTCAAAGTTGAAGGAGGATAGTATTTTCCAACATTTTTAGATGTAACTTATTTGAGCACTTAATCCATTCACCCTCATATATCTTAACAATTTGTGCATTGGACCAGTCTATCATGCTCGTTGGGGGTAAAATAAGATGTTCATTTGGACTTTCCATTCTGTCTTCTTGTTCAATATGGAAGCTACTTTTCGATTTATTTTTTTAATCATTTATGATTCATCCATTTTTTAAAGTCTTGTACACAATGATAATTCAAATTATTACTTGCCTTTGTGCCATTTTGTTTTATTGTAAACCACTCTTTTCAACATGTTCAATAAGATTAGATAGCAATGACAAATTAACTTCAAATTCCACTTTTACATTCCAGAGAGAAAAAAAGGTATTGGTCAGATAATGTGGACATACTGGTCAAACACCGCACATCTAAGTACAGTGGCTTAAGACACAAACCTGCAGGCTTCCCTTGATGTATATTATAAAAACAGTTGACTTCAGTGTCCATAAGGAAGTGTGGAAACTGACGTCATGAAATTGATCATTGTTTCTATTTAACTCATCAACCCCTGAAAAAAATGGACTCTTTGTCTTTGATCAGTCCAAAAGTAAAACATTTGAAAGATGGTGCTGGGCTGTTGCAAAAAGTGTTTTAAAACTTAACAGGTGCTTTTTCAAAAAATGTCGGGTGCACAGTTAAAATAAGTCAGGTTTTTCTGAATTTGAAAAAAAATCTTTTATTCTTATATTTCATACAATAATTCATCAAGTAATCAAAGATTACAAAGCTGACTTCACATCAACATTGATGTGTATGTATTGTTGTAAAACCATGGTCCAGAATCACTTTGCTCTTTCTTACCATATTACCAACATCTCTCTTACCATGAAGCTACAATGAGACAAAGACATCATCAACGTACAGTATTGAGGCTTTTAAACAATTTTCAGATGAATTTGATCAACTAGCCTACATGAGACTGATAAGACAACGCTTACATTATAAATATTCAGATTGTTTATTGTTGTTTAACTTTTAAGAATATTTCAATTTCACCAAATGCCGGTGAAGGGCTTCAAAGTTTGTTGCTCGGCACTAACGGCCATTGACTATGGGTTCTTTAACGTGCCACAACTACTGTGACTGTGACCTCCAGCTTTTTACTGTCTCATCCGAAAGACAGAAAACCAACACTTACTCACGACCTCACTATAAATCGAGCGCGCGCTACATGAGGGCTCTATAAATATTCATAGGCTATGAGAGATTTTGGTCGCATGAGATCACGGGTAGGAAAGAGCATGGTTTTACAATGACAATGTGTATAATACATCTCCATCAAGTAACACGATCCTCTACCAGCCTTCATGTGGTAGAGCAGAACCTGTCTCGAGAGACCAACCAATCTACCACTGAAATGTGGTCTCTCAAGACAGGTGGTCTTTCAAAAGAGTTTTTATTCAAAGGATTGTTTAATCAAGTGACATTCAGAATGCGGTCTTAAAAGACAAGTGGTCTTTCATAAGAGTGTTCTTTCAAGACAGGTTCCATGGTAATATCTTAAGCCCCTACATCTTTGTAAAAGTGAGTTAAAAAACCTTGGTATTCTAAATTTTTATGTTGGCTTTTTTTTTACAAAACATGCACCATATCACATCTACATCATTTTTACTCATGTACTTATTGACCATTTTGAATAAAATTATTAATATGTAAATTGATAATTAAAACAAACTTGTTGACTAATTTATGAAACATGGAACAGTTATTGAATAATTACAATGTATACATTTTGATACTTCAAAGATCTCATAAACCAATATTCTGTTATAAGTATTCAAGATATTATATACTTAAAGGGACATCAGCTGTGTTTTCCAAAGAAAAAGTTTCGTTTTTTACTACTTAATTTGATGTACAGTAACAAATAAGAGATATACGAACATAAACATTTTTGTATTCATATATATTTGGTGAAAATAAGGTCAGGTCCAGTGTTGTATGCCTGTACAAATCCAGTCAACTTTTAACAAGATCATATATAACGAAACATCAGTTGCAGCGAGGATATCTCTCTTCCCCATGCATTTCTTACATTATTCTTTACAAATCCAAATAACGAAATCCGAAATTTCACCCTTCCACTTCATTGTAAGTGGAGTATAACAAACGAATAATTGCAAAACTGTGTTTTTAAAGCAATTTTCACAAAATATCTCTTTTTCATTATTGTACATGAATCTAAGTAGTAAAAAAAGAGATTTTTTTTTTATTAAAAACACAGCTAATGCTCTTTTAAAGATCTGCTGTTCACTTTCAGAATTTTCAAATGATATTTTTTGCTGCTGGCAATATGATTGCAGCATTATATTTTATTAGCTACCTGTATATAATTCATATTGAACACATTTGATCTGAAATTGTATTATTCAATTCAGTATGACAGTCTAAATAAGGTCACTGAATTGATTGGGTCACGTTTATGTTGCAAGATTCAGTTCACATTTCCCAAGCATTCGCCTAGCTGTTAATTCATCTGCATGGGCTTATGCTCAGATTGTCAGTGATTTTTTAAGATAGAACATTTCACAAAAGTACATCAAGATTTAAACAGTCTATTCGATACACGTAACTCGTATTCTTTTGATTATGATATGGATGATTCTACTCATTTTTCGGTTACATGTTTGGTTTAAAAATATTCTATTTCAATTTTTCAGTTATTGACATGACATAAACAAACAAAATGCAGACATGCGATTGGAAAACAAGCACATTGCTTATGTCAGTACCTCTCGGAAATCGGTCTTTCATGACAGTGGTCTCTCAAGACTGGTTCTACTGTGTAATATACAGTAAAACCTGTATATAGGGGCCACCCAAGGGACCAGAGAATATTGCCCTTTATGTGCAGGTGACCCTTATACACAGGTTTAATTTAGTTGAAGTTGCAGTCAAGGGACTTTTCAAAACTGGCCTTTATAGACAGGTGATCCTTATATAGAGGTGGTCGCTATAGCAGGTTTTACTGTACATGTATATTGCATCATGCATGTTTTGGGACAAAAAAATCTTGTGACATGAATTTTTGAGGGGACATGTACTTGAGGTCATGTGATTTTCTAATTCATTTTCAACTCATCAACCTCTGAAAAACAATGGACTCTTCTGTAAGGCAATGACTTAGACCAGTGCAAATGTGTCTTTAGGGGTTAATGAATTAATAACAAAAGTGAAATCTGAAAATATTGTAGACTGATATTTTTATACTCTTGTAAAAAATCATGTGAATAATTTTTGTATGCCAATAAAATTGAACACAATATGATGCCATCATGGCTGTGGCCGTAAAATATTTGCTCAATATAGTAGGGCTGTCGTTGATGAGAAATTCTATATCGATATATCGGTAAGTAAAAAGTATCAATATATCAATTAAATAATCTGGTACTTCAATGAATGCATTCAAAATAAATAGCTTCATGGTAATATTTAGCTGTTTTATTGTATATTTGACCATCCGAAGATGAAAAAGAAATCATTGCAAGGAAAACTCATTTATTTGAACAAATTGAATAATTAGAACAAAATATAACATAGCTCAATAACATGAAGTAAAACAAGTGAAAAATTTTGGAAATTGTAAAAGATAATACATCATTTGAAATGTATCGATACTTTAAAAGTGTATCGATTATCGTATCGAATCAATTTGTGTATCGATATCGAGTCTATCAATGACGGCCCTACAATATAGTGTGGGATTGCACAGCTTCTTTCTTTATATTTTAGCCAAAATTGAGCTATATATTTCCATTCAGAAACCATATAATTTTTATCAAAAATTTTCAATTCAATCTTCAGAGAAATTTTGTGACAATAATTATGTAAATCTTGACAAAATGCTTTTCTATTTATTAGATTCAATGTAAGATAAAAATTGAGATAATATTTTGAAATTTCTATGTTTTCTTCAGACACCAGCATTTGATAATGCAGTTTTTATCAGTGAAAATTCCCTGTATCTCATAAAATTTCCAATTACATTGTCATGGGCTATTATTCCAAAAAGATGAAAAAAACATGACTTTTATAGAGAGACATAAAACTTTGTTAAAAGATTACATACAAGATGTTCAATGGAACTGAAATTAAGTACGATAGCTTCTGCTTGTTATCTGTGATAAATTCAGTTTTGTTGATAGATTTTGAGGAATGACTTTTGTTCCAAATTTTCAGAAAGTAAATATGTGTATTTAGAGCACAATAATTCTGTTGATCACAGACACATTTTTTATCCATCTATATGTATTGGCATTGATGTCTAGCATCAGTTTCTATTATATCTATTCAATTAAAACTGGGAAAAATTAATTTGCATGTAGTGGCATTGTGACATTTCTTTTCTTGTGTCTCTGATAATGATAAATTCATTGACCTTGACCTCAATGTTAACCTTTGACATGCTGACCTTGGTCTTTTTGTGACCCATTTTTTCTTGATGTCACTCGTGAGGACACTGACTAATTTTTGATAATTCCAATGTGTTTTAGATTATCATCTAGCCTTTGATATTTCACATTACTGACGATTTTTACCCACTGACAGAACCTTTCCACTGGTGCCAAATTTTAATCATGACTTTGGTCGTGACATTTGACCTTTTTATTTTATGGAGACAAATATTCTTATCATTAAACATGCTGAAGGTCACCATTTTAAATATATAACCATAAAAGGGCATTTTGTACATTTTTATGCTCTTCAATAAAACTGGTTTCAAATTGAATGCAAAGCCTGAAATTTAGAAATTATCTACTGTAACAATGGAATGTCATGCTATCAACACTACTAACAAATATAATTTTGTTCTGGTAATTAGACGCATGTTGTAATAAGCTTCACAGGGTAATTATTGACAACACACGTGTGCCTATTTCACTGCTATAAACAAAGTTTGTTGGCTACAAACAAATTTCAAGTCAAGTTCATATTTAACCTGCTGGTGTATAAGTAGTTCTTTGTATAATATTTTGTTATAAAACAGCTTATACTGTTGCATCAGTTGAAATGATATAATTTTAACTCTGATAGTTATGTGGGATGACGTGCACATCTCTGAGCCCAAATTAACCAATTTTACACAATAATCGAGCTCAACGAACTTTTATGATTTGAAAATAAAAAGCACAGAATTTATATTGCAACTCGACATTTTTTAGTATTAATTGCATATTATTGTAAAAAATGATGGAAATTGTTGTTCTTTTGACGAAAACTTCAAAAATATGAAAAATGTTTTGAGTACATACTTAAATTTTTAGTAGTATACTACCTTCTTCAAGGTATTCAGTCATTTTAATGGGAAAATCATATGATCCAATGTTTCTTATCTAAAAGAAAACAAATAGATTGTTTATTTGTTTATTGTTGTTTAACGTCCCATTAAAGAATCTTTCACTCATATAGAGACGTCGCCAAATGCCGGTGAAAGGATTCAAATTTTGGCCTATGCAGCGAGGGCTCATTAACATGCCAACACCTACTGTGACACAAGACCTTGGTTTTTATTGTCTTATCCAAAGGACAGGAAACTGACCTGCCACCAGCTGGACTCAAACTCACGACCTCACGATCAAGAGTTGACCGTTCTACAGACTGAGCCAAACCGGCTCTGAAAACAAATAGATATGTTTCTTATTCAGTCGCATCCAGAAGTGATACAAATAACAACGTAGTCAAAATAATATGAAATAAAATTTGAGCTTAATTATTGAGTAAATATAGAGACTTTATGCCCTGAAGATACAAGTATTTCTTTCATACAATCCTGTGATCCCAATTGACCTATTACCAAATGGCAAACTTTTCCATTATGATGACACAATTAAATGGCTTGTCAAACACTTCTGTGATTATGACATCACAATCAAATGATGTCAAAAAAAACACATGGACAGCCATGTGTCAAACTCTTGGGGATAGGTCAATAACACACGGTGTGTGTGCGGCACTTGCTTCATGCAATCTCTAGATCCCATTAACATTTACACATACAAATACACACACTGTGTTCATGGGATTATTGGGATCAGGAGACTGCATGAAACTAGTGCCATTAGTGTCTAGAGATCATAAAATATACCGACTGTAAACATACATACAGTGGAATCTCGTTATGTTGAAATTGGATGAGTCAACGCTCCAGTAATGTCAAAGTTAAACAGCCAGTCCTGATTTTTATGGATTAGATCAATGTTAATTAATATCTTAGTTAGAGGTACGTAGTAGGGGTGGTCTGGTTAATTTTGAGATAACAAGATTCCACTGTGTGTATACTGTATACCTGCAAATTTTCGTCCCTTTTACGACAGAAAACATTCTGTCATCTAAAATTTACCCTAAATAACCAGTCTCATGGATGGCTTGTATATCCATGCTTCAATGATTTGGCTTGAAAATTTTCGCTTCATTTTAAATATGTTCTATCATCTAAGGGCGGAAATTAAATGGCAGTGAAAATCTCCTGGTGTAGAGTATATATATATATATATATATATATATATACATACATATATGTATAGAGAATGATATTGCAAGTCCCTTTGCTGTCTTTTAATTTACATATTTTATTATGTTGTACATAGAGAACCTATTGTTTTATCATTCATTCCATGTTATATATTGCTATTGTTAATTAATTCAATAATAAATGATTCCTGCCAAGTGTTACTTCTCGTCTTTATCAGAACAGGAAATGCTTACTCCTCCATTACAACTGATCCCTCCTCTTCTTTGTTTAGAGGACATCGTTTGTCCAATGCTCACCTGGGGCCAGTTTCACTAAAAGTTGTAACTTTGACCGCAAACGTAGACGTTATTTTAGCGGCAACTCAAGTTACGATTTTATTTACGTGTACATTGTTTCAGTTTCACAAAAGGTCGTAAACATATGCTTACTCTTTAACCTAGACTTTTGTTATGGTGAAATTAGTTGTACCGGTAGTTTGGAGCAGACATAGAAACAGACATAAGTGTATACGTAGGAAGAAAGATAGGACCTTTAATGGAACTCATTTTGGACGCAAGTTTACATATTTACATCTACACGTAAAGTTATCACCTTTAGTGAAACTGGCCACAGATTTATATATTCTTTCCTGACCTCGTAAATTTTTATTTAGATATCTCCAATTTTTATATTGTATACAATTATCATGATTATTGCATGGGTATGTTTTTTAAGGAATGGTATTAAGATATTCCATGTGTGTTTGGGGAACCATCAGAATATTGTACTGAGGAAGTCGCAGGAAAACTATTACCAACACAACCACAAATACCCAGATGCAACTTTAGGTATATGCAAGCTTTGTGTAAACTGTTATTGCTGCAAAACAATCATTTTGAAAATTGTTCATCGCCATGATCATGGTCTTGCAGTTTTGAATGACCTTTTGCGAAACTTCAGTTCCAGATATCTTTCACTAAATAATACCGATGTAGGAACAGAGGAGTATGGACTAAGTGCACATATAAAATATGTATACCTCACATGTCAAGATTGCACATGTGACTATTTCTGAGCTACCTTTCGGAGCTCTTCATGTGTTTATCTTGAAACCGCTTGTGTTGCTCTAGTGGTAGAGGGTTTGACTAGCATGTGGAAGGTCCTGTGTAATTTCTATAGATTACCATTTGTGGATTTCATGACACATTAAAACAACCTTTGAAAGTTTTACATTTAGATAGGAATATGTATAAAAAATGGAGTCCAGTGTACTGTTTCTGTATCGCGAAATTCTAAAATTGATACGATACAGAAATGATATGATACAACTTCAAGGAATCGTTTCACCCTTAATCACAATTAGTATGATAATTAGTGAAAAAGAAAGATTAAAATGCAAAAGATTTTTAACAATGTTTATTTCTATTTTTAAAAAATATAAAGATAAACAGATCAACATAATAGAAACATTTGTATTCTCCTGTATAATAGAATTATTATCTAGATTAATATCAACAGAGATTATGTTCACACTCAATAAATAACATCAACTAGCAACTACAGAGGTATTTCATTACTCTTTGTGTCAACATTAAAATCTTAGATACATGCAGTTCTTGTTACCATGGAAAACATTTACCACCACGTATATATGTGGGGAACAGTCCATTTTGACATTTTCCGACAAATTAATGACATATTTCACTGTAGAGGACTACGCCATGTACAGATATAAAGTTAAATCAGATATTTTTAAATCCATTTCAGAGTACAATACTATCTGATTTACCTACATGTATTTTTTTCTACCTTCATTATCAAATTTAACATAACTACCCGCAGTCAACAATCACATGTAAAAAGAAATAACATGGTTGAATTTTACATGCTGACAGACACTGTGAACATCACTTATACGTAAACCTAACTTGTGTTGTACTTTTTATACGGCCCCTTCTGATATGTGGTAATATTAATACAGGGTTGCACACCAGCAAATCATCACATGTCATCACAAATTTGACCTCGAAAACCTTGTTGATCAACTCAGCATATATATTTATTAACAAAAATATGTTTAACAAAATACAGATTAATCTTTAGATGCCTAAAAGTTATAATTTTACATGACATTGAAGGCAGTGACAAAATTTCTATCCTCCTGTAAACAAGAAAAAGATTTGGTAGATTTTCTCCAAAAACTGAATGTTACATGTACATATATGTATACATGTATATAAAACGGGGTAATTAATCAGTTTCTACATGAAATACAAGCAACTACAACAACTGGGGTTTCACATAAGAGATTTTCACCTTTCAAGTTTACCCGTTACGTGCAACCCTGTAAATTCATTGGTATCAAATACAATGAATAAAAAGCCTTTAAACTTTCACAATAACATGAATACAAGCACAATTTTAATCCAGAATTATTGAAGCCAAAACCACAAATTAAACATTCTGGCAGGAGACCAATTTTCGTCCGGTACCAATTCTTGCTAAGGCAATGGTTGGATGACAATATTTGCTTTTGTTACCAGCACTAGTATCTTATTAATATTTTTCTTCCTCAAATGGCCATGCATGTTGAAATATTGCGAATTTGTCATCAAACTATATCCTATGACAAGAATTGGTACTTGCCGAGAACTGGTCGCCGGCCAGTACATGTATAAATACCGGTAGTTGTTTTTCTTAGCTGCAAAACTTGCATCAAAATGCCAGTAGATTCCTTACCTGCTTTAAAGAAGTTTTATTGATCTTTTTTTATAAATGTTTCTAATTTCCAAACTGTTATAAAAGTTTTCTCAAGTTCATTATATAAATGCATAACTATATAAAAATCATTGCAGTAAAATGTTGAATTTTTGGCACTTTAGTTTATACCTACATCATGTACGAGGATTTAGAGTAGCACATGTTTAGAAACAAGACGAGTCTAAATCAGATCATAACAGGGGTGACAGTCCACTTGTCCACACTCAAATATTTAAGCTACAATAATGTGTGATATCAAAGCAAGGTCAAATGTTTTACCTGTACACCCTATTTTTGGAAAACACGATATTGTTTTGGCTTCTGACAGAACCCAGATGTGCCATTTTATCTAGTGGTAGACCTACATATTGTTTTAAGACTACATGTATCTAACTTTGTTTTGCCTCGGACCGAAATGTCGCCATTTCATTGGATATAAAGAGTCACATGACTGCCATCCATGGTTCTATGGACAATCAGTAGCAAAAAGTAGACGGGAATGGCAGATGATACGAAGCACCATTCAGTGGATAGTAGCAATTGAAGACATTTTCTAAATGAGAATATAGTCCTCAACAAAATAAAACAGTTATTAGGTTTATTATTGAGCGTCCACGAAAATATGTCGGGTTGATCAAGTACATGGAAGGCGAGGCGAATCCAAGCCTTCCACAGACATGATCAACCAAACATATTTCCTTGGACGGTCAGAAACAAACCTAATAACTAATAATGTTCAGCTCATCTAGTAATTTCCAAAAATATAAAAACTGCTAAAAAATGCCACATTGACCTGCACAAGACAATCTATGAAATAGCTCCTTAAAAGGTTAAATTGACCTATCGCCAAATGTCTCGCTGGTGGCATTCAATGTGTATTTTTTATGTCATTCGACTATGACATCATGATCAGACAAATGTTTTACACTCCATTTAACTGTGATTCCAAATTAGAAAAGTCTACCAAAAGGTGGTGTCTCGGGCTTTTTCGCAAATGTCAATTTCTACATTTGAAAACTTTTTGAGGCTCTCTTTTACTTTTTATGAATACTAACATATTCATTTTAAATTCTGAATAGTGTTTTATGCCACACTCAACAATTTATCAGTTATATGATGGTGGGCAGTTTTTATTGATGGAGGAGAGAACCCATGAAGATAACACAAGTAAACTGGCAAACTTTCTCACAAAAATCAGCATAGGTGCCAGTGGGGTTCAACCTGCTCTGACTCGAAGTGAGAGACTTCACAATTAAAGGCATGAAGTTCTAAACACTCGGCAAAGGAGGACCCACTAACATATTCACATTATCAGCGATACAGCCTCTACATACATGTAACGTTATCAGTGACACAGCCTCTACATATGTGTAATGTTATCAGTGATACAGCCTCTACATATGTGTAATGTTATCAGTGATACAGCCTCTACATATATGTAACGTTATCAGTGACACAGCCTCTACATATATGTAATGTTATCAGTGACACAGCCTCTACATATATGTAACCTTATCAGTGATACAGCCTCTACATATATGTAACGTTATCAGTGATACAGCCTCTACATATATGTAACGTTATCAGTGATACAGCCTCTACATACATGTAATGTTATCAGTGATACAGCCTCTACATACATGTAACGTTATCAGTGATACAGCCTCTACATACATGTAACGTTATCAGTGACACAGCCTCTACATATATGTAATGTTATCAGTGACACAGCCTCTACATACATGTAATGTTATCAGTGATACAGCCTCTACATATATGTAATGTTATCAGTGATACAGCCTCTACATATATGTAATGTTATCAGTGATACAGCCTCTACATACATGTAATGTTATCAGTGATACAGCCTCTACATATATGTAATGTTATCAGTGATACAGCCTCTACATATATGTAATGTTATCAGTGATACAGCCTCTACATATATGTAATGTTATCAGTGATACAGCCTCTACATATATGTAATGTTATCAGTGATACAGCCTCTACATATATGTAATGTTATCAGTGATACAGCCTCTACATATATGTAATGTTATCAGTGATACAGCCTCTACATCTATGTATCAGTGACACAGCTTCTACATACATGTAACGTTATCAGTGATACAGCCTCTACATATATGTAATGTTATCAGTGACACAGCCTCCACATTTATGTAACGTTATCAGTGACACAGCCTCTACATACATGTAACTTTATCAGTGACACAGCCTCTACATACATGTATCAGTGACACAGCCTCTACATATATGTAATGTTATCAGTGACACAGCCTCTACATATATGTAATGTTATCAGTGATACAGCCTCTACATCTATGTATCAGTGACACAGCTTCTACATATATGTAATGTTATCAGTGACACAGCCTCTACATTTATGTAACGTTATCAGTGACACAGCCTCTACATACATGTATCAGTGACACAGCCTCTACATATATGTAATGTTATCAGTGACACAGCCTCCACATTTATGTAACGTTATCAGTGACACAGCCTCTACATACATGTAACTTTATCAGTGACACAGCCTCTACATACATGTATCAGTGACACAGCCTCTACATATATGTAATGTTATCAGTGACACAGCCTCTACATACATGTAACGTTATCAGTGATACAGCCTCTACATATATGTAATGTTATCAGTGACACAGCCTCCACATTTATGTAACGTTATCAGTGACACAGCCTCTACATACATGTAACGTTATCAGTGACACAGCCTCTACATACATGTATCAGTGACACAGCCTCTACATATATGTAATGTTATCAGTGACACAGCCTCTACATATATGTAATGTTATCAGTGACACAGCCTCTACATATATGTAATGTTATCAGTGACACAGCCTCTACATATATGTAACGTAATCAGTGACACAGCCTCTACATACATGTAACGTTATCAGTGACACAGCCTCTACATACATGTAACGTTATCAGTGACACAGCCTCTACATATATGTAATGTTATCAGTGACACAGCCTCTACATATATGTAATGTTATCAGTGACACAGCCTCTACATACATGTAATGTTATCAGTGACACAGCCTCTACATATATGTAACGTTATCAGAGACACAGCCTCTACATATATGTAATGTTATCAGTGATACAGCCTCTACATACATGTAACGTTATCAGTGACACAGCCTCTACATACATGTAACGTTATCAGTGATACAGCCTCTACATACATGTAACGTTATCAGTGATACAGCCTCTACATACATGTAACGTTATCAGTGATACAGCCTCTACATACATGTAACGTTATCAGTGATACAGCCTCTACATACATGTAATGTTATCAGTGATACAGCCTCTACATACATGTAACGTTATCAGTGACACAGCCTCTACATACATGTAATGTTATCAGTGACACAGCCTCTACATACATGTAATGTTATCAGTGACACAGCCTCTACATACATGTATCAGTAATACAGCCTCTACATCTATGTATCAGTGACACAGCTTCTACATATATGTAACGTTATCAGTGATACAGCCTCTACATATATGTATCAGTGATACAGCCTCTACATACATGTAATGTTATCAGTGATACAGCCTCTACATCTATGTATCAGTGATACAGCCTCTACATACATGTAATGTTATCAGTGACACAGCCTCTACATACATGTAATGTTATCAGTGACACAGCCTCTACATACATGTAATGTTATCAGTGACACAGCCTCTACATACATGTATCAGTAATACAGCCTCTACATCTATGTATCAGTGACACAGCTTCTACATATATGTAACGTTATCAGTGATACAGCCTCTACATATATGTATCAGTGATACAGCCTCTACATACATGTAATGTTATCAGTGATACAGCCTCTACATCTATGTATCAGTGACACAGCTTCTACATATATGTAACGTTATCAGTGATACAGCCTCTACATATATGTAATGTTATCAGTAATACAGCCTCTACATATATGTAACGTTATCAGTGATACAGCCTCTACATACATGTAATGTTATCAGTGATACAGCCTCTACATATATGTAACGTTATCAGTGATACAGCCTCTACATACATGTAATGTTATCAGTGATACAGCCTCTACATACATGTAATGTTATCAGTGATACAGCCTCTACATATATGTATCAGTGATACAGCCTCTACATATATGTATCAGTGATACAGCCTCTACATATATGTAATGTTATCAGTGATACAGCCTCTACATATATGTATCAGTGATACAGCCTCTACATATATGTAATGTTATCAGTGATACAGCCTCTACATATATGTATCAGTGATACAGCCTCTACATATATGTATCAGTGATACAGCCTCTACATATATGTAATGTTATCAGTGATACAGCCTCTACATATATGTAATGTTATCAGTGATACAGCCTCTACATATATGTAATGTTATCAGTGATACAGCCTCTACATACATGTAATGTTATCAGTGATACAGCCTCTACATATATGTAATGTTATCAGTGATACAGCCTCTACATATATGTATCAGTGATACAGCCTCTACATATATGTATCAGTGATACAGCCTCTACATATATGTAATGTTATCAGTGATACAGCCTCTACATATATGTAACGTTATCAGTGATACAGCCTCTACATATATGTAACGTTATCAGTGATACAGCCTCTACATATATGTAATGTTATCAGTGATACAGCCTCTACATATATGTAACGTTATCAGTGATACAGCCTCTACATATATGTAACGTTATCAGTGATACAGCCTCTACATATATGTATCAGTGATACAGCCTCTACATACATGTAATGTTATCAGTGATACAGCCTCTACATATATGTATCAGCGATACAGCCTCTACATCTATGTATCAGTGACACAGCTTCTACATATATGTAACGTTATCAGTGATACAGCCTCTACATATATGTAACGTTATCAGTGATACAGCCTCTACATATATGTAATGTTATCAGTAATACAGCCTCTACATATATGTAACGTTATCAGTGATACAGCCTCTACATACATGTAATGTTATCAGTGATACAGCCTCTACATATATGTAATGTTATCAGTGATACAGCCTCTACATATATGTAATGTTATCAGTGATACAGCCTCTACATACATGTAATGTTATCAGTGATACAGCCTCTACATATATGTAATGTTATCAGTGATACAGCCTCTACATATATGTAACGTTATCAGTGATACAGCCTCTACATCTATGTATCAGTGACACAGCTTCTACATATATGTAACGTTATCAGTGATACAGCCTCTACATATATGTAACGTTATCAGTGATACAGCCTCTACATATATGTAATGTTATCAGTGATACAGCCTCTACATATATGTAACGTTATCAGTGATACAGCCTCTACATATATGTAACGTTATCAGTGATACAGCCTCTACATATATGTAACGTTATCAGTGATACAGCCTCTACATATATGTAACGTTATCAGTGATACAGCCTCTACATATATGTATCAGTGATACAGCCTCTACATATATGTAACGTTATCAGTGATACAGCCTCTACATATATGTATCAGTGATACAGCCTCTACATATATGTAACGTTATCAGTGATACAGCCTCTACATATATGTATCAGTGATACAGCCTCTACATATATGTAACGTTATCAGTGATACAGCCCTCTACATATATGTATCAGTGATACAGCCTCTACATATATGTAACGTTATCAGTGATACAGCCTCTACATATATGTATCAGTGATACAGCCTCTACATATATGTAACGTTATCAGTGATACAGCCTCTACATATATGTAACGTTATCAGTGATACAGCCTCTACATATATGTAACGTTATCAGTGATACAGCCTCTACATATATGTATCAGTGATACAGCCTCTACATACATGTAATGTTATCAGTGATACAGCCTCTACATATATGTATCAGCGATACAGCCTCTACATCTATGTATCAGTGACACAGCCTCTACATACATGTAACATTATCAGTGACACAGCCTCTACATATATGTAACATTATCAGCGATACAGCCTCTACATATATGTATTGTATAATATATAACTACTAAATCATATAATACACTTGTGTAACTTTAACAAAAAATTTAAAGTAAGTGCTGAAAAAAATCATACGGAAGTTGAACTAAACTACATGACTCCTGATGAAGGCTGTCTAATTGAAAATTCGAAATTTAGTTTCATTTTATAATTTTAAATACACAAGTACACATTAACATGAGAAATACATACATTGGAAAATGTTGGTGATAATCTAAACTATGACAATTGATTGTGAAATATATAACTCCTTTCATGTAAACATTTTGAAATGAATTTTATAATGTAAATGACTCATTGTGTTTGGTATTCAACTTAATGTTGAAGTGAATCCATGCACGGGGAAATGATATCTGGCCGCTGTGCTATTCAGCACTTACTCTCACACTTTCCTGTAGTTATTCTACTGAAATTCAATCTGCTCAACTTAACATCAATGTACCCAAGTATCCACCCCTGAAGTGGACCCCACTGCGTGGCATTTGCCATCTAAATGTTTGAAAAACTATTTACTTCACTGGCAAACTGGCAAGAGAAGACATTTCTTTCCTACTGTGTTGATTATGTATTGTAGTTAATATGTTATAAAGGTTAACTTGAAACTGCTAAAGGTTTATGGCCGAATTGCCAGGCAATGTGTTTCACAACAGAGAAGCTAAACCAAATTGTTAACACAGACAGGCGGAGGGATGGATGGTCAATTCATGGACTGGAATATGCTTAGCAATCCAGCCAAAAATGAGGCAGCTGACGATGAAACAGACATCAAAGTAAGTGATGATGCACACAAACATAATGATTTGTTACACAAGAATGACCTCTCTGTTTAGCCAAGCAGCATTGAAAGCCAAATCATAAACCAAAACAGATTTGAAGGTACTCTGATAAGATTAAATTCTTAAAAGCTCAAAAACTGATGATTATATGTGACCACCTGCCTGTAAATACAATTTGCCTTACAATACACATTACACCTGTAGATGTCATATATTACACCTGTAGGTGCCTTATATTACACCTGTAGATGTCCTATATTACACCTGTAGATACTGATGACTTACACCTGTGGCCTTCATTTCTATCATGATTTTAGTATATGTTTGTTTTATTTACGAAATTTACAGCACCCATTATGTTTGTTTCTCCAGTTATTATATTAGTGACCAACAGAATTATGAAACTTATCACAAATTATGTAAAACTGATGTGGACAACTTGAAATGATTTTGTGAAGATCAAAACATACAGAATACCTTTTATATATGACAACATACACACACTGATGTGCTATAGTGACAGAAACACAAAACAGCGGGCACCAAAAATTTAATCTTAAACCCAGACATTTGACACTAACTTATATCCCTTAATACAACTGCAGTGTCGAGTAATCTTAAACTTAGACATTTGACACTAATATCCCTTAATCCAACTGCAGTGTTGTGTTATCTTAAACCTAGACATTTGACGCTAACTTATATCTCTCAAGACAAAGGAAGTGATGGACGGAACCCTAGCCACACTTTACGTGTAAAATACAATTCTCTTCTGTAAAATATCTGAAGATTTGAGACTTTTTTAAAAAAAATTTCCAATACATATATTCTAAAACAATCAATCGCCAACATATACAAAAATAATATTGTTGATTACTGGCACATATAATATATTTCAGCACTAAAGTCTTAACATACTTTACATGTACTTATTTTAGCGGTATTCTAATATTAGCGCCTTTCACCTTTCGCATTGACAAAACTAATGTTATCAATTGCGCAAATTCAAGATTGCGCTAATAAGTTTACACCCCCTCAGAGCACTAAAATATGAATGCGCTAATTCAAATACACATACAGTATCACACGATACAGCTACTGATATTATATCCATTATATTTAGTTTTATATCTTTCACTTTTATAATTTATATCAATATATATAAATAAATACTGGTCAGCAACCAATTCTCGCCAACTGTTTTTAATTTTCACGGAATGTGTAAAATCATACTTTCGCAGATTTTTTGGTATGCAGAACGAACAGAAAAAATAAATTCGCTGGGAAACCAGAAAATATCAGGTAAAATAGAAGGAGTTGGCGAAAATTGGTACTTGACAAGAATTGGTCGCTGGCCAGTAGGGTTTTCAAAATATATGAGTTATTTTGCCAGAAGTTTGGCCAGGGAATTAAAATCGATTTCAAATTAAGCGGGATTTCAATGTAACAGAGTTCAATATCATTGGGTTTCATTGTATTTCTTTTTTACATGATTTGGTGTGGTTGATTATTATGACTTGGAAAAAGCAAATTTAAAATTCTATAAAACTGTGTACTCCAATTCAATATGTTCTAGTATACACAATGTGATTAAAAACCAATCTCTCATTGTTCCTGTCACATAGAAGATCTAATGAAATCTGGTATTTAGGTCACATTTGAGTGACCTTGAAGGCATGACATGTTCAACCAATGAAAATGTGACTCATGCGGTCTTTCAATTTTATCAATGGTAAAGGGACTACTCGACATATCAGAAAATGAAACAGATGAATGATTGATTTTTAATCGGATTGAAGTATACTCAAACCTCTCAACCCCTACAGACCATAATAGACTGTTCCATTACAACAGAATGGAACATACCATTATGATACTCTAGGGGTGAAAGGGTTAACATTCTAAAATATGAGAAATGAAAATTGCAAAGTGGAATAAACTTGAGTTATTGCCAAGTGTATAAAATTCTTAAAGCTTTAACAAGCGAAAATGTACATTTTCGCACTGGATGAAAAAATAAAATATTAAAATGTATTTGATTTTTAATTAAATACTTATTTTTATATTAGCAGTAAAATTTTCCAGTAAAATATTTCATTTCAGACGAACCAGAAATATTTATTGTCAAGAAAAAAAATCAAGTAAAATGAATTCCATGCAAAGTGACAGAAAAAAGGAAAATATATAATACTAGGACAGATGGCCGAACGAGACTTGTCAGTAACCAGTAACCTCATCTTATCTATAGAACCCTACAGATAAATTAAACCAAGCCTGAAGAAAATTAGGCTTGTGATTTTTAGTTAAAGTTTAAAATTAACAAAAGTTTTCCAATACCATGCTTACATCCTCTGACGATGAACCACTATGGATCACAACAGCTTAACTATGTTATTATTTGGATTAGTTTAAAAAATGAAAGTGAAAAAAAAAAATATTAGAGATACTGATACGAATAGAATACCCTATAGAATTGTGTTTGGTCAAACATTAACAAGACTAGGATCATAGCGACCTGTCAGCATGGTGCATTTACTGAGCCATCATTGAGATTCAGAAGCTGTTTATCAATCATCTGTTGCCGTAATTCATTATCACGAAGTCGCTGCTGTAATTCGAGAATTCTGAAACGAGAAGTTTATATCATATTTACAAAACATACGATAACAAGTCTGAACAAAGATTACAAAGCTAAACTCACATAAACATATCTACATCCCCCAACATGCCCAATTAATCTGACCTCGACCAATCTTCTAAAAGACTGGTCAAAAAGTCCAAAACTGGGTTATTTTTGGAAAAAAAGGACAGGACTTATCCATCCATCTAAGGCATAGCAAGCGTTAAGAATCAAAAGACATATATTGCATGTAAGTACAGTAAAACCTGCTATAGCAGCCACCTCTATATAAGGATTACCTGTTTATAAAGGCCAGTTTTTTTCAAGTCCCTTGACTGCATACTTCAACGAAATTGAACCTGTGTATAAGGGTCACCTGCACATAAAGGTCAATATTTTATGGTCCCTTGTGTGGCCCCTATATACAGGTTTCACTGTATTTATGATGTATGAGCAGTCAAAGCAGATAAACTTGACAACCAATATTCAAAAATGGATGTGGTCGCTAGGGGGATTACTTAAACGCCCCTCAACTTCATAGTTTTAAAGAGGTGAGCTAAAAATCATTAAAACAGAAAACAGATGTATACTGACAAATCATTTACTTCAATGTGATATTTTACAACCAGAGCTTAGAAATAAAACTTTTTCATTGACTGTCTACAGGGCCAATGATACATCATATTTTCCGGCTCCATCCAATTATGTAACCCCTAAATGTGGTAAGGCAGAATTGTGAAGCAATACTTTTAGAGGTCAAATTTTAAGGTCAAAGGTTAAGGTAAGAAATGAAGGTCAATCTCAACTGATGTCATCATGTCCTATCTCAATGTGATACTGGTACCCTAAACGGTTTTCTTACAACTTAGCTAATCACAACAGCTGATCCAAATTGTTGATGCAACAGACAAATGAACAAACAGACATCACCAGTTTAACTCATTCACCCCTACAGACACATTTAGACTGGTCTAAGTCATTGAATTACAGAAGAATCCATTGTTTTGCAGGGGTTGATGAGTTAAATTTTCTCACAAGTTGGTTTTTTCTACTTACCCTCTTTCAGGATGCACGTCATCATCTCCCTGCACATGAAAATGTTCTCCAGCGTGTGGGCTTCTATACATTCGAACTGCTGTCATAGGTTCTGAACAAATAAAGATAAATCTATGTTAAACATGCTACATTCAAAATGTCTGATGTAAACTGAAAATAAAAGTTAGGTCATAACAAGATGTGTTTGCAAAACACAAATGCCCCCAGTCCCACCAAATTTTTCCAATGTCCTACATTTTGACCCCACCCCAAAGTGCATGTGATGTCGGTCAAGTGTGAGCAATCCTTAGATAAACTTACAGTCCAAGTTTGGTTAATGTATCACAATCAAAACTTGAAATATTACACTTTATATGTAAGCGGGACAGAATTACAGACAGACAAACAGTACGACAGACAAACAGTCAGACAGACAAACAAACAGACGGACAGACAGACAGACAAACAGACAGACAGACAAACAGTACGACAGACAGACAGACAGACAGATGGACAGACAGACAGACAGACAAACAGACAGACAAGACAGATGGATGGATGATCCAAACACTATATGCCTCTGGCGGACCTTTCAAGCCGGGGACATAAAAATATATTCCAAATCATAACAAACTGAAAAATATTACGACAATACCAAAAGGTAAATGTTGGATGTCCAAGCAGTCATTTCGGCTTATTTGCCTTTCACAAAAGGTAAATTATCAGCCTCACAACTTATGATTGCTATCTGAAGATGTGATAATAACAGCTGATTGAAGCACTGCATATGGATCTCTATCAAGAACATGCCTGAATGTTTACTTATGAAAGTGTTGTCATACAGAAAAGATTCAATAAATATGTTAACCAGATCATTCACTAACTCCCATATTAATAACAAAGATAGTGAAATTTGCTTGGCAATGCTAACTGATTCACATGGTCAAATATGACCTATCATTCTCGCAACACTGCTTTGATATTCATCAATTACAAAACTCGTTTAAGATATCACCTTGCTACATCAGACCACTTTTGGTCAGTCAGTTAGGTGGCTTTAATAACAAGGTTTCATGGTACATACCTTGTTCAAATTCTCCCGGCAGATGGTCTGAATTGCGACTCCTTCCTCTCGGTTTCTGATGAGAATGATACGGACCTTGTTGCTGCCTGATATGTTGTTTGTTGGAAGGTGACCTTTGTGTTGAGTCATAATTCAATGTTCTTGTAACACCACGCTGGCTACCTAATCTCGGATTCTGATACCCCGTGGACCCTGTTTGCATGTAGAGCCCCTGATACTGATCTGGGCTATCAATCATATCATCAAACTCGTCTCTTTCTCGTTCTTCAAAATGTGCATGTCGATTTTTTTTATTTTCCAGTTTTTGTATGGCTATGTCTTCCTCCGATTCATGGAATTGCCCATGAAGCTTCCCGGCAGTAGAGAACGGCTCTTTCAGGATTTTACGTCTGGTCCCAGGAGACACTGGGTCACTTCTGTTATTGTCACTAGTGTCATCCTGTAGACCCTCAGACAAATTATGATCACTGTTATTTTGTCTTAAAGCATTTAAAGGAAACTGACTAGCATCATCCTGACCTATCGCAGAACTTTGATAAACAGAGTTATTTCCCCCTGTTGACACCAAAGACCTTTCCATTCGATTGACTTTCGTCTGAAGTCTGGCAATGGCAGCATCCTTTAAAAGATAAAAAACGTTACATTGAAGGACAACAATATCACGTTTATATTTTACTTACTTCAGACGGCAATTTTTATAATCAACCAATCAGTGGCAATCGCAGGCTGTCAACGCAATCATCTAATTCCAGGAAAAAATGTCTTAACAGAATAGATGTCAGTGGGCAGACCTTAAATGTTAATAACCACTCATGTGCCATTTAAGCAGGTTAATGTTATTTTGACATTTCTATACAATCAGACCGCTTTATAACGACCATCGTTAATCCGACAATTCCACCTACTGACAGGATTTTCCTGAGAACAAACTTACATAATATTATCTATAGTCGATATATAACAGAATTTACAGCTTCTGACAGTGAAAATTCTGAACAAACGTGCATTTTCAGTCAAAAAATCCTGCGATACAACGACACAAACATACCCCATAAATTATAATTATCAGTTACATGTTTGGGTTGTTTACTGACAAGATTAAGGAGTGACAAATGTTGAAACAAATACCTGTTAACGACGCAGTAACCTGTGGAATCATGTGCACTCGACTGTTACGAAAAGCGTACTACACACAATGACCTAGATATTGTATACACATTACTCTGCAGAGATGTTTTCATGGAGCCTGAACATTTGTTTTTTCGTCAACAATATTACTTTAGTGACCTGATAGAAGTTGACAGGTAATAAGTGTAAATAATAGTGCTCATTTAAATCACTGAGCATCACCAGCTGGATAATTACAGCAGCTATTGAAATGCGACTATCAAAACACAATGGTCCCTGGATTAATTCAGGTAAAGAATTTAAACTAACAGTAATATTCAGTCAAAATGGTATAGTAATTATTTGCTTATGCAGGCTCCAAATAAACTGTATTTCATCTACCGACCGCTTAAATTGCAGTTATATACAGAATGTACAGAATTACTACAAAGGGCAATAACTCTGTGACGTTTGAAGAGCAAATTCATTACGACGACAAAATCTCCAAGAGACTTAGATGGTCGTTATAAAGAGGGTTCACTGTATATGATTAAGATAAGCCAAACTAAGCTCCACCCCACCTTCATCAAACAGAAATGCCAAAATAACATCTAATCTACACTGATCAAACAAAGATAAATGAACGATTACAAAAATCAACTCACTTTTACTATATATTTCAAAAAAATTTTGTGAAGCCAAATCTTATCGCATTTGTATAGAATTTTCACTGTTAAAAAAGAGAATGTTTCCATGTTTCATCAACTATTTGGATGTTCTTTTCTAATTTGTAATTTCAAAAATATAAAAATTTAAACAAAAAGTAAAAAAAAAGGTATTACAATTTTACTTAAACAAAGAAGGAATTTTCATCACAAAAATTAAACTTTCTGTTTGAATTGTTGAATTTTTTAATTTCTTATTCGGAAAATTGAAATAAAAAAATATAGATTAAAACTTTATCCGATAGATCCTTTCACGATAACTGCGTTCCTAAGAATTTCACCTGCGCACTTGCACTTCCAAGTGGTATTAAGAAGTTTCGTGCTCAAAAAACATTTCATACCCATGACAATTACTACCCAATTAAAGACTAATTGTATATGATTTGAATTTCATTGGGTATCATTTGTGTTGAGTATGAAACTTCTTGTTACCACTCGGAAGTTAAGTGCTCAGGTGAGATTAGTAGGAACACAGTTATCGTGAAAAGGTCTATTCTCAGTTTAAAGCGATATGAGCTGTCGAGGTGAAAAATTTTACATGCCCATTTTATATAATATTCTATCTCATATAAATTCCAGAGAGACCATCTGGTGTTTAGAACAACAAATGCATGTGTTAAATTGCAACAATCTTGTCAATCATAACCAGTAATATCAGTTATTGATTATCCGCCATTACTTTGAGCATTGTAAATTAACTTTCGGAAAATTTTTACAAAGATTACCGAGTGTCCAATAAACATGTGCTATTTGCAGTTAAAATACATTCTATTCTTACTACCCTTTGCGTTTATTTTCGTAAATAATCATTTCATACCTAAATCAGGCAAAGTTGGTCTTTTTTGTCGTTTCAAAGTATTCGTTTCTGAAATTTTCCATGTGCCGGGTATATTGGGTGATCTCGACCCATATTTAACTCGTCATATTGCATGAGGTACGCATACTTTTCACAGTTATATTGTTTTGATTTTGTCAATGTTAGCATTCAGTGTAACATAAAGATCGGAAAAATTTCTTTTAGTGACCCGATATATTTATTGATATTCATCCGATTCTCTTTAGATATTTAAAATAGTGTTGAAAAGCACATATTTTACATAAAACATGCACTTTCCAATAAAAATAACCTCCTGTGTTTTGAAAGTAAATATAAAACACATAAAAATCGGCCGACTCAAACATAGTCCGAGCGCATAAAGGACTGAGATCCCCTGACCGAATTACGAAGAACATTTGATATGGCGAAAGAGTTTATCTGAAAGGTCATTGCATACGGAAATACAGCTGGATTTTTCAAAGTACAGGAAAAAATAAATTTTTATACAACAAATAACTTCGAAAAGAAGATCTTTTACAACGATTTACATGTTTGATAATGTATTTGAACACACATCTTATTATATTATCGACTATATGTCAGGGGACAAAAAAATCATTATGACAGCTTATATCGCTTTAACAGTGAAAATCCTATTGAAATCCAATGAGAAATGGCTTCACAATATTGTTTTGAAAAAATATGGTTTTATATGAAATACAGAGTAAAAAATGATAATGTCTATAAACGCTGGCAAGTGATTGTATATGGACCTCTCAGCATCTTTAGGTGATGTGCTACAAATTTTTACCTGTGTTACGGACTGAACCTAATGCAGTGAGGGTTCTTTCAATATGTCATACCTGCTGTGACACAGGACCTTGGTTTTAAGTACGATACAAAATACCTATGACTCTCACTTCTTATGCAAAGAAATAGTCACTCTAACTCTTAAGGTATCAAGAGTTGAACCTGGATCCTCCAACTTGTGAGTCAGATGCTCCATCTTTAGACCACGACAAGCTACATTGTAAAATAATTGGCACGACACAAAATTGATAATTCATTCCACCATTGTTAGTTAGCCTGATACGAATGGAAGCAGAATGTGATCAAGACTCATAATTTGTCGTTTGAAATTGATCCAGTGACGCTGTACGAACACAATACGATTTATTATTTTTTGTTTTGTTTGAACGTTATTTTACGTCACACTCGCCAGTTTTTTTTACTTACATAATGGTGGCCAGTTTTTTAAAAGTTAAGGAGAAATTATAAATCCTTTTATAATGTACCTGAGACACCAGAATAGTGTACAAAGCTGTGTGAACACATTAACCACATGTATGAGATAAACCACATCAAAAACACACTAAAAACAGAACATCTAAACAACCTATAGAATATTCATTACCCGCATGTTAACAAATATACCACATCAGCACAATACACAGTACACACAGAGAATATCATACACGGCTGATAAAACTCACATTACAACACACAAACCAAGTGTAAATGGCAGCTCAATAACATGTTACATACTGAGTACTGTACACGGCTGATAAAACTAACATTACAACACACAAACCAAGTGTAAATGGCAGCTCAATAACATGCTACATACAGAATATCATAAACGGCTAATAAAACTCACATTATAACACACAAACCAACTGTAAATGGCAGCTCAATAACATGCTACATACAGAATATCATACACGGCTGATAAAACTCACATTATAACACACAAACCAACTGTAAATGGCAGCTCAATAACATGCTACATACAGAATATCATACACGGCTGATAAAACTCACATTATAACACACAAACCAACTGTAAATGGCAGCTCAATAACATGCTACATACAGAATATCATACACGGCTGATAAAACTCACATTATAACACACAAACCAACTGTAAATGGCAGCTCAATAACATGTTACATACAGAGTACTGTACACAACTGATAAAACTCACATTATAACACACAAACCAAGTGTAAATGGCAGCTCAATAACATGCTACATACAGAGTACTGTACACGGCTGATAAAACTCACATTATAACACACAAACCAACTGTAAATGGCAGCTCAATAACATGTTACATACAGAGTACTGTACACAACTGATAAAACTCACATTATAACACACAAACCAAGTGTAAATGGCAGCTCAATAACATGCTACATACAGAGTACTGTACACGGCTGATAAAACTCACATTATAACACACAAACCAACTGTAAATGGCAGCTCAATAACATGTTACATACAGAGTACTGTACAAAACTGATAAAACTCACATTATAACACACAAACCAACTGTAAATGGCAGCTCAATAACATGCTACATACAGAGTACTGTACACGGCTGATAAAACTCACATTATAACACACAAACCAACTGTAAATGGCAGCTCAATTAAATGTTACACACAGAATATTGTACGAGGTTGATAAAACTCACATTATAACACAAACCACATGTAAACAGATTTACCATGTCAACAACATACTACATACAAAATATTGTACACAGCTGATAAAAACACACATTATAACACACAAACCACATGTAAACAGATTTACCACGTCAACAACACACTTCACAAGTAACATTGTACATGGCTTATAAAACTCAAATTAAGACACACAAACCACATGTAAACGGTAGATCAACAACACACTTCACACGTAACATTGTACATGGCTTATAAAACTCAAATTAAGACACACAAACCACATGTAAACGGTAGATCAACAACACACTTCACACGTAACATTGTACATGGCTGATAAAACTCAAATTAAGACACACAAACCACATGTAAACAGATTTACCATGTCAACAACACACTTCACACGTAACATTGTACATGGCTGATAAAACTCAAATTAAGACACACAAACCACATGTAAACGGTAGATCAACAACACACTGCTTCATCAAACATCTTACAATTAGCAATAAACCAATGATTATCCATTAAAAGACCGTTTTAAACACATTATACATTTATAAAATCAAAACTGAAACTACTTTACAATTTGAATTTTTCCAACTTCGTCAGCACACTGTAAATGAAAAATTTTGGTCATGTCTAATGATGATTGCCATTTATATTACAGTACTGAACAAAAATTTAGTTGAGCTCATTTGAGATGTGTAACATTTATTTAAAAATCAACAAATAGTTAAGGCTATCATCAAAAGAATATTAGTTTGACGTGCCCCAACCAGTTGTTTTTTAAGTTAGTCAGTCCGTCTGTCTATAGGCAAACTTATTTTTTAAACTTTAATATAATAATTTCATGAAACGAAAAAGAAATAAGGGGGTAAAAACTGCTGCTAAAAAGTTTTGGGTAAGGGCTTTTTAGAAAGGTGGGTTAATCGGGTCACTGCAAAAAAGTTTTTTTTTTTAATTTTTGGCCTAAACAGGCTTTAGTGACAAAAAAAATAAAGACTCGTTGTTTGAGGTATTTTGAACTGACCTTCAGAATCAGGGACTCATTTGCCGCATTTGCCATTTCCTTTTTAGCAACCATTTCCTTCTGGATGTCTACCAAATCCTGTTGCATTTTCTCAAACTGTTCTTGATAGTGGATCTCCATATCCTCAACCTGTTTCTCTCTGGAATCCAACTCTTTTTGAAGCTCTTCCTTTTCATGTGATATCTGTTTAACTGACTGTTGTGCATCCTCTAACTACAAAACATTCAAGTGACTCTGAAATCTTGTTCTCATAAATGCTTGAAAATATACGGAGAAAAGAAATACGTCAGTTGTATTAAAGATACGTTGGATAAGATCTGTATACTGTTTACCTGGAAAATTTCACTTCCTTTAAACGTTTCAACATTTTTGCCCTCACATGAGAGGGCGAATTTAAAATGAAAGCAAAATTTTCAGGCCAAATAATTGAATCACAAACATACATGCCATCCATAAGACTGTGGTGATTTAGGGCAAATATAAGACTGGGTGAATATAAGTTCTGCTGAAAAGGGCAAAAATAACTGAGGGCTAAAAATTCCCAGGTATATGGTATGAAATTCCCGTACAAAAGCATGTGATACATACAGACCATAACAGACTGGTCCAAAACAATAGGAGAGAGTGTACCATTTAGATATCAGGGGTTAAAAGTGACAACAAAACTGCTGACAAAGTTTTATTTACAATCATGAAATTTCTGGAACAATCTCTCTAGTTAGAGAAACTGCTCAAAGATTAGCAAAAAAAATCTCTTCAACATGCACAATATTTATATAAATTACACCAATGAGAGTCAGCATTTTTGCTTTTTCAATAAGGAAACACACAATTCTTTACCTCTTCTTCATGCTCTCTACGCAAGTTCTCCATCTCCTGTCGCACCAGCCTGATTTCAGCATTCATCCTCGTTTCTGCTTGGGTCTCCCGAGCTTTACAAACACCAAGTTCCTCTTCAAGTCTGACAGTGTCTGTTTCCTTGGTCTTCATTGACATGTGAAATGTATAAAGAAGTTGATAACTATGTCCAATGATATCTTCAGGCCTACATAATAATTCTAAAGAGTATAGAAAGTCCAATATATCATGCATCATATAGAAAAGATTTTAGCCAATGCACAGTCCAATAACTAAAAACCTGCCATATTTAAAGCAAATGTCAAATTTTAAACCCTTTAACATATCACCAATTTAAAACAAAATCTACTGTTTTAACTCCCATGACACTTCTGAGATGGTCCCTGGGATATATCTTTGACATGATCACACCACAAACATGTACCTGTTGGACAGCAACAGACTCTTCAATCTCTCGACTTAATCTCTCGTTTTCTCTGTTGGTCTGAGCGAGTTGTCTCCGAGTTGACATGAATTCACCATGTTGCTGCTGAAGCTGTTCTCTGGAACATGAAAAGATGCAAGTGAATATATAATCAATATTCTAGATATCTTTAAGCATAAGAAACAACTAGACTGGTTATCAAGGATGAATACCACTGTCGTCTGCATCCCCTTCAGTTCTTCTTGTTTCCTATATCAAGTGGTGCCCAATGCTGCTGGTTGAAAATAATTTGTCAAGCATCTGTTATGGTATTACCTCAATAACTCAAATCACAATATTTTATTGATAAATCATTCAAAATAAAAGCAAGACTTATAAAAAAGATAAATTACCTATTCGTAATTCATAAAGTTGGTCAAATTTTAAAAAAATTCAAAATGTATGGAAAATTCAGTAACAAATGTTAAAGAGATCATAATATTGTTTTTATAACCCAAATCTAACTCATACATATTCCTAAATCTATTTTGGCTAATTTAAGAAATTTTTATTCATGGTAACAAAAGCCATCTTGGATGAAGGGCAGGATTACAGAATAAAACTATGAAAGAAGTCTAAATTAGGCTAAACTTGGTTGTAATTGGGTGCCAAATTCTGCATAGATTATTTAAGGATTGTTTTTCATTGAAAACAATCCTTATATTTATATATATTACCATTTTCTTTTAATCTGTAGTCAGCTGGTTATGAAATTCATTCTATGTAATTGGCTTTGCGGTAGGAGGTTTTTCATATGATGTAACAGCTAAACAGCACGTGAGACGAGAAGTAGTTCCCTTTTTCTGTCCGAAAATACTAAATGGAATTTTCTTTTTATTTTCATATCATTTTGAAAGAAACTAGTGATATGGAAAATTTTGAATAAGTGTCAGATTTATTTTAAGTTATTTAAGAATATTCGTCTGCTTGGTAACCGGAAGGTTATATGTGTCAGAAGAGAATTGAAATTGCAAATGGCTGCGCCCATGAGTATGCTGAATAATGTATTTAAAACGAATTTGCGTTTGAATTCTGATATATTATTAATTGGATATACTATAGAAAGATTTAGTGAAACTAACAAGAAGTGAGACAGCTAATATTCATTTATGACAACAAAGTAGCCATTTTATTTGACATTTTTTTACCAAGCAGCTGGGAACCACGATGACTGATTGGTATGTAACCTACGTAAGTAGGCCCATTTCACACTATGCGGGTGACGAATTGTTTCTGATAGGAATATCCACTGTTGGCAAAAAATCGACTTGTTTACCAAGAGATGCTTGACAAAGTTGCACTAGGCCTTACTTTCTTTCTTTCTGTTGTAACTATGAAGCCAGACAGTGGTCTGTGGTTCTGGTCAAAACATGACCTAGATATATCGCGATATGGGCCTGTAGGCTGTACAATGTGCTACAGATGTAGTCTTGTGTTTCCGATTTCTTTCTGTGATTTTTATTTGTTTTGTGCTAGGCCTAATGATCGGCTTTTAAGATTAAATATATAATAAATAAACATGTGATATTCTATTCTTTATTGATTTGTTCATGTATTCTTACGCTGAAAAGTAAAGTGGTTAATACTCGGGGCACGTGACTGTATTTACCGGAATATACAATATATCGCTCTATATACTTGCAATGAAGGGAATTGCAGTCGGTATGTAAATATTAAAAATTATGACTATTTGGTCAAATACCTAAATATTTTAAAGTGTATGAAAAAAATGTAACATATGCCAAAGATCTCATAAATTGCTTTTATGACCAAAATCTGAATCAAATCTGTTGATATATAAAGCAGATTTGGCCTATTTCAGAAATGTCTTTTTATATTAATGGAAGCCATCTTTGACAAGGGGAATGGCTGCTGGACACAATTTTGATTCTATTATCAGGATCTATTGCAAAATGTCTGACATATAGCCTGAAAAAGATTTTGGAGTAACTAAAGGATGGACAGAGGGACAAACACTTAAACCCAGACAAGGCCAATCCTACATACCCTGTCTTCAGAATGGCCTGAGTGATACATCAGACCCATCAACTTGATACAGGTGAGCTCAAAATGAGTACATTGATATATGACCTACCTTGTTAAACGCAATTCCTGGGTAATTTCTACATTTTCTTCCTTTTGTTCCTCCAGCAAAAGTCTCTGTCGTTCCACAGTCTAAAAGCAAAGACGGTTTTGAATTTCTTAAAACTATCTAAATGCATATCACATTAAATGGTAAAGACATTAATGATAATTTTAAACAATGTAATCTGTTTTTTATTTCAAGAGTACCTGGGATTGTCACTCAGAAATGTAAAGGGTCCAAAAAGAAAACACGAGAGTCCATTACCACAACAAAGTATCAAATACTTTTATTATGTACGGATATTTTCTTTATAAGTAATCTGATTGATTAATTTCATGATTACTGAACAGAAATGCTATAATGCAGATTTAAGTTTTTAAAATCAATTTAATTTGTTTAACTGTAAGTCAAAATTAAATATAATGCAACTGACAGACAAGAATGAAATAAATTCACTGAACAGTCTATGCCAATAACATCGGTCCTGACTGACAAAAAATCAGTTCGGACCGATATTCTTCTCCCAATTTTCGGACCGCATGACCAATGTCATTTTGAGTAATAGTTTTTCTTGATTATGCACTCTTAAATGTTTTTTAACACCAAGTCATTACTTGTTCATAACAAAGCTCCAAATCACTTGCAGATGCGACAATGTTTTAGGTTTTGGCGAGTGTTTACTTGCAAATCAATCGCATATTGTGCACTAGTTTTACCCGAACCAGAAATCGAAAGTTTTCCATTTTCACTCTGAAATTACATCACCGAAATCATGGTCTGCTATGCCCTTTACAACAATGCATTGAACTATTCAGTTTCGATAAATTAGAGCTTCTGATTCACATTGATCACTGTCAAAAAAAAAAGCATGTTGTGTGCTGTACGACTTTCAACTTGAAACTTTCCAAACAGAACAAGGTGACGTTTTCTTTAAATCAGTGTCGATTTCAAAATAACAATCTGCCTCATCATCAGACACTAGCTTGAGTTAGAAAGATCTTTGTTAAAGAAATACTCATGGCTAGTGCTCGAAAAGGAGACAGATGGTTGCTTTGTAAATTCTGTCGAAATGTAGACTATTTATACGTCGTATCGGCCGTTAAAAATTCAAAAAATAGAAATTTAAGTTTGCCATAGCAATATGAAAAATAAACACTCCTGGCCTGAGCGAAAAAAAAAAACGGAATAAACATCGTTTATAATTTTGAATACAATAAAGTCCAGTCCGTTTAAAATAAATGTGTTTTCTTACATTTCATTATGCGGAAAAATATTCATATAACATACACACACACGTATATATATATATATATATATATATATATATATATATATATATATATATATATATATATTAAAAATCCCTAGCTAGCTAGTAAAACTACTGGTTCACATAAAAAGTGATTTTCTTATTGTTGTAGAGCACTGCATGTCAAAGTGACTGTGTCTGCATGATCAGGATTACATCAAGGCTGTGTAATAATTCTGGTTTATTGATTAACCTTATAAATTTTTTCCGACTGACAATATTTGGTTCGGACCTCGGAACCCAACAACACAGGTCCGAATGACCTGTGGGAGCCAAAAGAATTTGGCGTAGACTGACTGAATTATGTGTGATACAGGCTTGGATTAGTTGGGAGTTCTGATGCAATTTTGCATTTTGTCTTATTTACACATACCTTGTTCATTTATTCTAATTTTGCCATTCTGAATTGTAACTCAATTTACACATACCTTTTTCATTTCTTCTAACTTTGCTGTTTTGGGCTGTAACTCAATTTACACTTACCTTGTTCAGTTCTTCTAACTTTGCTGTTTTGGGCTGTAACTCAATTTACACCTACCTTGTTCATTTCTTCTAACTTTGCTGTTTTGGACTGTAACTCGATTTGTTGTTTTTTAGACATCTGATCGGTATGTTGGAACTGAAGTGTCACTTCTCCCAACTGAGACTGGGTCTCTTGTAATTTATCATCTAAATCAGACATCTGTAAGTAAAATATCACATGGTATATAATGTGGTGATATCTAAATCTGACATCTGTAACAATGTGGTGATATCTAAATCTGACATCTGTAACAGAGTTGTGATATCTAAATCAGACATCTGTAAGTAAAATATCACATGGTATATAATGTGGTGATATCTAAATCTGACATCTGTAAGTAAAATATCACATGGTATATAATGTGGTGATATCTAAATCTGACATCTGTAAGTAAAATATCACATGGTATATAATGTGGTGATATCTAAATCTGACATCTGTAAGTAAAATATCACATGGTATATAATGTGGTGATATCTAAATCTGACATCTGTAAGTAAAATATCACATGGTATATAATGTGGTGATATCTAAATCAGACATCTGTAAGTAAAATATCACATGGTATATAATGTGGTGATATCTAAATCTGACATCTGTAACAGAGTTGTGATATCTAAATCAGATATCTGTAATAAAAATATCACAGGGTATATAATGTGGTGATATCTAAATCTGACATCTGTAACAGATTTGTGATATCTAAATCAGATATCTGTAATAAAAATATCACAGGGTATATAATGTGGTGATATCTAAATCTGACGTCTGTAACAATGTGGTGATATCTAAATCAGACATCTGTAAGTAAAATATCACATGGTATATAATGTGGTGATATCTAAATCTGACATCTGTAACAGAGTTGTGATATCTAAATCAGACATCTGTAAGTAAAATATCACAGGGTATATAATGTGGTGATATCTAAATCTGACGTCTGTAACAATGCAGTGATATCTAAATCTGATATCTGTAAGTAAAATATCACATGGTATATAATGTGGTGATATCTAAATCTGACATCTGTAACAATGTGGTGATATCTAAATCAGACATCTGTAAGTAAAATATCACATGGTATATAATGTGGTGATATCTAAATCTGACATCTGTAACAGAGTTGTGATATCTAAATCAGACATCTGTAAGTAAAATATCACATGGTATATAATGTGGTGATATCTAAATCTGACATCTGTAACAATGTGGTGATATCTAAATCAGACATCTGTAAGTAAAATATCACATGGTATATAATGTGGTGATATCTAAATCTGACATCTGTAACAATGTGGTGATATCTAAATCAGATATCTGTAATAAAAATATCACAGGGTATATAATGTGGTGATATCTAAATCTGACATCTGTAACAGAGTGGTGATATCTAAATCAGATATCTGTAACAATGTGGTGATATCTAAATCAGACATCTGTAATAAAAATATCACATGGTATATAATGTGGTGATATCTAAATCTGACATCTGTAACAATGTGGTGATATCTAAATCAGATATCTGTAATAAAAATATCACAGGGTATATAATGTGGTGATATCTAAATCTGACGTCTGTAACAGAGTGGTGATATCTAAATCAGACATCTGTAAGTAAAATATCACATGGCATATAATGTGGTGATATCTAAATCTGACATCTGTAACAATGTGGTGATATCTAAATCAGATATCTGTAATAAAAATATCACAGGGTATATAATGTGGTGATATCTAAATCTGACATCTGTAAGTAAAATATCACATGGTATATAATGTGGTGATATCTAAATCTGACATCTGTAACAATGTGGTGATATCTAAATCTGATATCTGTAATTGAAATATCACATGGTATATAATGTGGTGATATCTAAGTCTGATATCTGTAACAATGTGGTGATATCTAAATCTGATATCTGTAATCAAAATATCAGTTTGAATAATGTGGTGATATTTAAGTCTGATATCTGTATTCAAAATATCACAATTAACAAGTGATATCTAAATCTGATATCTGCAATCAAAATGTCACAGGGAAAATAATGTGGTGATATTTAAACAATGTGGTTACATCTGATCTTGACAGTTTACTTAAATATATCTCAAAATTTGGATATGGCAAAATGTCCATTTTATTCTATGTTATTAACATCCTCTTACGTAACAACTAATGTCAAATTTGTGTGAACAAAACATGTCAGCAGGCAACAAGGCAGATCAGAAGGGGGTGGTGTGACATCTTGAATTCAACTTAAATTTGCTAAATTAAAATCATACACACTGGAACAAGAACCAATAAGAACATCTGACTGACTAAAATGATCTGACTAACAACATGGTCTCTTAAGTGAACGGCCTCTATGGCCAAGTGGTTAGAACATCATGTTTTAAACCATGAAGTCTCTCATTTCTGGTCAGTGCAGTCAGTACACTGATTATTTTTGGAAATTTGCCAGTTTTCTTGCAGAAGGCCAGTGGTCTCTTCCCAGGTACATTATAAACGGGTTCTCTTCTCCACCTGTAAAAACTCGAAACTGGCTGCCACCATATGACTGAAAAATTCTTGTGGCGTAAAACACTGAGTAAAATCGAAACCAAATCGTAAGTGAGGATCTGAACTAATAAAGAAACTTTCTCGAGACTGAATATCGACCGACTTAAATGTAAGGTGGTCGCCAGGCAAGGTTCCACTGTATCGGTAAGATGTCTACCTGTTTGGTCCTTTCTTGAATTTCTTTTTCATATTTTGTGAGAGTTCCCTCCAGGTTCTCAATTCTTTGCTTCATCTGTATGTGTTGTCTCTCAACAGTAAGATTCAATTCATTAACCTTGTAAATAAAATAGCATTTAGACAGATTTAGAACATAACAATGTTATAAATATGCACGATGCTTACATGGGTGTGCAGAGATTTTCACATTTGTTTTTCAATTCAAGAGTCCCTGGGACCTCCACTGACTCTGAAATTTTAAAGGTCCACACAGAAAACCTGAGAGTCCATTATCACAATAAAATACTAGTATCAAATATTTTGATTGTGTATGGACATTTTCTTCATTGTTATTTTCTGATTATCCTGTCCACTCCACACACCCATATTTAATTACCTTATATATACGTGCCTATAAATAAGATTTTCTGGATCAATTTTTTATCCTAAAAGGGGTACCGACTTATAGGCGAGTCCTAGTCGGAGGCAAAAAAATCAGAGCTCATATTCTTACAGATATCTTGATTCTTGTAAAAATTCATGTATGAGACCAGGATCAAACTAACGTTATCATCGAGTTTGGGACCTACTTCAGTTTTATTCTAAATGAAGGTATTTTCCATCTAAAGAAATAAAATAATATCACAGGTACCTTGTTGTTTTTTATTAAAAATGTATATGTAGTTGTAATTTGGTTTATATCAATTCATACAGATGCCTTCTTGTGTTACCTGCATCATTCTCTGCTGTAACTCCATCTGTCGATCTTCTACGGCTTCTGTCAACTCATCAACTTCTTTCCTCTTTTCATTTAGGTCTTCTTGAGTTTTTCTGAAAAAAAAAAAAAGAAATGAGACTCTATGCATATAAAGATCTCACCTTGTAATCTCATTTATTAGTTATAAAGACGAGGACAACTAAAGCATCATTTACTAAATTTCTTAACAAAACAGAGGTATTTAAAGAACAGGGTAATCAAAGATTACAAAGCTCGCCTCTCACCAAGGTATTTTACATCTCCTAATTAACATGGCCTCTATCAATCTTCTTAACGAGGCATTGGAAATACACAGGGCAAAAACAGGGTAATTTTTGTAAAATAAAGGCCTAAGCAGTATTTGAGACACAGCATGTGCAATGCAAGTTAGTTAATGTGTGAGGCTATAGGCCGGAGAGGCAGGTAAACATGCCTTCCATCAATCTTCAGCCTTGAAAATAAACCAGGTAAGATAGGCTAATTTTTACAACAGAACCGACATGACCATTTCGGCAGCTGAACCATACCATGTGCTAAGAATCATTAGATATATATACCATGTTTTGATAATACATGAGCCGTAGAAGCAGAAAAACCTGACCTTGATGAATCTTCTTAAACAAGACGTCACTGCTGCATAAGCTCTCCTCAACTTTGATAAGTTAAGCTATCACAGACAACCTGGCCCAGTAATGGTCCTTCAAAATATTGATCTATTAAGACTGGTTTTTAAATACAGGTAAAGGGGCACCTGCATTCTTGAGATAGAACAGAAATTAATAAATTAGGAAAATACAATGAAAGCTGTCCTGAGAGACCATCCCATGATGTTGTCTCTCAAGAGAGGTCAAAACTAAAGAATTACTGAACTAAAAGTTTTTCTGATTATGGTCTATCAGGACAGGTTCCACTGTAGTGTTCATATGTTGTTACCTTAGCGAATCCTTCAAATCTTCTAACATTTCTTCTTTAGCTTTAGTTTCGTACAAAACTTTCTGCAACTGCTTTTCTACATCACCCCCATGTTCCTGTGCCTGTTGTGTTGCCACCTATATACATAAAAGAATGAAGATTGTTTAACCCATCAACCCCTGATAAACAATGGACTCTACTGTAAATTTATGCCTTAGGCCAGTCCAAATTTGTCTTTTGGGATGAATGGGTTAGATGTACTGAAATAACAAAATAATGGTGGTAATAATATTCTGAGATGCATTAATACTCTACCTAAACATTAAAACAAACCCTTAACCTGATATACCTAGCAAGTCCAAACAATAGGAAAATGTAAAAAAAAAAAAAAATGAAAATTATTATTCAATTTGACTGCATAGATCCCCTATGCGAAAAATAGCATTCTAACACCATTGTAAAGTGAACAGTGAACAATTACAAAATTTTAACCATAACCTAAATATTGTTTGTTTGTTGTTGTTTAACGTCCCACTCAAGAATTTTTCACTCATATGGAGACGTCACCAAATGCTGGAGAAGGGCTTCAAATTTTGGCCTATACTTGGCACTTGCGGCCATTCAGCAGTGAGGGTTCTTTAACGTGCCGATACCTACTGTGACACAGGACCTCGGTTTTTACTGTCTCAGTCTGAAGGACAGGAAACCAACCTGCCGTCGGATAGACTCAAACTCACAACCTCACGATCAAGAGTCAAGAGCACTACCGACTTAGCCAGGCTGGCTACATAACCTAATTAACCAGACAGGTAAAACCTGGAGACATGACATTTGACCCCATGACACTAGAATTTTTTACCTTTGGTTCAGGTAACCTAATGACAACACCAAGGTCTGCTCTGTCAACACAAACCCCTTTTACAGTTGGCAGCAATGCTAAATATAGACGAAATATTGACTAAAGTGTGGATTAAAGAATATACAGAAACTAAAAGAAGGTGATAAATCAGAAATCATTGTGTTAAATAAACAGTATAATTCCTCTCCATTGTATGACCACCTGCGTTTGCTTGTTTTATTGTTGTTTTTACTAGTATTGACCGATGCAAAGGCAGTGAGGGTTTTATTATGTGTCATGCCTGCCATGACATGGGAACTTAGGTTAAAACACTCCACCACTAGACCATTACAAGCAGTCCATTACCTGCATACAATTGTTTGATCCCTGGAAAACAGAATGATTGCTGGATGAAGATAAGAACTGTTAAAACTAACCTGTAACCTTTTGACCTCAGTATCTAGGTCACCTACAAGTTGCGTCTGCTGTTTCATGTCCTCATCTTTCTGTTGCACTTGGTCCTCAAAATCATGCACTGTAAAAAGATGGTCAGAAAAATCAATTATTACAGACCCATAAAACACAAAATAATTTTCAGACAACAAAATCATCCACTGTAAAAAGATGGTCAGAAAATCAATTATTACAGACCCATAAAACACAAAATAATTTTCAGACAACAAAATCATGCACTGTAAAAAGATGGTCAGAAAAATCAATTATTACAGACCCATAAAACACAAAATAATTTTCAGACAAAATCATGCACTGTAAAAAGAAGGTCAGAAAATCAATTATTACAGATGCATAAAACACAAAATAATTTTCAGCCAAAAAAATCATGCTCTGTAAAAAGATGGTCAGAAAATCAATTATTACAGAACCATAAAACACAAAATAATTTTCGGCCAACAAATTCAATTCATCTGAACTGTAATGACATTCTTATTTATTGCATTTCAAATTTGTTGTTGTTTTGTTCAATTCTATTTATATACATACAGTGTTCAATCTAGGCCGTGCCATTGCGTCAATGGCCCGCTGAAACAAGACACGGCGCAATTAAAATTCAATGATGGGCCACTCGGGCACAATGCTAATCTCCCAAGTGATTAAATGTCCGCATATAAGCTGAAAAAATACCTTGAAATGTAACACCGTGGATAGACTCACGCGAAAAATTCAAGCCCGCTCCGTTTCCAATTATCTCCATACTACGCTAGGTTAATGCAGTGATCGAAGTGAATGGAATATAACAACTGAATTATTCGGGTTTTGGATAGTCTTGAGCAAACCACATAGCCGGAAGTAACTGCCTGTTGTTATTAGTTAAAACGAGGCTTCAGTGTCAGAGTCTGCCAAACGCTTAAGGTCTGCTATATGCTGTCAAGCATATTATGTGCTGCGGCCATGTGCAGACGACGTTTTTCTCTGTCAAAATTTTAAAACATGAAGAGAATATCGGACTTTTTCTCAGTCACCTAGAGTTCTAAAAAACTCAAAATGATATTCAAAACAACCCAAGCTAGTCATCAAGTAAAAAAAACACCAAAAAAAAATCAGAATCTGTCTCTGAGAATCAGAATCTGTCTCTGAGAATCAGAAACGAAAGTTTCAAAATCAGTGGTTACACGATGAACGTTTTAAAAGTTGGTTGACTTATGATGACAAATCTTGTACCGTGAACTGTAGCCTATGCACAAAATTTAAAAAGGTAAATCCCTTCACTACAGGATGTACCAATTTTTGTATATTGGTGAACAATGTACATGGACAGTTATGATGGTTACAGTAAACTTTAAACTCATCACAACTGGTCAGTTTTTCTTTATATGTTATGGCCCCTTCTTTTTGAAAATGGCCCCCTGATTTTAATAGCATGGGCCCGTCTGCCCCCCTTGTTTATGGTCCTGGATTGAACACTGTACATATACTCAATATTTCCCTCTTCTTCTTCACCTAGCTGTTAAAAAATGTAAATTGAAATATTTTGATCATGGTTTAATTTTGGCCAAAAGGTTAAAGTGGCAAAATATTAATTTGTACATATAAGCTATACATGTACTAGTAATGTGAACCATCATAATAAACTCTTTTAATTAAGTTAATATGAAAGTTTAATACTTTCCACACAGTCCAGACAAACACCAGACAACATTTTTCCTGAGGTGTATATGACACTGGAAATATACATAATAAGACCAATACTGTCAATCAAGCTAAAATAAATGCCATATATCAGTATCTTAATTGTGTCTTTTCAAAATGTCTCATTTTTTTTTTCATTCCTTACACATTACACAATTTACTATTTACCTAATTCAATTTTCTGTTCCAGCTGTACCCGCAGATCTCTGATATCTTTTTCAAGTTTTGCAATTCTTTTTGCCTTTGCGTCACTGCTTTCTTGTTCATCCTGTAACTGTTGATCTAACATGCTAATTTCTTCCTTCATGGATTTTTTCTCTTCTTCAAATTCCCTAAATAAGAAATCAGTTAGAGTATTATTTCTTCTTCAATGTCAACAAAAAAGAAAAGGTCCAAATTTGTAGTGTTTCATTAAGGACTAGAGATCTACAGATATCTATACACCAAGATTTGGATTCTGTAAAATGATAAAAATAATACACAGATCTGTTTATCATGTTGTAATAGATATTCACCAGATAATTGACAAAGTTGTAAATGCCAGTGATTTTAGGTACACATGTACTACCAACAGTGACCTTAAACTTTTACAGATGACCTTGGCCATTAGCTGACCATAATTGTCACAATTATTTTAGCTGACTGTAACTGTCATAATGATTTTATCTTATTGCAAAGTGGAAACAATAATTTTCTGTCAATTTACAAATTTTATTCCACAGAGACCTGTATTTGAAATGCCGATAATGAAGTTCCAGTAATGTTTGTCTTGATATTCAATCAACTCCATAACTCGTTCATCACTAAAAACAAATTTGGGCTGGTCCAAATCATTGATTTACGAAAGAGTCCATTGTTTTCCAGGGGGTGATGAATTAAGGGAAAATTTGGGGGTTGGGCATTGTACAACATAAAACACAAAAGACAGAAATTTAAGTAAAATAAACTATCAGTCAGAAGGAAGCTCCTACCGAAATATCAATGATTTATTTAAAAGTTTAACAGTAAAGTTTATGACATTATGCTAAAACCTTAATGAATCTGTCAGTTCTGATATAGTGTTGGTCCTAACTTCCAGGTCTTCACAAGCTTGATTTAGTTTCTTCTCCATCGACTGTGATTCGGCCATTGTCTGCGCTTGCTGGGTCAATAACTGATGTTCCAGCTGTGATACCTACAAATGTTAACAAAGAGTAATCAAAGGTTACAAAGTTCACCCCACACAAACATATTTTATGTCTTTATATTTTTGCAAAAGAATACCAGATGAATCTAGCCAATGAAGCACAGAACTAAGATTCATAAGATGTATATGTCATGTAAGTTTAGCTAATGTACTGGCAGTAGAAGCAGAGACACCCGACCTCCACCAATCAGCTTAACCAGAACACTGAAGATACACTAAGTCCAAAACTGAGTCATTTCTGCAAAACATAAAGGACTAACATAAGTAATGAAAGTTTAGCTGATTCATGAGTAGTTGATGCAGGTAAACCTTTTGAACTTTTTCATAGCAAAGTAATGGGTGTCAATACATCAGGTAAACCTTTTGAACTTTTTCATAGCAAAGTAATGGGTGTCAATATAGCTATAGCTATGTGTCCATTATATACAAAACATTGCTCATTCCAACCCTCCCACCCCCATTATATACAAAACATTGCTCATTCCAACCCTCTCACTGCATTATATACAAAACATTGATCATTCCAACCCTCTCACTCCCATTATATACAAAACATTGATCATTCCAACCCTCCCACCCCCATTATATACAAAACATTGCTCATTCCAACCCTCTCACCGCATTATATACAAAACATTGATCATTCCAACCCTCTCACCCCCATTATATACAAAACATTGATCATTTAAACCCTCCCACCCCCATTATATACAAAACATTGCTCATTTCAACCCTCTCACCGCATTATATACAAAATATTGATCATTCCAACCCTCTCATCGCATTATATACAAAACATTGCTCATTCCAACCCTCTCACCCCCATTATATACAAAACATTGATCATTCCAACCCTCTCACTCCCATTATATACAAAACATTGATCATTCCAACCCTCCCACCCCCATTATATACAAAACATTGCTCGTTCCAACCCTCTCACCGCATTATATACAAAACATTGATCATTCCAACCCTCTCACACCCCCATTATATACAAAACATTGATCATTTAAACCCTCCCACCCCCATTATATACAAAACATTGATCATTCCAACCCTCCCACCCCCATTATATACAAAACATTGATCATTCCAACCCTCCCACCCCCATTATATACAAAACATTGATCATTCCAACCCTCCCACCCCCATTATATACAAAACATTGATCATTCCAACCCTCCCACCCCCATTATATACAAAACATTGATCATTCCAACCCTCTCACCACATTATATACAAAACATTGATCATTCCAAACCTCTCACCCCAAAGTATCTGATCTGTTCTACAGGACCAGTCTATTTTGGTCACTGGAGTTGAAAACCATGAAAATGGTTACGGCAGGAATTTCAAATTTAATACTTTAATTTACAATACCTGTTTGTTTAAGTCTATCTGTACAAGTAGGAATATAAAATTTAATACTTTGATTTACAATACCTGTTTGTTTAACTGTATCTGTACATCTATACAGGTTGGAATATAAAATTTAATACTTTGATTTACAATACCTGTTTGTTTAACTGTATTTGTACATCTATACAGGTAGGAATATGAAATTTAATACTTTGATTTACAATACCTGTTTGTTTAAGTCTATCTGTACAAGTAGGAATATAAAATTTAATACTTTGATTTACAATACCTGTTTGTTTAACTGTATCTGTACATCTATACAGGTAGGAATATGAAATTTAATACTTTGATTTACAATACCTGTTTGTTTAACTGTATCTGTACATCTATACAGGTTGGAATATAAAATTTAATACTTTGATTTACAATACCTGTTTGTTTAACTGTATCTGTACATCTATACAGGTTGGAATATAAAATTTAAAACTTTGATTTACAATACCTGTTTGTTTAACTGTATCTGTACATCTATACAGGTAGGAATATGAAATTTAAAACATTGATTTACAATACCTGTTTGTTTAACTCTGTACATCTATACAGGTTGGAATATAAAATTTAAAACTTTGATTTACAATACCTGTTTGTTTAACTGTATCTGTACATCTATACAGGTAGGAATATGAAATTTAAAACGTTGATTTACAATACCTGTTTGTTTAACTCTGTACATCTATACAGGTTGGAATATAAAATTTAAAACTTTGATTTACAATACCTGTTTGTTTAACTCTGTACATCTATACAGGTTGGAATATAAAATTTAAAACTTTGATTTACAATACCTGTTTGTTTAACTCTGTACATCTATACAGGTTGGAATATAAAATTTAAAACTTTGATTTACAATACCTGTTTGTTTAACTGTATCTGTACATCTATACAGGTTGGAATATAAAATTTAAAACATTGATTTACAATACCTGTTTGTTTAACTCTGTACATCTATACAGGTTGGAATATAAAATTTAAAACTTTGATTTACAATACCTGTTTGTTTAACTGTATCTGTACATCTATACAGGTAGGAATATAAAATTTAAAACTTTGATTTACAATACCTGTTTGTTTAACTCTGTACATCTATACAGGTTGGAATATAAAATTTAAAACTTTGATTTACAATACCTGTTTGTTTAACTGTATCTGTACATCTATACAGGTTGGAATATAAAATTTAAAACATTGATTTACAATACCTGTTTGTTTAACTCTGTACATCTATACAGGTTGGAATATAAAATTTAAAACTTTGATTTACAATACCTGTTTGTTTAACTGTATCTGTACATCTATACAGGTAGGAATATAAAATTTAAAACTTTGATTTACAATACCTGTTTGTTTAACTCTGTCTGTACATCCTCCAGTTCACCGATTCTGGCAGTACTTTGCTGTAACATGGTCTGATGTTGATAAATTGTTTTTTCTAAGTCAATGTTCTCCTGATATTTCTCTTCCAGTGTTTTCTGTGTTTGTTTAATGTGTCTCTCCATCTTGTTTATCTGCGGATAAAACGCAATAAATAATCAAAGAAATGGTTGTTATTTTGGCAAAATAGCCATGGGATTCAAACTACTTCTATCTAACATATATGAAATGAAAATAAATTAAATTGATGTAGATCTAAAAACCAAAAAAAAAAAAAATACCTTCAATTTCCAGTCTCTAAATAAATTCAAAATTAACATTCTCAATTTTATTTGTTGTAGGTCTATCTTCCGCACTAACTTTAAATATTATCTGTCCTGCATTAACACTCATTTCAAAACAAAATGTGAGCATTTCTGGAACCTACTTAAATTTAAACCAAGCATCACACTGGGAACAGGTAAAATAATTTTTTTTTTTCATAGCGAAAAATGGCTGTGATTTAAAACAAATTTTAAGGCTTGTTATATCGAACGTAAACAATCCTATTTAGGACTATTACCGTGGTACATGAACATATACTCTGCCTAGACTAAATAAACAACCAAACAACTTTCTCTATCTTGTATTAATTAATATAAATAACTGTACGGGGTGAAAAAGACAGTTTACCCAATGTTTATTATTAAAGAAATAATTTTTCATCAACATAATTCGGGCCTAAAGTCGCGATGTGGCAAAACAAACTATCACCAATTTCACATATAGACATCAACATTTTCGGCAATGGATAAAACTTTGATTTTTTTGTTGAAGACATCGTTTCTTTTGAGATTTTGTTGTTGAAGACATCATTTCTTTTGAAATCCATTATGAACAGACTGATTACACACAAAGTTTCGGTTTATTCACCAAATCTAATTGTAATTTACTTCAAAAGTTGTCATAATTGTTGTGTAAACAGCCGACAATGGACATTACGATTTCCCCCTACTTCCGCGGAAACGAGAACCGGAACATTCAAATTTCGAGTTACCTCCCTTTGCAATATCACTACACACAGTATGCAAGTGACCGTCCGCTGAAATTGAGCAGTCGCTGGTTATGTAAGGCATGTGGTCACCATATAGGGTGTGTAAATAAAGTAAATATGCATGGGGAATCTCATTAAGGCAGGTTATGTATTAGAAATTAGTTGACAAACACGTTAATTTGATAGTTTTCAAAATGTACAGGAACTTATTCATAATGAATTCCACGCACCATTTGCATAACAAGCACCTCCTACTCAATGCTTTCCCCTCAATTCTGCATTTATTTTCATTTGTCCATGGACTAGAAAAAATACATATTCGTGAGCGTTCAATAGAAATTGATTTAGCTTCCTGTTGGTATCTGGGATATGTAATTATTTCTATTTACATCGCTGTATGTCTGTAGCTGTCAATATCAATATGATGAATGGTGCAGTAATTCTGCAGATTCTCAAGGCAGGCTCAACATCACTCTTATATAGTGGAATTCCACATTTATAAATAGATCAATAATGTTTTGTTGAAACTATCTACAAATCGTATTGTATAATTTCAAAAGGCAGAAGTAAGTAGAATTATGTGGTATTTCATTTAATGATTATTCAAACTAGATTTAATTTCATTTACACCAAAATATTTGACTTTTCTGTAAAAGTTGACTATATTTTACACGAAGTGTGAATGCAACTTCACTGCTAACAGGATAGCCCTCGATGAAAAGTCGAAGTAAACCCACAATAGGTTGTTATTACAACCCATAAAAATCGCAAAGATAAATACAATCTTACATCATTTTGAGGGAGGAATGGCATAATCTCTATCTAAGTGCACAAAAATCTGTTAGCCAAGTCATGGACAAACAAAAATTTGTGCACGAGGACTGAAACTTCACCATCATTCCCTCAAAGTGGTGTTTAACTGTTTTCCATCACATTGAAATAGTAAAAGAGTGACTCTCTCGATTTTTGTCATGTGTCATCAAACAGATGACAAAAATATGTTAACAAGGCATTAGAGATGATACTAATCCCTCACAGTAGAATCATGATGATGAACGTGAAATATGAATTGAACAGGCTGACACAAGTGGAATGTCATCTGTTTGTTAATTTTTTGTTCACAAAGGGGAATAATTGTGTAAATGGAAGCAAGAGTTACGGTTCTTGCACAATGCACTCTGCCTCGCTGTGGTCTTCATGTGTATCAAGTTTGATGAAATTATCTTGCATGGTTTGAGAGTTATGCTCCGGACAAAGATAGTACGTATGTACGTACTTATGTACGGGAAAATCCCTATATCCCTTGGTGACTCGTCGTGAGGGGATAATAAAGTACTTCAGGCACTTCAAGAATGACCTTGTCTAACCCGACAGGGTTGGATAACATCCCCCCCCCCCCCCCCAAACATCTATATTTGCGGAAAAATCAGTCTCAACTCCGAGAAAAATAAGATCTATCAGCATGTTCTGGGAGGGACAAAGAAATTTGAATGCCTAGCATCAACTGTATTTATGATTGGGCATGCAGGATCATTAATTCATTCACCCCTGAAGACACATTTGGACTGGCAAAAACCACTGATTTCCAGAAAAGTCCAATATTTTTCAGGGGTTGATGAGTTGATACAATCGACACAGGCATGAGGGTTGAGATTTTTTTATCTATACCCACAACATGGTAATTGAATCTTTTTCTCTCTATTGTACTTATGTATCATGATATAAATTATTCTCCCAGTCAAAGGGAGGTAAATCAAATAATTATCAGTATGTGCATACTGAATCTCCTGTCAAAATTGTCTTATGCCTAGGGTGAGATAAGAAAATCTCAACCAGGAAAATAAGTGGACAGTCAAAAAAATGTCAGAGAATAAATGTTGCTTACATCTAAATTTTAACTCAAAAATGTAATTATTGTAATATTCACCATTTCTTCTTTATGTCGAAGATCTCTGTCATACTTTTCCTTCGATTCCTCTAGTGCTCCGAGATATGTTTTGACTTCCTCTCTACATAACAGCACCTGGGTTTCTAACTGTCTGACATGTGATGTGCTCTCTGTTGCCTGGATTTCGAGTTGACGGAGAGCTTGCTGGCTCTGTCGAGTTTTGGCATCCAAGTTCTAATTGTAGACATTTGAAGTTAACAAAATACTATTACTCCATTATACTTACTAGAGTATACAATGCTACAATTATGCTATGGAATTTACAAATTAAATGCAGGTCCTTTATCACATCAATTTTCTTTTATTAACAGTTCAAGTAAAAAAAATTGAAATATAACTATTTGTATTGCTTCTCAAAGCAAAAATCACATGTACCAAGTTCTACCAAAAGTTTATATTTAAATGAATAAATTAAAAAATACTTGTAGCTTTTGAAGACTGCTGTATACAGGGTTATTTTCACCTTCTGTTATTTTCGCCTACTACGCTTGCAAACAGTTTTGCCCTGTTTTAAATTCGCCCAGACTCATTACAATGTCAATTTCTGATAAGATTTTATTGTATTGTGAAGTCTAATTTAACAATCAATATTTGTGCAGGTCTGCAGCATGGTAACATTGTAGTTTTATTTTTAAACAATTCCCCTTGTTTAAAATGAAATAGATAATAGATACTCTATTAGAATAGAATAGGATTATTAAAATGGACGAATTTACCATTTTGAATTCGCCCAGTTTTGAATTCACCCATTGATGATGAGGGTAAAAAGGGGCAAAAATAAAATGGGGATGGAAATTTCCTTGTATACAATAAATATTACATCACGTAGATGCCATTTTCACTTTTTACTCTATAAATCTATTTCCTGAAGTAGTCATACCTCTTTTGTCTCATTGAGCTCTCTTTTTAGATGATTGTTCTGGGAAATCCTCTCATCTAACTCTTGTTTGCAATGTTTCAGCTGATTTTCTTTATCATCATACATCAAGTTCTTGTTTTCTAAGTTACGATGAATCTGAATGTGATGTGAATTATACATTTTATACACCAGTGGGTTATGAGAGAAAGATAGAGAGGGAGTAACAGAGAGAGAAAGGAAAGACAGAAACAGAAAAGAGAATGGAGAGAGAGAGAGAGAGAGAGAGAGAGAGAGAGAGAGAGAGAGAGAGAGAGAGAGAGAGAGAGAGAGAGAGAGAGAGAGAGAGACAGAGAGAGACACACACACACATACACACACACACACACACAATCAATGAGAACAGTATCATTTTCAAGGGTTCAAAATTCCCCAAGTCCAGGACTGGTTAAATCGGGTTCACATTTCGTTTCTAGAAATACCTGAAATCCAAGGGATTCATTCCATTCATTTATAATTTCACTGTATTACTTATTAACAAAATTCAGCATGGACTTTGAAATTTCTCAATTGGACTTCCCAGAAATTGACTCTCCAAGTCCAGGACTTCAGTATCCAAAAAGGAATTTTGAACCCCTGATTTTAAATATCAACAAATGAAGTTGATACAATAAAAGTATGGTGAATGTAAGAACAAAGAGCTTGAACCAACACTGGAACTTTAATACTATACTTGCACTTACAATTTCAATTTGTTTTTCATAATCTCGACACTGCTCCTGATGAAGCTTTTGGGCTTTTTCAGTCGATTGTCTGGTGTCCTGTAATTTTTGCTTTTTGATTTGTATTTCTGATCTCAGGTTAGATAACTCTTCCTCTTTGCTGTTCACTTCCTCCTCAAGTTGTTTTAATCGGGTAACAGTGGTAGAAAAATCACCTATCTTTTCCTCGAGCTGCTGTTCTAGACTTGTCACATGAGATGTTTTCTTTCTTACCTTAAAAAGTTGATAAAATCAAATTGTCAAAGAGTCAACTATTCTAACAAAATATCATGATATAAGTATTGGTGCCAATATCTGATATCAGCTCATTATCAAATTTTGTGTTGAAAATTTTTCCTATTTTTACCCCTCTATCAAATTTTTTAAATATATATTTCTCTTGTGGATATCACAACTAGGGTCCACTTTATGACTTTACGGCATTAGACAAAGAATTGGGACTACCCACAGGCAGTGCATAGACCCATGTTATTGTTGTAAACGTTATATCTTTGTAAATGTAGCTGCTAATAAATATTCATAAACTATTTAGTTACTATTCGAAAATATACAGGTATATATTAGGACTTGGGTTAGGGTACGGTTCATAAAACAGCCATACAATTTGTTTTTAAGCTGGAATAACTGACCACTTACAAGATAGGTCTTACTATATTTGCTTATTTCCCTCATAGGTTTTGATTATGAATGTGGTCTCTGACCGGTCAGTATTGACTCCAAAAGGAAGTGACCGGTTGATTTGGACTAAGAAAAGGGTGTACTTGCCTCACTAAGTACCTGTGTCCTTAGTATTAGACTTACAACCATTTTATTAAGAGTTATAACTTGTGACTTACAACCAAATCAGGTCAGGTCTTTGTATGTACTCAGAAGTCTTGCACAGAGCTAAGTCAATGCTGTATGTGACTTACAACCATTTTACTAAGAGTTATAACTTGTGACTTACAACCAAATCAGGTCAGGTCTTTGTATGTACTCAGAAGTCTTGCACAGACCTAAGTTAATGCTGTATGTGATTTAGTCTTTAGTTTTGATGTGTCAGATTCAAGGAGAAAAACTTTATAACATCTCAAACATAAAGAAGACAGTAATACAGTCAGATTGCATTATAATGATCATCATTATTCCATACATAATGTTATGGCTAAAGGCCTTTATCCCAAATGCCATTTTCCCCTCATTTTAGAAAAATTTTCCTAATTATGTTCACAGAGAGGCTTACATTTGATACACCAATGAAGCAATCATTTTTATATCTTTAAGTACCACTCAAAATTCCATGTCTTCGAGTTGAAGCCCATGTTGTCAGATAAATGAAAGAAGTTAATTTAATCACAATTTTTATGTCTTTATTCTTATGAGTAAAATTACCTTAGTTACTTTTTTTTTTTCAATTTGACCCATTGCGATGTAAAATTCCCAATTACAAAAGCACAGGACACTGTCCCAAAAAGTGTCTATTAACTTCTATAACCATCAGACAAGCAACATAAAAATAGGTGTTTAAGCCTACCACTGACCAAAACTAAATCATTTATTTTTACATGAAGAATCTCATGGCTTACCTCCCTTTCCAGGTCACCGATTTCTGTACATTTATGATTAATTTGTTCCTGAAGTTCTATAAGCTGGGTGTTGCGTTGATTTATTCTAGATTCGAACGATGTATTCATTGTGTCTTTGTCCGCAAGTTCACGTTTTAGATCCGCAATTTTCACCAAGAGACTAGCCTTTTCTGACTCATGCTTAGACAAAACCGACTCCAGTTCCTGGGCTCGTAACATTCCTAAAAACACAAAAAGTAGAATTATTTCTGTACTTAATCATGAATGTTGAAAATGAAGAACTTATATATAGTTCTATGATATGCTTAAAATCTTGTGACTGTGTATCAGAAAGATATTTTCAACAAACTGTACATGTAGTCAAGTCAAGACTCAGGTACTATACCTCACCAGACAACAGCAATGGAGAATGGTTCTCTAGGGAAAAAGCCATAATGGATTAATATAAACCATAAACTAGAAAAGTTGTAATGCCAAATTTTATATTGGTCCATATTCAGGATTCAAAGGTGTATAAGTTATTGCCTTCATATCTTAATATTTTACCTGACATATATCATATAAAGGGCATACACGTCACTAGACATTTCTGCATCTTACCTCATTAGGGTCTGACACATCATATCAAGGATGTAGCAGGTACTAGATATTTCAGCATCTTACCTCATTAGGGTCTGACACATCATATCAAGGATGTACCAGTTACTAGATATTTCAGCGTCTTACCTCATTAAGGCCCAACACATTTCATATCAAGGATGTACCAGTTACTAGATATTTCAGCGTCTTACCTCATTAGGGTCTGACACATCATATCAAGGATGTAGCAGGTACTAGATATTTCAGCATCTTACCTCATTAGGGTCTGACACATCATATCAAGGACGTACCAGTTACTAGATATTTCAGCGTCTTACCTCATTAAGGCCCAACACATTTCATATCAAGGATGTACCAGTTACTAGATATTTCAGCGTCTTACCTCATTAGGGTCTGACACATCATATCAAGGATGTAGCAGGTACTAGATATTTCAGCATCTTACCTCATTAGGGTCTGACACATCATATCAAGGACGTACCAGTTACTAGATATTTCAGCGTCTTACCTCATTAGGGTCTGACACATCATATCAAGGACGTACCAGTTACTAGATATTTCAGCGTCTTACCTCATTAAGGCCCAACACATTTCATATCAAGGATGTACCAGGTACTAGATATTTCAGCGTCTTACCTCATTAGGGTCTGACACATCATATCAAGGATGTACCAGTTACTAGATATTTCAGCGTCTTACCTCATTAGGGTCTGACACATCATATCAAGGACGTACCAGTTACTAGATATTTCAGCATCTTACCTCATTAGGGTCTGACACATCATATCAAGGACGTACCAGTTACTAGATATTTCAGCATCTTACCTCATTAAGGCCCAACACATTTCATATCAAGGACGTACCAGTTACTAGATATTTCAGCATCTTACCTCATTAAGGCCCAACACATTTCATATCAAGGACGTACCAGTTACTAGATATTTCAGCATCTTACCTCATTAGGGTCTGACACATCATATCAAGAACGTACCAGTTACTAGATATTTCAGCATCTTACCTCATTAGGGTCTGACACATCATATCAAGAACGTACCAGTTACTAGATATTTCAGCATCTTACCTCATTAGGGTCTGACACATCATATCAAGAACGTACCAGTTACTAGATATTTCAGCATCTTACCTCATTAGGGTCTGACACATCATATCAAGGATGTACCAGTTACTAGATATTTCAGCATCATACCTCATTAGGGTCTGACACATCATATCAAGGATGTACCAGTTACTAGATATTTCAGCGTCTTACCTCATTAGGGTCTGACACATCATATCAAGGATGTACCAGTTACTAGATATTTCAGCGTCTAACCTCATTAGGGTCTGACACATCATATCAAGGACGTACCAGTTACTAGATATTTCAGCGTCTTACCTCATTAGGGTCTGACACATCATATCAAGGACGTAACAGTTACTAGATATTTCAGCGTCTTACCTCATTAAGGCCCAACACATTTCATATCAAGGATGTACCAGTTACTAGATATTTCAGCGTCTTACCTCATTAGGGTCTGACACATCATATCAAGGATGTACCAGTTACTAGATATTTCAGCGTCTTACCTCATTAGGGTCTGACACATCATATCAAGGATGTACCAGTTACTAGATATTTCAGCGTCTTACCTCATTAGGGTCTGACACATCATATCAAGGATGTACCAGTTATTAGATATTTCAGCGTCTTACCGTGTTGGTTGTTTTCCAGTATGGTAGTCATTTCTCTCCTGAGGCTGTCAATCATGGCTGTTTGACTATTGACTTCCTGAGCTTGCAGGCTTTCCTGCAGCGTGTGTATTTCGGCATCTTTTCTTGCTAACTGTAGTCTAAGATACATAGATAACAAACATATCAATGATTAAAGCAAAATAGAAATGTCCTGTTCAGATAAACACTCATACGAACACAGTTTATTTACTCCTAACTTAACAGTCAATCATTGATTGGTTTGAATCTATAGGAATAGGCATACAAATGCCTACGTTACTTAGCTTGAAAGTTTGACGTTCATCTTACTTTAGGAACCAAAGTAACCAAATTTACGCAATACTCAAGCTCAACTTTTGGTTTTTTTTTTATTTTAACTATAAAATAGTTTGTGAAACTTTTGGGTTTGAAAGATTAAGAAACCTTTCATTATTTTTCATTATTTCCATATCAATTTATGTTTGATACTTACGATTTTCCTGTAAAAATGTATAAATACATCGAGTACGATCATGAAAATTTGAGTACATACTCAAACAATTTTTTAATATTTCTGAAGTTTTCATCAAATGAGCAACAATTTTTACCATTATTTAGAATTGTATGCTGTCAATATACAAAAATGTCCAGTTACAGAATGAATTTTGTGTTTTTACTTTAAAATCATGAACATTTAGCTCAAATACTTTGTAAATTTGATGACTTGGGGTTCAGACCCTCATTAAAAGCCAAAACCTACTACCGGTACTTGCAATGTTTTTTTTTCTCCCATGGTTCACAGATCTACTTTTCTTTTTTACGTGGAAGGATTTTCTTGTCAACCCATTAAGGTATAGGAAAGCTACACACACTATAACATCAATATATATAACTTTAACATGTTTATGACATAGGGCTTAGTTACTTAAAAAAGAAAGATCATATGACAGGGCTCAACATCAATGATTGTCTGTGTGTAGGTGAAAATAAGAGCGAACGAGTAAATCTTCCTAAGTTAAAATAATCAGCAATATTTATAATTTGTAATTTCAAACCTCAAATTGATGTCCAATTCAAGAGAGAATCTTGAATTACTCAAATAAACATCATTGTGATTTTATCTTCCTATAAATAAACATAGATAAACGTTGAATTCCCATGAGATCATACAGGAGGTGCAAATGTAGAGTCATGAGGTCTTCCGAAAAATAATCACTAAAATGCTTGTCACCTATGAGAAATTAATAGTTTTTGAGGATGCAGTGACACTGATTTGACTACAGATTTTACATGTCAACGTAAACATGGCTTTGGCAATTTATTGGTTTATGACTGATGAAAACAAATAAAAAACAAAATACCGAAAACTGAGTTGAAAACAAACTAAAGATATCATGAAAGACATGTTGAAACCGAGAGCAATTTTAAAAACATTCTGCAATCAATCGATCTCCCAAGATCGCGCTTCAAATGATAAGGGTTTGTTTATTATAACAGCGTAATTTCAAAAGTGGCAAGTTCTAGACATTATCGTCATGACTATTTGCTTTGCCTTCTTTGTTTTTTTTTGTAACACCTCTGTTGTTGTTGTTGCTTTTATTTTTCATCGTCTGATGATAATTCTATTTAGCAGACCAAATTTTTTTTTCATTATTTTTAATTTTTTTTATTAAAAATATATCGTTTTATAAATTTTTCCTTTATAAATTACGGAAAAGTGGATTTGTGATTTGGACAAGCTACTTTTTTATATTACTTGTCTGATGGGTTTACAATCCTTAATGTAGAGTCCTGTATGACAATCAATTTTATCCTAACCCTCTAATCTCACCTGAGATCTTGTAGAATGGCTCTAGCTGCAGCACCGCCACTTGGAGCATGTTCAATGCCGTCATATTCTGCCGCTTTGAGATCTGAACCCATATCATATTGTGTTTGTGTCCGTGAGCCTACACCTGGTCTCGTTGTCATGCTAAATACTCCACTGTCATTGAAACTGGCTCCCCTCTGGAAAGTATCATCAATCTACCTTGTTAACACCTCTTTTCAAAATTGACTGGTCCACATTAACAGTCATGAGATTTCATTTCAATCCTGCTGCACCATTAGATCATTTTTTAAGATAAAATAATGGAATATTCCGATGTGAGACCATTCTTATATGATAAATGGAATAGTCTGATACTTTTAACATGCAAGACTAAACCAAACATCTGATAAACACAACAGGATTCAACAATGATTTTGAAAATTCAAAATAACTCCACTCTTTTTAAAACGAAGCAATTTAACGAAACCTTTAGATCAGAATTGGTTAGAAAAATGACAAATGTTGTGATAATCTGATATTTACACTAGTTGTTTTTGATTGGTTGTCCTGTACATGCTGTGCTAGCTGCTCTAACTGTGCCAGCATTGTGCGACTTTCTTCAATCTCTTGTTGACATGTGCTAAGCTGCTCTTGTTGTCTGTCTACTTGAGTCAAAAGTCGGGCGTTTTCCCTCTTCAGACTCTCTGCCAAAATTGCTTCAGACTCCATTTTGTCTTAAAATAAATATATAAATTTCAAATGATGCAAAGCAATTTATATGACTATAAAATTATGGAGAGACAAGATTATATTTGAAAGTGGTTTTACATCTTGTGAGAGATATTTTTATTTACAAAAAAAAACAACAAAGTAGCCAAAGATTAAAAAGATAACATCACAGCAAAATATTTTACATCCCTGATTTTTCCTGTTCTCAATCTTCCTAACCACAATAATAAAAAACTAGTGACTCGTTTATGGACGATTGTGATTTTGTATTCATTTGCAAACTGTGTAGATATTGACTTTACAATCATGCATACAAAATTTGAAAGTCATCTGACCACTGGTTCATGAGAAGAAGAGTTTTAATATGTACTAAGATTTGAATTTTTTTTCACCTCCTTTGAGGCCCCTAACCCCTGTTCTTTCACAAACATTATGTTATATTATTATTATTATTATTATTATTATATTATATTATTAGGGGATACTTACTACCAACATGACCAAGTTTGTTTAGAATTGACCCACTGGTTCTTAAGAAATCGAAAATGTGTAAAAGTTAACAATGCACAACAAAAGATAATCGCAATAGGTCACTTTGAGCTTTTGGGTCAGGTGACCTAAAAACAGGAACAATGAACCATCTGAAGCATAGCAAGTGCTAATAATCATACGACATATACGTAAGTTAAGTTGATGTACGACCAGCAAAAGTCGGTAGACCCAATTTTTTTTAAATTCCTATATATTTTGTGAAAATTGCTTGAGAAACACAGGCTTAGCACTTGATTAACTCAACCTTACTATTTGTATGTAAATACCACACTAGACCCAACTTTACTTTCACAAAATATGTATTGGAATAAAATATCTTTATGCCTGTGTATAACTCTTATTTGTTATTGTACACCAAGTACATGTAGTAAAAGTAGAAAAATAATTTTTTTGGTACACACAGCTAATGCCCCTTTAAGTTATGAAAAGCCAGAAATGTACATTGATTCTATGGATGTATGCTCTACACAATGAGTTGGGCCTCTAAACAAATTTAGTAGAATTCAAGAGATAATCCAGTTGTCTGGAAAATTACAGAAACACTAACTTAGCTGAGTAGTAAATCTGGTTAAATTGTTGTAGTTATTGTCGAAGACATCTATCAACACTCCTTTGTTGCTGGGGAGGGGAGGGGGGGGGGGCAATAAACTATTACTTACGATTTTCTGGTTAGAAAAGATTCTAAACTGTGTGTGAAAAAAGGTTGAGTAAATACTATAGGGGGAGGGTTGCTTATAGGGACAAATCGGGCATAGCATGTGGTAATAACCATAAGATGTATATGTAATGCATGTTTAGTTGATGTATAAGCAGGTCTACTTGATGTCTACTAGTCTGTTTTACCAGACACTGATGCCGGGTCAATCACAACTAAATTGAAGTTGTGAAAAGCCAGAAATGTATACTGATGCTATGGACGCATGCTCTACATAATGACTTTTAAGATTTGAGCCTCAAAGAGGGATGTGATTTCATAATGGTGAAAAAGAAGCAAAATGGCTCATTTGTAGCCTGGGTTTAATTGGGAAAATAAAGATTGAACACTGCAGCAAAATTTTGAAAAAGGAGGAAATTCTCCAACTGCCGAATCATTCTCATCCCTGCTCAAAACAAATATAGCAGAATTCAAGGGGAGGTAATCCAGTCATCTAGAAAATTAAAGAAAATACTTACTTAGCTTGGTGGTAAATTTGGTTAGCTGTGACTTGAGTTCCATATTCTGTTGTTCAACATCTCCTCTAGCTTCTAATTCTACTTCCTCTAGTGTCGTAAGTCGCCTGTTACAAGAATTATTTTCAAACAGTTTATCAACAGTTTCATTTTCACTCTTCATAACAAAACTAACATACTGAGAGTATTGATGAATCAATACATGTCCCCTACTTGTGAAGCATTCTGAGAGTATTGATGAATCAATACATGTCCCCTACCTGTAAAGCATTCTAAGAGTATTGATGAATCAATACATGTCCCCTACTTGTGAAGCATTCTAAGAGTATTGATGAATCAATACATGTCCCCTACCTGTGAAGCATTCTAAGAGTAATGATGAATCAATACATGTCCCCTACCTGTGAAGCATTCTAAGAGTATTGATGAATCAATACATGTCCCCTACCTGTGAAGCATTCTAAGAGTATTGATGAATCAATACATGTCCCCTACCTGTGAAGCATTCTGAGAGTATTGATGAATCAATACATGTCCCCTACCTGTGAAGCATTCTGAGAGTAATAATGAATCAATACATGTCCCCTACCTGTGAAGCATTCTGAGAGTATTGATGAGTAAATACATGTCCCCTACCTGTGAAGCATTCTGAGAGTATTGATGAGTAAATACATGTCCAATACCTGTGAAGCATACTGAGAGTATTGTTGATTCAATATATGACCCCTACCTGTGAAGCATTCTGAGAGTATTGATGAATCAATACATGTCCCCTACCTGTGAAGCATTCTGAGAGTATTGATGAGTAAATACATGTCCCCTTCCTGTGAAGCATTCTAAGAGTATTGATGAATCAATACATGACCCCTACCTGTGAAGCATTCTGAGAGTATTGATGAATCAATACATGTCCCCTACCTGTGAAGCATTCTGAGAGTATTGATGAATCAATACATGTCCCCTACCTGTGAAGCATTCTGAGAGTATTGATGAGTAAATACATGTCCCCTTCCTGTGAAGCATTCTGAGAGTAATAATGAATCAATACATGTCCCCAAATTGTAAAAGCATTACCAGGTGAATGGGAAGCAATTATAAAATTTAAACCAAAATCTTAGCCAGACAGATTGACTTTGTATACCTCCCTCCTCTGCCTTTTCTGGTGTAAACAGAAGTGGACTAATAAAAGCAATAAACTATGTATTCTTATACTGAAAATCAGCACAATTGTCCTATCTTTAAAGGTTTCCCTGTATATCAGTAATTTTTGTTGGCTCTAACAAGACATGATAGCAGAAACAGAAATTTCAATAAAAAATTTAGAATAGGCTTCAACACAATATAGAAACCTAGTGAAAGCCATTCATACTAAATGAAAGAATTCCCTTAAGTGTTAACCTCGTTTTATCTTGTTCTAACTTCTGAGATGGTCCCTTACCTGACTTCTTCACCCTGTGACTTGATCTTAGCCTGTAGTAGAGACATACGCTCTATCAGCTCTTCACGTTCTCTGTTAGCATCAGCTAAACTATCCCTGAGGTAATCTTCATTTTCTTCAAGCTAAAATATTATACGGAAATTGTACAGCAATATGTTTTATGCATTTATCTGGTAAATATTATACAGAAATTGTACAACAATATGTTTTATGCATTTATCTGGTAAATATTATACAGAAATTGTACAACAATATGTTTTATGCATTTATCTGGTAAATGTTATACAGAAATTGTACAACAATATGTTTTATGCATTTATCTGGTAAATATTATACAGAAATTGTACAACAATATGTTTTATGCATTTATCTGGTAAATATTATACAGAAATTGTACAACAATATGTTTTATGCATTTATCTGGTAAATATTCACTATATACAATATTATTTTATCAGAATCTTTTTGGTTTTATCTTTATTTTATGAAAAGCTTTTTGATTCTGTATTTTATTTTATCAGAACTTTTTTGATTTTGTCTTTTATTTTGTGCTATATATATCAAGACACCAAACAGTTTTAGTTCTACTTTCAATTTGTGCTTTATCAGAATACAAAGCTTTTTTGTTTTGTCTTTTCTTTTATCAGACCTTTGTGATTTTGTCGTTTATTTTATGTTACATATATATCAAGACACAAAACGGTTTTAGGTGTTCTACTTTCAATTTGTGCTTTATCAGAATACAAACCTTTTTGGCTTTGTCTTTTATTTTGTGTTATACATATCAAGACACAAAACGTTTTTAGTTCTACTTTCAATTTGTGCTTTATCAGAATACAAACCTTTTTGGTTTTGTCTTTTATTTTGCGCTGGTAGTCTTCCAGGGATTCCTGGGCCTCTAAGAAATTCTGTACTGCATCATCCCTAGATATCTCTGCCCTAAATTAAACAAAAACTACAACTGGTGATGATTCAATATAACTGATTCATGTTGTAGTAGTGTTTATACATTTTGGTTTTTGTCTTTTTTAAACATCTACGACATGTTTAAAGATCTACCCAGGTAAATTGGCACATGTTTACAAACACGAGTCTAAATCAATTCATTAAACAGGGATGACAGGCTTCTTGTCAACACATTAATATTTGAACTTCAGTAATGCATGGACTCCGTGCAAGGCAATATGTTTTACCCATTTAACTTTATTTTTGGAGAATAGACCAAATTGTTTTGGTTTTAGACAGAACCTGGATGTGTCACTTTACCTTGGTAGACATGTAGATATGACAATGCACAATGTTTACATATATCCATGAGTGTTGGTAAGTCAATATTAAAAGTCCAGTGAAAACCATAAGCAGGGTTCGAAAATTTTGTATTAAAGCACTCGCCCAAAGAGCGAGTGATTACATAACTTCCACTCGCTCAAACTCATTTTGCACTCGCCCAAGTATGTAAACGTAGTATTTCAAAGAAAATATGTTAAGAGCATATAAAATCTTTTTTCAAAGTAAATAGATCTTATATGACTTAACAGATATGATATTCTTCATTTGACAAATTGTCTTTTTTTCTAATTAAGTACTTATTATGATGCAAAATGTGTGAAAATCTTACCACACCTTTTGTATGCTCTCATTTTAAGTTTTTAGAATTCAAATTCTTGACTGAAATTTTGGTTGCCCACCATAAAAATCTGACCATCTTGTATTTAGGACCGCAAATACTCAGTTTCTTGAAAACTTCCTAATAGATATTTGATTAGAATAGAACCTCACATAAGAAACCACATCACTAATCAGGCCAATTTAGCCTGTTTTAATAACAACACGGTCCTACTGTATTTAAGAAAAAGAAATCGTGAAAAATGGTGTGGTGAAATGGGAAGCAATGTATTTCACATGATATTGATAGAGCTTAAAATAACAGCTAATCCAAACTGCTGACACGGACAGTTAATACTGACGGACAAGGCAAATGTCAATTAAGATCAATATTGGCCGCACATATGCAAGATCAGCTTTTGACTAAAATCCGCTATTAAAAATAAAGATATATGAATACATATTACATTATGTACAACTGATTTAGTTTTACTTTCAATCCATACAGTAGTTATTGAGAAGAAGATTTTCAAAGAGGACATATTTGGTCCCAACTTGATCCCCCCTGAGCTGATCAGGCTGAAAAAAAAAACTTGGTAGAGGGATCATTGATACCTGCTTCCTGTAAAGTTTTGACAAAATCCCTTTTGAAGTTTCAGAAAAGAAGTTGAAATGTAAAAAGTTTTTAATGAACAGGTAGATTAACAGATGACAGACAACAGGTGATCATAAAAGCTCACTTGAGCCTTTGGTTCAGGTGAGCTAAAAAATCTGATACTCAAAATGATAGATCTTACCCTCTACGTTTTTTTCTCTCTTCTGACAAATCATTTTTCAGATCTTCTATTTCCTGTTCATATTGTTTCTGATTTTTTTGATATTCCTCGCTGTATTTCTGACTCAACTCGTATCGCTCCTCAGCATCCCTAATGACAGACAAAAATAATAGTAGTATAACATGTCAAAAGGGGTTGGGGGGCGGGGCTCTGTAGGTAGCCAATTTAGCTATTGGCTATTTTCCCCCTAAATTGCCTACAAAACATTTTCTATACTTATTTATATTAAGAGACACTGATAAAAATCATTTGAAATAAGCAAATTTAGCTATAACCGTACAAGGAAAATTCTACCTGAGCCTTAAGTAAGCATTTAGATCAGTACACAGAAGGTCTCTTTGAAACCTAACACAGTTGATTTAAGGCCTCTCTTTTTTCTCTAATGATCACCTGCTGTTTTGTAGTTACAAGCATGCAGGATTTGTGTTTGATATAAATCTGTGTTCATATCATTATACAGTGAATCTTGTATATAACGACCTCCTTACTGACACAAGAAAACCAGTCTTTAAAGGGAGGTGGTCTTTATATAGAGGTTGACCAGGTGACCAAGTGGTCTTTATATACAGGTGGTCGCTAAAGCAGGTTTTAATCTATGCAGTAACACTGATATTTTAGACTCTATTTTTAGAACTTTGCATAGTAACATACCTGAGAGCTTTATCTTGAGCCTCAGTTTCAGCCTGAAGTCCTACAATCTTGTCCTCTAGATCTGGTAGAGAGTGTCTGTAGTCATCCAATTCTTTACTCAATTCATGAACCTGTAACAAAACCACAGTTGCTATAGCAAGGTTTGCTGTAAAAAAAAAATCTGCAATGGTCAAATCTTTCTACATCAGTACATCAAATGTTCACTTCTCAGATTTTGATTAGTTAAATTCTTCTTTTCGGGAGTCAGAGTTATCTCCCATGTCGGCAGGTATCGATTGTGACATCATGTTTTACGTGAGAAAACAATGTCATTTTCACACAAACATATGTCACAATTGATAACTTTTCTCATTTACGCACAAACAAATGACATCACAATCGATACCTGCTACGAGGGTGGTAACTCTGGATAATGAAAATATCTAATACATGCTGTCTAATCAAATTGATCTTCTTTTGACAAGTGACTTTATCAGTTACTAAACCTAATAAACTGATCAATTTTCCTTTGGGACTACACACTGCTTTTAGAGTGATTTCCCCTTTGGGAGATGATGGTGTTATCTTGACAACAAACATGACAGACTGAGCACATATTCTCTGCTAAAATAATTGAAAATGGTAAAATGTTTTGTATTTTTTTTTTCAGTTTTAAGCAAGTTTTGTACTATTTGTAAAAGATACTAACCTTTGACCTTGCTGCCTGCAGCTCTTGACTACACCTTTCCATTTCACTTAACAATTTATGATTTTGTTGTAGCAGTTTCCTGTTGGCCTCTTTGAGGTACCGTATTTCCCCCGATTCATGTTTACCGCCTCTCTCCAGTAACTGTACTTTATCTTGTCGACCAAGTCTGTTCATAGCCTTCATTTACAAAAACTTCAAATTACAACAAAATAAATATTACAAACAATACAGAAATCAAAGATTATAAAACTCATCTCACACAAATACAATGGAATCTTGTTATGTCAAATTCGGATGAGCTGAAATTCTGGTTACATCAAAATTGAACAGTCCGTCCTGATTCTGATCAATATATAATTATGCATTGATTAAAATTTCCGTTATTTGGAATTCCGGATATCTCGGCGTAATAGGGTTTGTCCTAGGAACGTTGAGACAATGAGATTCCATTGTATTTTAATTTTACATCTTGATGAAACCAAAAGTTTCCAAAAGACCCCAAAATTTAGGTCATTAATCAAAACATTATTTGTTTGATGTACCTCAACCAGTACATGTAGTTGTAGAAGTGGCTTCATTGGTTCAGGTAGGCATATTATTAATTTTTTTTAATTTTTGATTTGTAAATTGGACAAAATTTTTAATTTTTGAAAAGAAAAAAATACCACATTTGACCGATTAACCGTCCATGTCCCTATAAGTGCCCCTCCCCCTTTTTTACATACAATTTTCCCCAATTTGACAAAAATTCAAGTTACAATTCCCAATTGTGTCGCCAATGGCATTTTCCCAAAATTGACAGAAAAAGGCCTATGGTGTATTAATATCTTATCAAATAAATATAAAGACAGGAGTCTTTTCATTTTGTTTTGGCTCTCAAATGAACCTAAATATGTACATGTATCTTGTATACATGTAGCTGGAAATTTTCGCCCCTGGAAATTTTTGCCCTTTTCACGACAGAAAACATATTCATTCCGTCTTAAATTTGCCCTCAATCACATTAGTTTCATGAATCATGATGAATGGCATGTATCACATTAGTCTCATTCATCTTAAAATCGCCCTCTAATCTAAAGGCGAAAAATTTAACGGCAAAAATTAAACTATTTATCACCTGTATTCTATTTGGCGTACTAGAGGGTGGTTGGATTTTTTCAAAACCTGCATATGAGGATTCTGGCAGAGTAGCTATGCCTGACTGAATGCTTCCTTCATCGTCCATATCACTGTGATGATTTGACAAAAGGTCATCCATGGTCAGCACAAATCTGTCCGATGCTGGACAACTTGTCACTGTTGCTACAGATTCAATGTCAGAGCTGAAAAATAAAGAGCTGTATTAATTATAAATATCAAATGGTTTTTACTTTTAGGGGAGAGATTGATAGTGAAATAAGAATTAGGTTCAAAATAGGAATCTGGAAAAAAATTATATAGTATATACATACATATACATACAAAATGTACATGCACATTTGTACAAAACATTTTTATTTTAATTTTCAAAACATAATCTGCAATTTTAAATACTTAAGGAAGTGCATAATTTGTAGGGCAGGGGTAATTTATGAGTAGACCCCCCCCCCCCCCAAAAAATAAGATTCAGAATACCGGTAGTACCATAAAGAAAAAATTTCATGCTTTAACTTTTATGTTTTCACATAATTCAATTGTTAATATTAATTAGATGTATATTACCTATATACAATAGGATGATATCAACAGACAATAAATTACACTGGGTTGGGCCAACTGTGGGGGTATACTTGGAGTCCACGGAAACACCAAAAACAACAAGGATTTACCGAAAACACCAGAAAAAGCACAGAAAAACCCAAATATAAATCAGGCAAACATCTCTGACATTGTAAATATAAATTAATTGAATCTTGAGGGTATGACAACGGAATCTCAGAGGGGCCTCCGTGGCTGAGTGGTTAGAGCATTGCGCTTTAAATCACACGGCCTCTCACCTCTGGTTCGAATCCCGCTAGGGTCATTTCGAATTAAGTGGGAAAGTTTGCCAGTTTTCTTGCAGAAGGTCGGTGGTCTTTACCCGGGTAACCGGGGTTTTTCCTAACTGGACGCCATCATATGACTGAAAAATTGTTGAGTGTGGCGTAAAACAAAAAATAAAAAAAATCAAACAAAGGAATCTCAATCTGAAAGTAAGATTCTTGAACGATAAACATGAGGTTTGACGAGGGTTTGTCATTGAAGAATAGTATCCCAAGGATTGAGATTCCTTTTTTATACCCTGAAGGTAGGGGTTGATTATTTTTCTCCAATTTCTTAAATATACATGTATGTCAATGTAGATTTACGCATGATCTGTATGTCTATATAGATCTATGCATATCTGGGTCATGTCTGACATAAATATGTACTGCATTCTGGAAGCCACAGAAGTTCTATGTCATATATTGTATTGTGACGTCATAACACTTGTAGCTTGTCATCCATCCCCCGTTAGATGACAGTCTGATATTTTGTGCAAGTTATAAGGAGTACTCTGTAAATATTTGGGATCCCTAATGTAAAGTTTTACAGAAACTGGATGTATTTTATAGTAAAGAAGTTAATATTTTGATGTTATATTAAAACACAATCATAAAGGTAGCTTTGAATTGACACAATAAATACATGTATAACTGCATATTCAGTTTGTGTTTGTTTTTTGTTTATTGTTGTTTAACGTCCCACTCACCAAATGCCGGTGAAGAGCTTCAAATTGTGGCCTATGCTCGGCACTTATGGCCATTGAGCAGTGAGTGTTCTTTAACGTGCCGACACCAACTGCGACACGGGACCTCGAGTTTTACTGTCTCATCCGAAGGACAGGAAACCAACCTGCCGCTGGCTGGACTCAAACTCACGACCTCACAACAAGAGTCAAGTGCGCTACCGACTGAGCCAGGCTGGCTCTTCAATTTGTGATATTATGCATTACTACTACATTATAACACAAAAGTTTTGTTGTATTTCTGAAAAAATGCAATTAATCAAGCAATGGCAACACACATATACATGTAGATATAGCTAACCTGGACTGTGGTCCTCCATCCAGATGAGCTAAAAAGAAGTGGGAGTTGTGTACAGGAATGAATTTTTACCTACATGATGGCTATCTCAGATTAGCATGTTTAGATTTGGAATACATGTAAGAATGTGTACATGTAAAATGTACCGTAATTAATACTTGTAATTAATGTCAGTATGCATTTACAGTAAAACTTGCTTTAAACCACCTGTGTATAAAGACCACCTGGTCATAAAGACTTTTTTTGCTTTTCCTAATAGTACCATTTTTGTTCAAATCAACCTCTATATAAAGACTAGTTTTACGTGTAATGATGTTAATGTATACATGTATCAGTGTCAATTAATTATGCATTGACGCTAGTTACTTACATGTACATTTGTACTTAGCAGGGTTTTCCATAGGATGTTATTTTAAGTCCCAGGAACCCACAAGAATAAAATTCCTGAGTCCTTCATTAAATTTTTGAGTTCCCAAGTCAATGAAATTCAAGAAAATACATAAAACAAAGGTACACATTTTCAGTCTTGGGTTGAAAAAAAATTTACTGAGTTTTTGTGCATCCTTACATAATTAGGGACCAGGGCTCTACAACACTAAAAAAATCCACTCTTCATTTGGCCAGTGAACCAGAAATTTTACTAGCCAGCCAGGAACTTTTACTTGCCAATATATATATATATATATATATATATATATATATATATATATATATATATATATATATATATATATATTATATATATATAAAATGTGTGTGTGTGTGTGTGTGTGTTCATAAAAAATCCACTGGATGAAAATACAGAAATGAAATAAAATTTTAATTTTCTAAGTTGATGTAACATTTTATTGTTTCAATCCATTTAAAAAGAAGGTTATGAACTGCACCTTTTTGTACATTTTTTTCAATCCAGGAGTGTTTATATGCCTATATTTTTGTTGGTCTAATATTGAGGCAACCTTAAACTTTTTTTTATAATTTTTAGCGCCAGTTTCTTTTCGACAGAATTTACAAAACAGACTGCACACAAGAATTGTAAATTTTGTCTGTAAGTTAAAATCTAGAGTCCAACACCCGTGACCTGATCGTCAGACAAACACCTATAAAGTTCTTTAATTTATACGTGTTTGTCCGTCAATCGGATGTTTGACTCTCGATTTTGATTTACAGATAAAATTTCCAGTTCCGACTGTGGTTAATCCCTTTGGGGATTCTGTAGCGGGCGGCGTTTTATTGTGTTGCCCCACGATAAAACGGCCCACGATAGAATCCCCAAAGGAATTAGGCTGTGGTCTGCCTGCCCTCCTCGTCGAACACTAGGCCGAACTTTCTGCCCTGATTTTACCACTTAAAAATCGCTTAAATTAAAATCGAAATTGGGGCAGAAAGTTCGGGCTAGTCGAACACTAGCCATAACTCGGTTCCAGTATCCCTTTAACCAAGATCGTTTAAACTTAGTAGTGTCTAATGATTAGTGTCTAATGATGCTTCTGTTGAAATCGACCGAGAAAAGAAAAATGCCATCGTGTGCTGTTAGGAAAATTTCAAGTCGAAAACATGAAAGCGATACAACGTGTTTTTATACAGTAATCCACGTGAGTTAGATGCTCTAGTTTACCAAATTGGTTGTTGTTAAGCGCATAACAGGCCATGATTTCGATAATGTAATTTCACAGTGAAAACGGACAAACTTTTGATTTCCGGCTCGGGGAAAAAACTGGTCGCAATGTGGCGACTGAATGAAGATAAACACTCGCCAAAATCTAAAAAATGGTCGCATTTGCGAGTGATTTGATCGCATTGTAGAGCGCTGCGGGACTCATTAATGTACATATTTTGCGTCCTGAAAAGATTTTATACATCAGAGATGCAGAAATCATGCATAAGGGAAAACTCTGTATTTGGGTGTCTGCTATTCAATGTATGTCAAACATTTATTTTTTATAAAGAAAATTTACAAATCTTAACAAAATGAAAAGAGGCAAATATGAACTTAAAAGATACACTAGTGTGAGATTTAATTATTTTTATTATTATTAAAGTGCCATGTGAGTCGAAATTTTCTACCCTTTGAAAATTTTTCCAAACTTGTATTAACATCTATTTTGCATAAAAACATAAATTTTATAAAATTTAAATTAGTACATTAAGATATTTTAATACAGGTGTGCTAATTGCATTCTACTGCAAAGCCACTCGTGTTCTTCCGTAGATTATTTATCTGTGACGTCAGTAGATGAACAGATGCACTTCCGGTTTATTTGTATACAAAGGAAATCATCATACGAGATAGAGTAAAATTATATTTTAAACTGATATAATGCCTCGAGGTGATCGTGGAGGCAAGAGCAGGGGGTAGCGGTGTGCGATGTGTTGGCATGACTATACAATTCTCACATTTACACCTATTAAAATGATATTAGATATTTTTAGTTTTATTTCTTAAATTTGCTTTTGTGACTTTTCTCCCACTGTTTAATCAGAGTTTGAACAAAGTCTACATGTCACTGGTAATATATGTAATAAAGGTCAATATACATGTAAAGTTTTAAAATTACAATTTGTAACAATATAGTGTAAATGTACATATCTATCTCATTTTCATTTATATATATCTGGAAAATCTCCCAGTGTATAATTTGCATTTAATATTATATTTCATGATATTTAATAAAATTTATTATTCTAATCTTGTCTAGAGCTGTTTATGTCTTCTTTTTTGAAGAAATCATATTTTGCACCTATATAACAATAAGAAAGCACTGCAAGGAAAATTAAATTTTAAAATATCATCTGGACAGGAATTCGACTTGTATATGTGGAGGCTCCAGTTTCTCTGGTCTCTTCCGCACTTGAATTTTTATATTGATGCAGTAAAATAAAACCCTTTCAAATAGACATAAGCTTCATTGGGGGAACTGATGGATACTCTGGGATCTTCCAACAACAACTGACCTCTTACTTTGGAAGACATGATTTAGCTAAATAAACTGTTGCTTCGACATAAAACCCTAGAACTGCTGGAGTGAAATGGATTATCTATATAGGCTTTCAAGGCAGCAAGTGAGGAAGTGGCGAATACAGAGGGGTGTCTACTCCCTTTTTTTGTTGACAAAATTTGTGATTTTCATGCATTTTTATTATAGCTTTGGAACCCCCCTTTCAAAAAATACTGATCTGCCCCTGTGAGGTAAACTGTAAATATATGCATACAATGTTTTATTCTGTTCATTCATCTATTTGTATATTGCAAATTTTATTTAGTCATCATTCATCTATTTGTATATTGCAAATTTTATTCAGATAATACTTTTGAGTTAAATGTTCAGGTTTCCAGAACTTATGGTAATATACTTCGTTTTAGTCACACAGTATTTAAACATGACTGTTAACTTAATTGACCCCCCTTTTATTCTACACAACACCGAGCGTTATATAAATAGTAAATGAATAAATTAATAAAGAATTAACCATGAAGAGTCCTGCATTCTGTCCTCGTGTTGATATTCATCCTCGTCGCCGTCTGTATCGGTGTTGGAGGCATATGGTTCAAACTGGTATGGGTGGATCGCAGTCTGTGTCTGGTGTTCTTCAAAATTCGTCATTTTCATGTAAAAAACAATTTTCATCACTGTCGTCAAATGATGAAGATCCACAGATAGCGACAGTTCGCTATAATCCGAGGAGGTATCGGGAAATCCACTCGTCTCCATATATATTTTTTTAATATACGTGTGGTCGTTTTGTTTACAAACAACACTGAATGAAATGTTCATCCAGTGACGTCATCTTCTGTTTATGGTAATTATCGGAAGTTGTCGGAAACATGATGCTACGAAGTTAGTGGCCAGGTGCAAACGGCAACTTTATCGTGCAATTACGCAATAACTAATTTGTTAAATTATATTTCGATTGGAGGAAAATACTTGAAAATAAACAAATTTTATTATATCAAAAATAATTTTTGGGTTATCATGGCACTTTAAGTTCTGATAGTGATACTTTTGGTATGTCATCAATGCACTGCATTGTTACATTATAGCATATGCATGCTACATGTATATATGTAACCTTATTTTACCTGTCAGTGTTCACATGGTGTTCCTACTAGCTTGGCTAGTCAGTCACACAGTATGGTTACCCCTTTACAGCTTTACATGTAGCTCAATAGGTAGAGCACCAGTAAATTCCCAGTAAGCTTGTTCCTACCACAGGCACATGTACTGAATCAGATGTAGTGTTTTATATACTGTAGCCCCCCCTTATTGAATGATGTATTATAAAAAGAGAAAGATGCAGTTTTCCAGCAAATCTTTGATCACAGATTTTGTGCTTTTACGCACAAAACTCTACATGGACATCAAGTTTTGATCAAGTACTTCACAAAAATACCAATAAATAGTCCAATCAACACTTCAATCTGAGTTTTATCGTCCAATCTTTTCACCCAGTTTTCCACTTTAGTCATGAATGTCCGTTTCTGAATCTTGCAAGCGCAGCTTCAGAAATTCGAACATCCTCGGTTGCATACGTAATGACAGTGCCAAACTTGAATGGGGACTGTGAAGTTTCGAAATACAATGATTCAGAAATGAACGTTCAAGACTGCGTCGCATGCCTTTCTCTTTTCATATATAGATCAGTGAGGAGGGGCTACATAACACACTACATGTGCCTGTGGTTCCTGTAATCTTAACTTCAGTTCATTATGCTTCATTTCATGCATGTTTGGTGATTCACCAATTAAATTTTATCACCAATAACCATAATTCCATATATAAAGAATATAGAGTACTTAGTTGAACTCTACATATTAGTGATATACAGATAAATTCTGAGCTATTTTGTACACAATTATAGATCTAACATTAAAAGAAAACATAATAAAGATTTAAACTTCTCTTCTTACTCATCTGCAATTTCTTTTCTTTCGATTTTTGACAACTTTTTTAGATTCTTTTCCGTGTCAACCAGTCGCTTCCTCAAATCTTGGACATTCTGCAATAGCAACTCCTGGGGTTCAAATTCTTCCATGGTCACGATCTATTTCAGGTTTGTCTACTTGGAAATCAGTCAACATTCCATCTGCCATTTTGGAACATACCGATAGGATTGTTTATATTCAAGAAGCATGTGTACTGATATGGCAAAAACCAAAACATGCTGCAACTCGCAGTCATTTGATTCAGAAAATGTAGTGCTACAATGAATTCTTCGCCGGGCCGTTGTGTTTTGAAAACAAAAAAGTGAAGACTTAACTTGAAACTCTAGTGTTTTTCGTAACTGCATAGGAAAGAAGCTAGACCATGGAGAAATTTTGCATATCAACACAATTGTGACAGTTTTTCTGTGAATGAAGTGAAACTACATTCAGCCGCGTTGCATTTTGATTGGTTGACCTACTTTATTTTCTCCCTGAAACATGGTCACTCGTGCGTTTGAAAGTAACTGTATAGAAATAAAGTAGAAAGTAGATCTATCAAATCAATTTTAACATTGTAAAAAAATGATTTCTTAGTAAAGGATATAAAATATTGTTCTAAAGATTGGTAAACAAGAATAGCTTTAAAATCAAATTATTTTTCCTTATCTAGGTTATCCAAGCATGCGTTTGACACACACAGATGCTTCTGCCCATGTCACGATCGAACTTCCTTTTCCGGCTGTAGAAGCCCCAAAACCGAAGCTATCTGGGGTGCCGAAGATTTATCTTCGAAAATCACCCAAAATGGTGAGACATTTACTCGCGACACATCACGAATGTATTAACCGATAAGTAATTAAACCAATGTTTTAAATATTTTTTGTCGATGCAACATTTCTGCAAAAATATAATCGGATTGATATTGGGGATATTCCCAGCCAAACGGTTCTTACACGTGTAGTTTCTGTTTGGAGACTTATGTGTAGATAGAATATAGAAATAAAACGCAAAGAAGTAGCGAAAACAAATAAATTTTACATTACCGTGGTCATTTACGTTCGTGATACAGCAAAGATGAATATAGATTTTGAACTAGGTTCGAGTATTTAAAATTATTTGGGAGGGGGTGCTAATGCCTATCGAAGTAAATCGTGGTACATGTAGTGTGCTAGCATATTCATACAGGCTTTTTGCTTGTAGACATTTGATACATTGTCTATAAGTGTATTGTTATGCGAAAGCCATGAGCCGTTATTGTCATTTTAAAAGTTTTATTTACTCTCGTAATTAGTTGTCATGACCGTAAAAAATGTCCCCAAGTACTACAGTTTAGTTGAAAGGGGTGTCTGCTGAATTACATCAAATGATATGAACTAAGGCACTGCCTTAAAGCTACCCCAGCTTGGTCATTTTTGCATCATAATTTAACATTAAATATACCAGATTAGGACGGATTTTCCTAGGCTGGTTTTGGGTTCAGTTACAGGACCCATTCCCAATGCAATGGCTTGCATTTTCCCCAAAATTATGCACAAATTTCCAATTTTGAAATTCAGAATAAAAAAATTAAGTATTTTCAAACAAATGTCTCAAATTAAGTGTTTCTATTTAACTAAAAATTTCATTTTCCCCCAATTTTCTGGACCCAGAATATTGGAGGTAGGAAAACCACAATGCAATCTTAATATGATCACAATTTCACATGCATTATCATCATATGACTTATAGGAAGAAAAATCATGTCTACTCCAAATGTTAGAAAGACAGTTTTCAGGAATCCAGGGATTTTAATGATTTTTTTTTATTTTCTTGTCTTTGTTTAATCATTTTTTTAGGTGAGAAAGTCAACAAGATCTTCAAAGTCACAATCAAATTTGTGTACATAAAGCTTGACTTTAACTCTGCTAATCCCTTTTTTTCTTTTTGATACTGACCTGGACATTTCTAAGAACTCCATGGCACCTGATCCCACATCTGGATTTTCAGAGGTTCATGTTTGTCTAATGTTTGCGATAGTTGCTCATTGTCTCTTGAACGATCAATACAGACGATTCCACTTAATTGCATACCCAGTAATTGCATATTCATGTACGTTATTTGCATAATGTTCTTCGATATTTTGGTTATGCAATAAACAGGAATCCTTTATACTTTGGTATAAGCCATTTTCATATATATAGCTGGGGCACATGGCCGTCACGGTTAAAATCCTTTATATTAACAGTTAAAATTGATAAACATTTACAGTTCAAGAAGTGATGCCATAACACATGTTAGACTCAAGACTTTCAAATGATTAAAAAACTAGTGACTGATCTTGAACTGACAAAAAAAATGTTTTCTTTTCACCTTCAAAATAATTTGTTCTGTAGTAAGAAATACTTTACAACTCTTTCACATTATTTTTTTATGCACTGACAGGAATTTTACATTTGAATTTTCAGTTGAAATTGGGCTGTTTTGTCAGATCAGTCCCCCCCCCCCCCCCCCCCAAAAAAAATTCTAGAAAATCTCCATGGTAATGTATTTAGAGGTTTCATCTCAGAATGTGAAAGACTATATATTCTTTGAATCAGTTTTAATCCTTTCACCCCTAGTAGCAAAATGGTGTAGACCTTTTTTGGGACAGGGTCCTGTACCCTTCCAAATGGGAATTTTATGCCACAATGGGCCAAATTGGGGTTGGGAGGTAACTACAATCATTTAATTTATAAGAATTAAGACACACAAAACTTGTGATTCATTTAACTTCTCTTATTTAACTGACAACATAGTTTTCATCTGAAGACTTCTAAGTGCAGTTCATACATGTACCAAATTCTCCTTTTTATTGTTAATTACCAAACGTGAATGACATGGTAAACATTATTTGGAAATTTTTGCTCAAAATTGGGAAAAAGTAGTAGTTTTGCAATTGGGAATGAGGCCTTTTAACGGACCCACATTTTGATGAAATTAATCCCTGAAGTCGTTGATTTACAAAAGAGTCCATTGATTTTCAGACGTTGATGATTTGATAATAGACCTAAAAAGTAAATGCATAATCTTAAAGTACTTTTTCAATGAACAATATTCTTCTTACCCTTTTTTTAAAAGTTTAAACTTTTATTTATTTTACATTGATTGACAAACAAGTTGTGTAAACTTATAATGATGTCTCGTTGGCCCTGATGTTGGCATGTGAGGGTCCTTCTTGCTGTTGGAGGAAATCAGAGTACCATGCACTTTTTAGTAGAACAACATAACACAGTTCTGGAAATGATGTTTAAACACATGTTAGACTCAAGATTTATAATGATTATAAATAACCAGCTGATCTAGAACTGTCAAATGTTGATGTTGCAATAACTTGACATATTGTACGTATTTCTAGTGTATATTTTTTGGGTGGGGGGGGGGGGGGTTGTGATTTGTGTTAGATTGCATGTGTAAACTAAACTGCTTCTGTTCTTATTGGCTATATTTAGTAAATTTAGTCTTTTCTCTGTCAATTTTGGGGAAATGCTGTTAATGACATAATTGGGAGTTTTAAAATGAATTAAATGAATTTTTTTTTTAAATCAAATTTGGGAAACACGCATATTTTTCCTTCGTAATGGGGAAATATTTGGCCCAGTGGAAACCATATTTCATGATGAGGATTTCTAGTAGATGTAACCCTAGTCAAAGATTGCCACTTTTTAAATACAGTGGAACCTCGCCTAAAGACCGCCTTTCTTAGAAGACCACCTCACATTTCAGACCATAAATTTCCGGTCTCTTGATGAACATCTAAAAGGTCCAGAACCTCACTTAAGAGACCACCTCACCTATAAAACCACTTCTAGACAGTCGGGTGGTCTTAATAGCGAGGGTTCACTATATTAAGAATTACATACTTGTTTTTACCAAAAACAGCACTTCTTTCCAAAATTAATAATGATCAATCCATTACAGGGATTCATTAAAGTTGTCAAGAATAAAGCCTACTTCAAAAGATTTCAAGTCAAGTTTAGGAGGAGGAGAGGTAAGTTTCCTTTTAATATTCCCTACTACAAGGGTTCGGGTGAACTATAGGTTTTGTCAACATTTGTCTGGTTAAGATTTTGGTTAAAACTAAAATACTTCACCATTTGCTTAAAAAAATGATATTAGAATGCCTAATGATTCATCTCAACACCCATTAAAAATATTAAACTGATAAAAACTAATTTTCAGAACATAACGTGGGAAATATAACAATTATGAATAAACGACAGACAAAATGCGGTCATTAGTATAGACCAGGGTTCTGGGTAAGTGCCAGCACCAGGCAAATTGTGCTGCCTATTCACTTTAGATTTGTCGCCTACTTACCCTGACCAAACATTCATTTGAAAAAAAGAATTAAATTCTTTGATTATTTGATTTAAAATTAAATCCTGTCGACTCTCCTGCTTAGAGATCATGACAGTTCCTAGAGTAAAAAAACGGCACAATGACAAATGTAATTCCGTTGAAAAAAAAAATAATACTGTCTATTTTCAAGAAAAGAGTTGTATCGGGGAAACAATTTGCCTTGCTCGGATTCCATGCAATATTTTTGTTCCCCGTTATAATCTAATATTATTGTGTTTTAAACATGTCACATATGCCAATTTATTGTAGGACTGTATATTTTTTTCACACATTGTGCTTTGTCATTTTGAGTTTAGTTTCCCACTTTCCCTGCTTCAGTTATATTCACTTGTTCCTATATTTGGAGTTTTAGAGAGAAAATAATACTTAAACCGCCAGTAGCGGTATGACCTAAAATGGATTGAATTCTGGTTTGTTGGTGCCAAAGTTACAGCATTGTTGTTTTGCTTTAAATATGAAATACATTTACTCTTCTATTTACAGAGGGAAAGACAGATTATTTTGCAAGAAAACGTCTAATTGTCCAAGAGAAAAATAAATACAATACCCCCAAATACCGTCTGATCGTCCGATTTACAAACAAGGACATCATATGTCAGGTAAGTGCAAAATCATCTAAAACTAAAACACCTACTGTAGAAATAGAAATTTTCTCACCATTCAATTTTTGCCCCTGGATGAGAGGGCAAATTTCAAATGAAGGAGAAAAGCTAAATAACTGAATCATGGGCATACATGTCATCCAGGTGGTTACGTTGAATTTAAGACATGGTTTCAGTGTTTTCAATAAGAGGTGGCTGGAGGCCAAAGGGACTGCTTATAAACTAACTTTGGCCACTAGAAATCTGTAAGATTGTTTTAAATATGTGAAGCTATGCCAGCAGAAGGCCTCTTTCAATTTTTAATTGGCCTCTTAATTGCAGAATTATTGGAAATCCTGTGGTTTGTATGTTTACGGTTGCAAATAGATGAAAATAAGTAGGGTTGAAAACTCTGAGGGCTACAGTATGCTGAATAACTGGTTCAGTGTACACAACATTGCTTTAGGTTATGATAAACAGAACAATGATTGTACAGGTCTTGAGAAGTCCTAGAATTCTTGCGTACTTGAATTCTCATTGAATATCCTTTAATTATATCCGAAAGTCCTTTAAGAAAATTTCTTGTGGTACATTTAACAAATTTGACAGCAGAATTGAAATCATAATTCTTTGAGCTATAGGATGAATGAATCGGACAGACCTGTGTGAAGATAACAAATTCACTCGCCGATCTGATGGCTCGTGTATATGTTTTGCTCTTGTATTATTGTGATAAAAATTTATGACCCTAAATTAATTTACAGGGGATGAGAGTTTTCCTCCAGTTGGAGGAATTCTTTTTGCAAAATTTTGGCTGCAAAGTTAAATATTTATTTCCCTCTTAATAAACCTCTACATATGATTCATATTATTGAGTTTTGATTGGTTAAAAGTTTGGTCACCAAGCTATAGAACTATTGGCAATTTTCATGAGATGTCATCTTATATAAAAGTGTAACCTTCGGAAGAGAAAAACATGGTTCCAAGTCGCTTGCATTGACAATATACAGGGGTGTTGGAAGTTGTTCTCAATCAGTTTGTATTTAAAGCTACAGCTTGTTACTGTGGTTCAACTCGTTATATAAGGCCGTGTACAATTCTGTACAATACCTCATTACTATTTGCATTTACAAATTTTACACTTGTTATTTATTTCAGGTAGCGTACGCCAAACTGGAGGGAGATTACATCTTGTGTGCCGCCTACTCACATGAGCTCCCCCGATATGGTGTCAAGGTCGGGCTTACTAACTATGCAGCAGCCTACTGCACTGGACTCTTACTGGCCAGAAGGGTAAGGTCATACAAAATCATGCTGAAAAAAACAGAATTGTATAAACAATACATTTTCTTTATATACTTTTTGGCCATCACAAGTAAATAAATAAGAACTGATGTGTTTTAGAGATAGGTAGGTATTTTGTAATTTTGTATTTTAACCCATTCACCCCTCAAGACATATTTGGACTCTTCTAAGTCATTGATTTACAGTGGAGTCCATTGTTTTTCGGGGGTTGATGAGTTAACTTACCTGACCCGCAGCTATTCTGTCTGTTAATATTTCTTTTTCTATATCATCTCTGGGGAGAGGGACTTGTGCGTGTATACAGCTCATTCACTTGGGGAAGATAGTTTTTGTTTTCACAGAATCTTGGAATCGCACTAAAAGCCGGAACATTAGGAAATCACACAAGATTTACATGTTTCATAGTGTGACAACTACACAATTTTCCCTGAAGGTTAAAATAATTTATGTATGTATCAATTTATCATTGTAATTCATGGTAATTTCAACCAAAAAATTAAGTATCTGCCTTTTTTTCATAAATATAGTTGTCATAGAAGGTAAAGGTGATTTGAGTAAATTAGCTTGACCTCATATTTTTGTTGTGAGCTAAACCTGCCAGCTGAAGTTACCTAAAAAAAAGTTTCTTCTTTTTTTCTCTATGTGATTTTGTTCTATATAATCAGATTGACTATCAATTCCATAAATATTCAAAGCATAAAAACAAAAACACAGAAATTACGATTTATTAATGAGAATATGAAATTATCAATACAAAATGGCTTGTGGTTTTGAAGCAAGCTAAGCGAGAAAGGAAGTATATGAAGTAAGTACAAATGTTTCTTCCAAAACTTGGATTATATAATTTAATGAGGGTTTTTATGAAGACTGGAGTAATGTCCAGCGAGATGTGCATCCGGATCACTGACTCTGTTGGAGTATTCATGATAAGTTATCAGTTTGATTAAAGAATTATTCTGTTTTTAATTGAATGCTTTTGCAGTCTCTGATGTTTACAAATGATTTCTGACTTAAACAATGTATAATACACACAAGTCACAGGGGTGAAAAAACAATTGACCAAAAGCAAAAGCGGAATGAAGTTGGGAAAAAAAATGGAAAACCATCCTCCCTAGGTTCAGTGAGTCTAATACTAGGCAAAGATATTTATACAATGGAACCTCTTGAGAGACTAACTCCATCTGCCACTGAAATGTGGTCTCATAGTAGAAGTTTTATTCAAAGATTAACTAACCATGTGGAGAACACTAGTTTCATTTACACTAAAACATTGGGTCAATGTATTGATTTACCCTTTATGAAATGAGAATTACTGAGTATCGACATTTGTACTCAAAATTTTAGTTCTGTAGAATCTGAAAATTTTTGTGGATTAAAATTTCAATGTTTTAAAAATAAAACAAATATTCATTGACACTAGATTTCGCTATGATAAAAAACTGTTTGTAAAGGAACCTTTTATTACGTAAAATTTCATTATGGTTTAAGTTCTGTTGATTAATGAAAACGAACAAAATTAAAACCGCACCAAAATTTCCTGAATACTCAAACTATTACAAATTTTCCTCGACTTTTTTTTTTTTTTTTTTTTTTTTTTTGGTTTATAGCAAACATTTTTACGGTTATTTACAAGTATCAAACAAGTATTGGAGTTGCAGCATTTTTTCTGTAGACAACAAAAAAAAAAAAATGTTCTCCAATCATGTCCCCTAGTATGAACTCAAAACTATTTTTTTTATTATTATTATTATTATTTCTGAAGTTTTCTTCAAAGTTGAAAAGCAAACCATTTTTAATGGTTAAATTTTTTACAAGTATATGCAACTAATTTTAAAAAATTTTACAAGTATGTGGTAATTTCCCTTTAAATTTATTCAAATTCAGCATGTCAGCCAAACATGAAATTGCCTAGAACATTAGGCCTAAAAAAAAATTTTTTGTCGAGCTGTTAGACTCTATAATTTCAACGGTGGCAAGGGGATTTTACATGTCCCCCAAAGAATTAGGGTACTGGTAGTTTCGTTGGCACAACACTTTTTTTTCTTTTTTATATTTTTTTTCTGAACAAAGTATGTTTACTTGCCGGGTGTTACAAATAATTTGAGGCCTGACTTTGTATAAAATACATGCTTTATTTAAAATAAATTGTTTAAATGACTAGAGTAACGTTTCAAAAAAAAAAGTTCAAGTCGGGATTTTGATACGGACCAATCAGTTAGTGTTTCTAAGGGTCGGAAGGATTTCAAATGCTGGTCGGACCAGTTTACTTTCAACATCTCTGGTCAGGTAACTTCAAAGTTCCGGAAACACAGATTGGTTGTTTTTTTTTTTTTTTTTGGCCTTAGCAGTATTTGAAATTCACTGGTTTTACCAGAAAAAAGGTAAATTTTACAAAAGTCCAATGAAATCTATCTGATAACTGGTCCAAATGACCAGTAGTTTTCCATTTCATTTTAATTGTGTATGCAGTAAAACCTGCTATAGCGGCCATGGCCAATATTTTCTTGTCCCTTGGGTGGCTTCTATATACAGGTTTACTGTATATACAGACCAGTAAAAAAAATTCTTCGACCAGTGAAGAATTTTTTTTTTCCAAATGTTTGCATTAGTTTGAGTATTAAGTATATCTGGTGACTAAAGATCCAGACACCAGAGTATGTCAATTGTTATTTATAAATGTTGTCAAAGGATAGATAATTATGATATTTCTGTACAAGTATATCTGGTGACTGTAGACCCAGATACCAGAGTGTGGGTATTGTTATTTATGAACGTTGTCAATAGATAGATAATTATGATATTTCTGTACTTCAATATTGCAGAAGCTTGTTTGAGTTTATTTTTAAGCTATAAATCATGACATTGAATGTGGATATTTCAGCTTCTGAAGAAGTTAAAGCTGGATGAGATCTACAAGGGCCAGGAAGAAGTTGATGGTGACGAGTTCAATGTTGAAGATGAAGATGATTCACCAGGTGCTTTCAGGTGTTACCTGGATGTTGGTCTCGTCAGAACTACAACAGGTGTGTCTGTGTATTTTAACCAGTTGTATTTACATAGCAAACTTACAATATCATTTCTTTACTGTAAAATTGGAAAAATTTGTTGTGGTTTTTAATGTTGTTGTTTTCATTCATGACGGAATTCAACATAAATTATACCTAGTAATTACTAATAAAATAGGTTCCTAAATTTTTTTATCTAAACAAAATCTAATTCCAAAGAATTTGTTGTCTTTTTAAAACAACAAAATTTTAGCCCCTTGAAAATTTCTGATTCTACAGTATATGAAAAACAGTGGAACCTGCCACTGAAATGTGGTCTCGTAAAAGAGATTTGTTGACAGTGATAATTAATTGAGTGGTTTCCAAAATGTCTCAAAAGACATTTATGACGGTGGTCTCTCAAGACCGTTTCTACTTTACTAAGTAATGGCATGTACTCATTTCTCAATCAATCTCAAGTCAACACCTCAGAGGACCAAGTACTATGGCATTATGAATTGAAAGCTGTTTAGCCTTCTATCCTCTCCGTGTAGTTTAGTGTATCCACAACATCAGATATATAGAACAATGCCTAATTTAAGATAGAAACTGATCAACACTTAACGGCTAGAGGATGATTGAACTAAACAGACCTTAGTGAAGAAAAACAATTCACTCGCCGATCTGATAGCTCATAGGTGAAATTTACACTGAAAATTCATCAGTGTAAATCATCAGTTTCACCCCTGTCTATTTAGATGGCAAGCTCTTTTCCATTGTTCTAAATCAGTCTGTTATAGCTTGGAATGTTGAAAGTAAGTAGTGTTAACTGTGATTGGAAAGACAAGTGACTGTATAACAGGTTTTAGTGTCATGTTAGGGGCTGCTGAAGTTTTTACCAGGGCTTGTAGATTTTCAGAGAAATTGTACAGTTGATCTTGTGAAATAAGATATCTAGATTACCCTTGAGCTGTAATAAAATCATTTTATAAATGCTCAAGTAAATCAAACTTTTATAAGGTTCAAGGTAACATTCTTCTAACTATTATGCTTTAAGTCTAGAATGTTAAACTGAAGGTAGGAATGGAAGTTAGTTACCTTCAGGGAAGTCTAAAGTGTTAAAATGAAGATGGGAAGGGAAAATTCTTACTGGCAGGGAAGTCTAGAACGTTAAAATGAATATGGGAATGGAAAATTCTTACTTCCTAGAATGTTAAAATGAATATGGGAATGTCTTACTGGCAGAATGTTAAAATGAATATGGGAATGGAAAATTCTTACTGGCAGGGAAGTCTAGAATGTTAAAATGAAGATGGGAATGGAAAATTCTTACTGGCAGGGAAGTCTAGAACGTTAAAATGAATATGGGAATGGAAAATTCTAACTCGCAGTAAAGTCTAGAACGTTAAAATGAATATGGGAATGGAAATTTTGTTAGTACAGTGGAACCTGTCTTGAAAGACCGCCCTTTATGCCACTGAAATGTGGTCTTACAAGAAAGGATGTCTCTCAAAAGAGGTTTTATTTATAGGGTTAATGAACCAAGTGTTATTGAGAATTTGGTCTCCCAAGACAGGTGGTCTTTTATGACAGTGGTCCCTCAAGACAGGTTCCACTGTATTCGCATTGAACTCTACAATGATTAACTGAAGATGAGAATGAAAATTTGTTACTCACGGGGAACTCTGGACTGATGAGTGGAACTGAAGTTGGGAATGAAATTTAATTACGTTTGGTTTTGAATGCCAGTTAGGTGAGCAGAGTGCTTCTCTGTGCCCTCTTGTGGAAATTTTGTTTTAATCAGTAATCATTGTTAATTCAGGTGCTCGTGTGTTTGGAGTCATGAAAGGTGCAGTAGATGGAGGCCTTGATATTCCACACAGGTTTGTTCTATAGTATTTTTACCTCTCAGACAATACAGATGGAGCAGTTGTTTTTGCTCCACTCGTTTTTCTACTCATTAATTTGCAACATTTCATAACATCTTTTGATTTCCTTTCCTCCTCAAGTTTAAACCAAATTTCGTAACATTATTTTCATTTATGAGATATAGAATGAGTTTGATTATGCCCAACATTCATCAAATTTTACCATAGCTATCTGGGGCCTCCATGGCATAGTGATTTAGATTGTTTGTTTGTTTATTGAGGTGTTTAACTACCCAGTGCGAGAATATTTGGCTCAGTCGGACGTCACCAGCGCTCGTGAAGGGCTTCAAATTGGCCTATGCTCGGCACTTACGGCCATTGAGGCAATGAGGTTGGTTCTTTGTCTTTCGACACCTACTGCGACACTGGACCTCCAGTGTCACAGTACTGTTCATCCGTTGACAGAAACCAACTGCTCGCCGGCCGTAAGTGCGAACATACGATCCAGAGTCGAGCGCCTTCACCGGCTGGTGCCAGTCGGCTCCATAGTGAAATATTCTCGAGCATTACGATTTGAACCATGAAACAACAATAAACAAACAAACTGGTCAGTGCAGGTTCAAGCCCCACTTTGTGAGAAAGTAATCAGTTTACTTGTGGAAGGCAGGAGGTCTCTTCCAGGGTATATTGTAACTGGGTACTTCATTTCCACCATTAAATAGTGTCCACCACCACATAACTGAAAAAATGTTGAGTGGCATAAACACTACTCCAATGAGTTATCAGACTTTTAAAGCTTTAAGTATGGCTTGGCTTAAACTTAGCATTCCCCATGCCATGGCTGCATTGAAGTCTGTTCTGTTCAATTTTAGCACTTTTAAACCCTTAATTCATTTGAGGATGAACCGACTCTAAAATGCAAGAATATCCAACCTGCCAACTGTCTTAAAATTTAATGTTTCATGTCATTTAAAATGTATAAACACATTTGAGTGGGGATTTGAAAACTACCACCTTGAATGGTTAAATCATTTGATCGTGATTTCCTCCTCCAAGCTGAAAGAATAAATATTAGAAAATATTTCAAAGTAATCTTACTCATGGTATTAAAATTTTGAAACTGATAATTGTTCATTTTCACCTATGACATTTAAATATTTTATTGAAACCGTAAAGTGATGAAATACTTTGAAAGTTCTGGACTAGAGTATCAGTTGTGTGACAACGACCCCTAGCAGAGTTATTTTTTATTTTCTTATTTGCACACAATTTATACACTACCAAACATGTGATATAATACGAAATTTTTTGTCTTTTTCAGTATGAAACGTTTTCCTGGTTATGACAGCGAAAGTGGTGAATTTAGTGCTGAGGTCCATAGGAACCACATCTTTGGACAACATGTCGGCACTTACATGAAATCATTACAGGAGGAAGATGATGATGCATACAAGAAGCAGTTTTCACAATTTATCAAAAATGGAGTTACTGGTGATAATGTAAGCTTACTGCTGTTTGATCCGTATTTGTCTTACAGAACTGTTGAACCTGCTCTTAAAGGGGCATTAGCTGTGTTTTAGGTCACTCGTCTTTTGTCTGTTGTCATGTGTTGTTCATGTGTACAAATTTTAAACCAGTGGGCCAATTTTATCCAAGCTTGGCTTATAGCATCCCCACGTGAAGCCGCATAAAGTTCGCAAATGACCCATAGGGGCCCTAAAAGGGCATATTAGTTCATCTTTAAAAATCCTCTTCTTAATAAACCAATAAGATGACTTTCAAATTTTGTATGCATGATTGTTGAGTCAATATCTTCAAAGTTTGCAAATGAAAATGAAATGTTTATAAACAGTCTACTAGGGGGCACTTGTTTCAAACTTTTTTTCTCTTTTTACTATTTGGATTGATATACAATAAGAAAAAAGGGCGGAGGTGCTCCAAGACTGAGTGGTAAAAAGCATCATACTTTAAATGATAAAATCTCTCACCTTGGATCAGCGTGGGTTCGAGTCCCACAGGAACCCCAGCTGATTTTGTGGATTACGGTTGGGAAAACTTTGGATAGTTGAATATTTGCATTGTATGTGCACATGGAACTTATGAATATAGCTGTGTGATGATTGAACCGACTGATTTGATGACGATAATTCATTCACTCGCCGATCTGATTGCTAGCATAATTCCAGTTTTTTCAGATATTTTACATGCAGTGAATTGCTTTGTTGGGTTTATTTTTTTCATTTACTTGTTCACCCCTTCAGACACATTTGGACTTGTCATAGTCATTGGTTTATAGAAGAGTTCATTGTTTCTCAGGGTGGATAAGATTAATTGTTTTCTGTATAGGCTCCACTGTGCTCAAACTGAACCTAGTAATTACAAATATAATTATACACTACTGACTGGGAACCAGTTCTCACCAAGTACAAAATCTTCCTAGGGCAAAGGTTTCCCTGCAAATTTGTGATGTATCAGAAAACATTGGTCATTGGAGGAAAATTTAAAAACAGTTTTTCAGTATTCACTTTTCAAAATGTCTGGGCAAAATACTAGCCAGATATAAGCCATAAAACCACAGTAGTTCTCATTTTTCCATATCGTCTTATGTTTTGGCAAGAAATAGTCGCCAGCCAATATAGTTGTAATCAGATTGAAAAAAGTCCAATCTGATTAAAAACTGATCTAAAATTGCCCCCATTTTTATCTGATATGTCGCGTAGAGGATCTAACGCAATCCGCTATGGGGTCACATGTGGATAACCTCGTAGGTGTGTCATTTTCAACCAGTAAAAAATTGACTTACATAATCTTGTAAGCAATCAAAATGGCAAAGAGATGTAAGGATTTTTAGCATTATAAACAATACTGAACAGACAAAATACGGTAGTACAGAATTATATTCATAACTCTGGATGGATTCGTATCATTAAAGATATTATGATGGATTTTGCGGACTGATGGTTTTCTTTGTTCTAAAATAAATAACAACTCTTTGCCATTAATTTTTGTAAGTCGCATTCTTATTGGTCGAAAATCCCACATCTATGAGAGGTCACCCGCATGTGACCCCATAGCGGATTGCATTAGATCCTCTAAGCGACGCATCAGAAAACAAGAGCGGTGAAAGATCGATTTTTAATTAGATTGAAAAAAATCATAAAAGTTGTACTATTGTGTGATGATTGAACTGACTGATTTGATGACGATAATTCATTCACTCGCCGATCTGATAGCTAGTACGAAACTTGTTTGAAAGATGTTTTTTTATACGGATTTGAATACTGTATGATATAACTAGGAGAAACATAAATACAGGAGTTAGTATTCTGATCTAAAAGGACATTTTTATGTCCCAAGGTTTAAGGATTGGGGCTCAATTTTGTTTTCTGTCTGAAAAGGCCTGCTAGAGACATTGCCTTCAAAATTTCCATCTCTCTCCATTTTGTCAAATATGTTTGTTGAATACACAAGGATGTGAAAACTTTTTTTATAATTTGAAATAAGCCCAACTCTTGATCAATTCTGTCTGATATATGATTTTAGTGATAGTCTTTTAAACTATTTTAATGTTCAAGGGAATTCAACAAAAAGCCATTATTTGCAAGTGGTTGACAGCAGGTGCACCTTCTGTGGTCTGATTTTTTGAATCGTGCTTGAATTTTTTGTCTTCTGATGACTGTCTCAGATTACTGGGTGAAAACCAGTTCTTTCCAGGTACGAATTTTCTATAAGGCAATGGTTTCACAGCAAATTTATCATATATTAGTTTGCTTTGGTAGTTGAAGGAAAAATAAAAAGATGAGTGGACTTACTAAGTGTGATTAAAGCTGCATGATGATTGAACTGGCTGATTTGATGACGATATTTCATTCACTCGCCGATCTGATAGCTGACACTATTTGTGAGATGTTTTTTATCTGTTGATTTTATATGCTTTACAACACATGGGCGTGAGATAAATGTAGGAATATTTTGTTGATCTATTACGACATTTTTATGCCTACAAATTCAGCACCAGTATAGTTGTAATCAGATTGAAAATGTCCGGTTTTATCTGATACGTTGCGTATAGAATCTAACGCAATCCGCTATGGGCTCAAATACGGATGACCTTGTAGGTGTGTCATTTTCGACCAATATTGACTTACATAATTTTGTAAGCGATCAAAATGGCAAAGAGATGTTAACATTTTTAATATTATAAGCAATGCTGAACACACAAAAATACAGTAATACAGAATTATATTCATAACTCTGGATAGAATCAAATCATAAAAGATATGGTGGATTTTGCTGAGTGACGTATTTTTTGTTATAAAATAAATAGCATCTCTTTGCCATTAATTTTTGTAAGTCGCATTTTTATTGATCGAACATCACACATCTATGAGAGGTCACCTGCATATGACCCCATAGCAGATTGCATTAGATCCTCTAAGGGACACATTCAAAAACCAGAGGGGTGAAAGATCGATTTTTTTATTAGATTGAAAAAAAATCATAAAAGTTGTACCATTGTGTGTTGGCTTAGTAAGTGTGATCATAGCTGTGTGATGATTGAACCGACTGATTTGATGACGATAATGCATTCACTCGCCGATCTGATAGCTAGTACGAAACTTGTTTGAAAGATGTTTTTTTATACAGATTTGAATGCTGTATGATATTACTAGGAGAAACTTAATCGTAGGAGTTATTATTCTGATCTAAAAGGACATTTTTATGTCCCAAGGTTTAAGGATTGGGGCTCAATTTTGTTTTCTGTCTGAAAAGGCCTGCTAGAGACATTGCCTTCAAAATTTCCATCTCTCTCCATTTTGTCAAATATGTTTGTTGAATACACAAGGATGTGAAAACTTTTTTTATAATTTGAAATAAGCCCAACTGATGATAAATTCTGTTTAATTTTCCAAGTTGAATATGATTTTAGTGATTATCGTAAACACTTATAAAATGTTCAAGGGAATTCAACCAAAAACCATTATTTGCCAGTGGTTGACAGCAGGTGCACCTTCTGTGTTGGCCCTGAATTTCTGGCTGATATATCCGGAGAATGATTGAAGATGAGAATAAATGGTATTTGTATTTATAAACAAATTGTTGTTGTTGGTGTTCAAGGTGGATATAGCAGAATAGCAATTTATCTTCAGGACTTTCATATCAGTTTTCTTTCTTTATGTTAGCTTTGTGATGATTGAACCGACTGATTTGATGACGATAATTCATTCACTCGCCGATCTGATTGCTAACACAAATTTTGGATTACCTGAATAATTAAATCATTTTCAGTATTGTTGATTTTCATGAAACTTCCTATTTTGCCTTAGACTTAACCAATCGCAGTTGATATACAACTTGTTTTTTATCTGATTGGTAGATGATAAAAAATCCTTGAAATGACCATTATTTGTGTCCCAATCTCTGTAATGCTTGGAATGTTTTAATGAGCACTGGATCAAATATGGATTGAAATAAGTTAATAAGCCTCTAGTTAACTCTTGATTTAGGATTTGTCTAAAATAGGGTGCCACTTTTCTGTCTCTAATTATTTAAATCGTGCTCAAATTTTTGTCTTCTGATGACTGTCTCTGATTACTGAGTGAAAACCAGTTCTTGTCAGGAACAAATTTTCTATAAGCAATGGTTTCACAGTGAATGTATGATATATTAGTTTGCTTTGGTAATTGAAGGGAAAAAAAAAGATGAGTGGACTTATTAAGTGTGACTAAAGCTGCTTGATGATTGAACTGGCTGATTTGATGACGATAATTCATTGCCGATCTGATAGCTAACAACACACAATTTATGAGAAAAATGATTTTTATAATGATTTAATATGCTGCATGATATTTTGGGAGAAATTCTTGGTTCAAGGATTGGGACCCCTATAGTTTCCGGTCTGTCCATTTACCAAGTTTTCTGTCTGAAAAAGTCCCATTAGGGAATGCCCATCAAAATCTCTCATAGATGAGATGAAGTTAACCAACGGTAAACCAATTGGCTAACTGTAGGTCAAATTTAAAAACAATGTACAACCAGGTCCTGATCACTAACACAATTTCAGTTTTCAGACATTTTATTTATGATGAATTGTAGGTTGTACATTGCTTTGTACATGTATGTAATTCTGATTGGTAGATGCTTAACATCCTAGACATGATCACCATTCTCTGTAATGCTTTGAAGGTTCTCTTTAATACATGAATAATACAGTTTGAAATAAGTCTGTTGTTAAGTCTTGATGTGGGCTTTGTCTAACACTGGGTGTCATTTTTCTGACGTCTAATTTTTGTGATTATGCTGATGATTTGGTTGTGACTTGGATTTGACAGATAACGTACATACCAGTATGTGTGCGAGTACGTGTGTGTGTATTTATATAAATTGGCTGACAACCAGTTCTCAAGTACAAATTGTTAGTGAGGTAACGGTTTTATAGCAAATTTGTTATATATCATCAGCATGCATTTGGAAGAAAGAAAAATTATGATTATCTATTCTACATGCCTGGTCAGGTACAAGCCAAAAACTGGTCCTAGTATAGTAGTTGCACTATTGTATGTGGACTTACTAAGTGAATATAGCCAGCTGTGCGATGATTGATTCCAACTGATTTGATGACGATAATTCTTTCACTCGCCAATCTTATAGCTAGCATGAAACTCATTTGAAAGTTTGTTTTTTCCATATTGATTTGATCTTCTTTATACCAGAAAGGGAAGGATTATTTACGGAATTATTTTGTAGATCTGACAGGACATCTTTATGCCCCGAAGTTTTAGCTTTTGGGGTCATCATCAATCTTTTATAGCTTGTATTGAATGGCCCCATTATTAATACACCCTGCATATGTGTATACACACACATGACATACACACAAACATATATATATATATATATATATATGATCTGTGCATTACAAACACCTATAATAAAGCCTAGTGGCAATTTGATTGGCTAACAAACTGAACTACATTATTTAATATCTATACAGACTTCATTCATCTGAAGGTTGGTGATTACGTCACTTGGTGTTTGTGATGTCACGTGAACTTGAGTGGGGACATCTGAATGAAACGTGTAGATTGATTTTTATGTATTTAAGATGACAATTTTGCTAAATTTAATATCTAGTAATGTATGCCTTCATGTTATTAATTTTTAGATCATATACCAAAAATATGTTTTTATCAAAACATAAGCTTTATACACTTATGTCTGTGCAAGTATTTGACCTAGTTTGAACAATTTAACCATAACTCATTCAACCCTTTAAACACATTTGGCCTGACCTAAATCATTGATTTACAGAGGAGTTCATTGTTTTTTTGGAGGGGAGGAGGGGTGAGTTTAAAGATCTTGTTTAGTCATAATCAGTAAGAAAACTAGTAGCTGTTGCAGATTAAAGTTGTGTGTTTGCATTGTATGAGAAACTTGCTAAGTGTAATCATAGCTGTGTGATGATTGAACCGACTGATTTGATGACGATAATTCATTCACTCGCCGATCTGATAGCTAGTACGAAACTTGTTTGAAAGATGTTTTTTTATACGGATTTGAATGCTGTATGATATTACTAGGAGAAACGTAATTGTAGGAGTTATTATTCTGATCTAAAAGGACATTTTTATGTCCCCGTGTTTAAGGATTGGGGGTCAATTTTGTTTTCTGTCTGAAAAGGCCTGCTAGAGACATTGCCTTCAAAATTTCCATCTCTCCATTTTGTCAAATATGTTCATTGAATATACAAGGATGTGAAAACTTTTTTTATACTTGAAACAAGCCCAACTCTTGATCAGTTCTGTCTGATATATGATTTTAGTGATAGTTTTTTAAACTATTTTAATGTTCAAGGGAATTCAACAAAAAGCCATTATTTGCCAGTGGTTGACAGCAGGTGCACCTTCTGTGGTGGCCCTAAATTTCTGTCTGATATATCAGGAGAATAATTGAAGATGAAAATAAATGGTATTTGTATTTATAAACAAGTTGTTGATGTTGTTCAAGGTGGATATAGCAGAATAACAATTTATCTTCAGGACTTTCATATCAGTTTTCTTTCTTTATGTTAGCTTTGTGATGATTGAACCGACTGATTTGATGACGATAATTCATTCACTCGCCGATCTGATCGCTAACACAAATTTTCCGACATTTGGATTACCTGAATAATGAATGTTCGGTTTTTATTTATAATTATTTTCAGTATAGGCTTTAATAAGTTCTGGAAATAATTAATTGTTGATTTTCATGAAACCTCCTATTTTGCCTTAGACTTAACCAATTACAGTTGATATATAACTTGTTTTTTATCTGTTGGTAGATGATAAAAAATCCTTGGAATGTTTTTATGAGCACTGATTCAAATATGGTTTGAAATAAGTTAATAAGCCTCTAGTTAAGTCTTGATTTGGGATTTGTCTAAAATAGGGTGCCACTTTTCTGATGTCTCTGATTATTTCAGTTGTGCTTAAGTTTTTTTCTTCTGATAACTGTCTCATATTACTGGGTGAAAACCAGTTCTTGCCAGAAACAAATTTTCTAGAAGCAATAGTTTTACAGCGAATGTGTGATATATTAGTTTGCTTTGGTATTTGAAGGAAAAATAAAAAGATCAGTGGACTTACTAAGTGATAGCTTTTGCAACAAGCCCAATTTGTCAATACTTTTTTTTCTGGGTTCAACAGAATTTTGCGTTTGCTATTGGAAGATAATATTATATTGTTTTGTGTAGAGATAGATACAGTCAAAGGTTTTCGTCTTCTACTGGCATGCCAGCCTATTTAAGGTCTTGTCGTATTGTTAGTACATCACTGCCCGTTGATTAAATCTTTAACCCATCAATCCCTAAAGTAAAAATGGGACTTTTCAATATCAATTAATAGTATGGTCTACTATCAAAATGTAGGGGTAACTGAGTTGTTATTGCAAGTAAAATCATTATATAATTGGGTTTTTAACTAAAACACCGAAGTTCTGATAGTGGACTTTGCCATCAATTAATATGGGTTAGTCTAAATGTGAGTATAGGCGTTAATGAGTTCAACACATATTTGCCTCAATATAAAATTAGTTATTCTCAATATGCATAAAAACAAAGTGTATATTATATTTAGAAAGTATATGTTACGTTTCAGATTGAGGCAATGTATAAAAAAGCCCATGCTGCTATCAGATCTGACCCACAGGCAATCGAGAAGAAACAGAAGAAGGAAGGCAAAGTCAAGAGGTTTGTTCTGTACTTGCTTACCTCCCTTCCCATTTATAGTGTTATACATGGATTATTTCCCCTTTCTCAATCTGACTTTTAATTCTCATTTCAAATTCACATTGACAGCAAGTGAATTGGTAGTATTCAGTGATTGTATGTAAATTTCATAATTCATCTTTTCACCTTGAAAAACACTTTTGAAACTAGGAATAAACATGAAAAAGAATTACTGCTTAAAGAGACCTGTTGAAATCCTGAACTTTTACAAAACCTAAGAAAGTAGGTTTTGAATGAGTAGAGGTTTTGGTGAAAGTTTTGTACTTTCTTCGCCATTTGCTTGATTTTTATATATCTATCTATCTAAGTATGAAAAGTTTATTTGAACAAAGAATTTTAATAACCTATGTTGGTTAGTTTTGTAATCTAGATAATGGTGTTTGTGCAATAAATGGTGAGGTTTTCCTTAGTTTAGGACCCATAAACTTTACCATGAAATATTTTGTGCAACTTCAAGATATTGCATTTCAAAATTTGATGCAATTTTTTAAAACTAATTTGTATACGCACAAGTTGCTGATTTGTTTACTGAGATTGCTGTTCTCTTCCTTTACAGATGGAATCGTGCAAAGATGAGCCTAAAACAGAAGAGAGATTCTGTGAAGCAGAAAAAAGCAGCTTTCTTAAAAGAACTAGAAGCAGAGGATGACGAATAAGTGACATTATAATACAGAAAGCTGAAAATAAAATTTTTCTGCCGAGGATGTAATTCTTTTCTTTTGATTTGGATTAAACAATTTTTATGGTCAACTTATCAGTAATGTGCCAGATTGATTCAACGTTTTTTATTTTTCTTTATATTTCATATAAATCCCAATATTTCAAAATGTACATGGAGAATCCTCTCTAAATCATTGTTAATGAGATTTATACCACAAAACTCTGACAATCATATTGTTTCATTGTGTATTTGCTGATAATCTTTAAATTTTCAGTTTTCAAGATTCAGCAGTTTAAACATAAAACTGAATTCCTTAAGTCAAAATTCCCTATTTACACATATTAAAAAGAAAAATGAAAACTTTAAATCTTGCAAAATTCATCCAGGGATTTTCCTTCTTATCATACAAGGCCGAAATAAGGCTTCATTCCCAATGCAAAAACAGGGCGTTTTTCCCCAAGTTGCAGTTGAAATTTCCAAACTGAAGTCCAATGACAATGAATTTACAGAAATTCTTAATATATTTTCATATAATTTTGTGTATTTCTATTTTTTCCCAATTTCATTTAAATGTTTTTAAAATTCTCAATTCACAAGACCCAGGCCCCCATTCCCTAACGAATGTGGAAAATCCCTGTCATTCATAATGTAAAACAAAACAATGGATTCAGAACAAAACAAAAACACAAAAGATTAAATAATGAAAATTGTATTGAGATTGAATGGGAAATGACTGTAAATAGGGTTTTACATGAAATCTGTAAAGGAAAATAAAAAGCTGCATTAATTTTGGCACGTCACTGTAATATATTGATGGGGTCAAATATGTACAGTGAAACCTGTCTTGAGAGACCACCTTTCATGTTAGCTTTCACTCTGATGACCACTTGGTTAAATGCTAGAAAAAATTATTTTTGAAGCCATTCGTCCATCTGGTAAGGGCACTTCTATTTTCTGTTGCCCAAAACCAGTATTCATTCCACTAAATTAAAAAAAAAATTATTATATGCATTTAAAACAGACAAAACATAATATAGTTAAAGCAATGTGCGCTGTTGTCAGTGCAGATTTTATGCAATATTTTATCTCTTAGACATCCCAAACCAATTACCTGATGGTTAAAAGAACAAATGATTATATATAGTTACAATAACCTCATCAAACATAGCCCGTTGTATGCGTTCTTATGAATCGCCCATTATTCTGGCCATTGATGATTGAAATTTCAGTAAAGCTTTACTTGGATGACCGATTGTCAAGGAAGCACATAGCGAGATGGCACGGGAAGTGAACGTCATGGGTATTTTAGACTAATAACCGAGATATGGCACGTAAAGGAACCGTCAGTCCATAGCACATGTCAAAATTTGCAGCACTTCACCTAAATTTGGCAACGTCTCGGTATAAGTGTAAAACAACAAACAAACAAAAACCTGACATGGGACTTTAAAATCATCATATATGACTACTGAGGATTGAGAATCTTTGGATTTTCCCAAAACTTGTTGCATTTCATTTGGTTTGATAAACATTAAAATCTTGTGAAGAATCTATTCAATACATTATAGTGTTATAAGTATGGCAACTAATGTCATCTATTTTCTCATAGCTTTCTATTATTTTTTTTATTATTTTTTATATATATATATATATATATATAATAAATCTTAACCTATCGTGCATCATATATTGCCTAGAAATAAGGAAATACCATTAACTTCAGAGTACAAATATTTACTCGCCCATTATTCACATTCGATTTCTTGTCGCAAATACGACACTACTAAGTTCTTTTTTCAACCCGGGATTTCTTAAAAACATTTTGTTTGTATAAAACAATTGGCCTGACTCGCATTTTCAATGAAATCTTGCAAACTTTTACACATATATGTTAGGAGTCTAATAACTATCATTCTAAATTGGTTTGGAATGTGTCAATTTCTTCCCATGAAAACTGCTAGTATTTGTATAAAAGTTACGACGGAAATTTACATCATTCGTTTATTCATAGCAAGTGGCATCAACAAAGTAATTATTTCAGAGACAAATTATTGGTTCTTAGAATATAAAAACCTCAGATACCAAAGCATAAATCAATAGAATGTCCAGGACATGGATACAAATCCGGTAAAAATGGACAAACACGGACCTCTGGAAACCAAGAGGTGGGATCAGGTGCCATGGAGGAGTAAGCATCCCCTGTCGACCGGTCACACCCGCCGTGAGTCCACAGTCAAGTCCAGTGAAACACGTGAGGAGTGTATCCTCGTCACAATTGGTACAGACGTCTCAACAACCGCCAACGAAAAGGCAACTCAACATTTCACTTTATGAAACAGAGTAATCGCAAACAAGACTATTATACCGACCGTAAAACTTGCGGAACGTTGACATTAAACGCGGTTTTTCGATATCCCTGTGTCAATAATTTGTTAGTGAGTAGTTTACCTCTGTATATGAAATCTTCATATGTTGCACGCCCTGGCAATCGGATATAAATATAAACTCCATATGCGGGTGACTGAGGGATATTACTACTTAAATGTGGAAAATTTAAGATTGGAAAGCCAAAATCGTCGCGTTTATCGTATAGCTTCGTTGCTAATTTCCCGTCTGTGTTTATATTAAGTAAAATGTCTAAGAATGAAGCGTGTGTGCTTGATTCTGTTGTATCTTTAATTTCTAGTTCGCTGGGATATATCGCATTGACATATGTATGAAAATTGTCATTATTAATTGACAAAACGTCGTCGATATATCTAAATGTCAAATTAAAGGACACCAATAAATTTTCTTCTTTTGATTCAGCAGTTTCTGAATGAAGTCTGCTTCGTATGAATAAAGGAACAGGTCGGCCAATAAAGGAGCACAATTGGTTCCCATAGGAATGCCGACAGTTTGTTGAAAGACCACGTCTCCGAACATTACAAATATATTGTCTATTAGAAATTCCAGCATGTTTTTAATATCAACTTCAGTATACTTATGTGTAGAAATAAAGCTTCAAAGAAATATAAAACGAAAATGTCAAATGAAAATGAACAGATATTCTTCTAGATCTAAACACTAGTTTACGCAAGAATTGATGGTAAGAAATTATTGGAAAAATAAGTTAATATTGAAAGCTGTGGGGAAAATGAAGTTATTTACATTTATGGCATCAAACTGTATGTATAGTCTACGATGGCATAAAGCTGCCATCAACATGTTGAGATAATCTGATTAGTTATGTCGACATGATGTGATAAATAATTGCGTTGTATTGACAAAACGACTTAATTTTGACAACATATTCACATAAATCATGTCGACATAACCATACTTTTCTCAACATGTCAACATTGATACGGATTATATCGACATAATGTGACCAAATTGTATCAACATGTTGACAAAAAGTGTTTTTTATGACACTTGCGCAGTAAAACAACAGTTTCGAGAATTATCACATCATGTTAGCACTTACTTTGTTTATTTATTGTGCAAAAGACATGTTTTACAAGGTTATTTAAATGCATGAAAATATAGATATTTATTCTATCATCAATTCTGGAATCCAGAAAAAAGACTTCATAGAGTTTTTAAATTAGGCTTATCGAAATTTTCAACATACCCCCTCCACCACGCTAACTCGAAATCCTGGAACCAACCATGTTTCATAAATAGAAATACAGTAATATTAAAACTTTTTTGCTATGCCATCGTACAAATTGGAGATATGTTTTCAAAAATATTTATTTATTCTCAACTTAATGTATCAATGAAATAAATCGACAACGATTTTAATAAATTTTAATACCAGATTTCGTGATTTCAATTATTTTATTTTTTTAACCAAAATTTAAAGTTGATCTGTTAGTCTTTGGCCCATTTTTCTGGGTGGAAAAGTTTGGCCCAGGTCCGTTCTTCCGCTACATAATTTGCAAATAATTATATCTATGTGTAAACTAAACTAACAACTACCAGCCACTTTAAAACTTTAAAATTGGCGTAAAACACCATTCAAAATTCTCAGCATGTATTAATATGAAAATTTATTTGTAAACTAAATTTACATTGGATTAAAATGGATACAAGTTTCATTTGTGTTATTTTCAGCTAAAGATATTGAAATTTAATTATCGATGATATCCAATTCTGTACACAGAATAAACTCTACATTTTCACGGCATCTTGCGTTTCTCTCTCATCTCTCTCTCTCTCTCTCTCTCTCTCAAAAAAGAAAAATTCTGGTAAGCATACCCAGCTGGATCATGAGGAAAGTAAACGACGATTTTGTGTCTGGAAGCTAGAGAGTACCTCATCGGGCTTTCGAAGTAATTCAATCAACTTAATATTTTCAATGATAAAAAGGACATAATGTCTGGAAGTAAAGTAACTTTTTCTTTTAAGAAAGGTAATAATGTGATTTTCGAGCAGATTACTAGGCGTATTTTCGCGTCTGGGTGGAGGAAAATGGTTCTACGAGCTTCCTAATTTAAAGAAATATTGTTTTAATTTAATGCATAAAACACAACCCTCTAATGAAATATTGTCTCACAATTAATCCAACACTTAAATTTATGTGAAGTAACCAATGAGAGCGTGCCCCTTAAGTTGATAAAATAATTAATTTTTCTATAAAATTAAAAACAAATTCCCCGAAATTCCGCTCGGTAAATACATGTTCAAACATTGAAACCTCCTGCTTTTGATGATGTATGCATTGCATCACAAAAAGGTATAATTTTATGTCACCAGCCTAAAAACACCAATTAGCTTTTTAATTTTTGTATAGATCCACCACTGTTGCATGTATTAGTTGAATTGACAAAATTTGAAAACAATATTTTACTGCAAAATCATTTTCAAAAAAAAAAGAAAGATAAATAGCCCCTCCCCACATTTGAATTGCTTCCTATGCCACTGTTATGTAATACTTTATCACAACATGTAATCATTATTTGTTGATCTATGTCATCTTGTCGACATAATGTGATGATTATCAAAACTTGTCGACATAATGTGATGATTATCAAAACTCAGCGATATAATGTGACCGTTTTACTGCGCAAAATAAAACACTTTGTCGACATGTTGATATAATTTGGTCACATTAAAGCGATATAATCCATATCAATGTTGACATGTTGAGAAAAATTTTATGATATGTAGACATAATATATGTGAATATGTCGTCAAAATTAAGTCGTTTTATCTATATAACGCAATTAATTAGCACACCATGTCGACATAACTAATCAGATTATCTCAACATGTCGATAACAGCTTTATGCCATCGCAATAATCAAACAAATGTAATGCAGAAAATATGTTAATTAATAAAAGATGGATATTCAAACGAAAGTCCATTAAAATTCGCAGATTGGATATAAAAATGGTTTCAAAAATATTGGGAACCCCACACGGGATGGGACCAGGTGTCTGGAAGGAGACAGCGTCCCCTGTTAGCGTATCAGAAACATCTCAAGTTTGTTGTTAAGATAACCAGTTAATTGATTTAAGTAATAAAAGAAATTCAGCATAAAACTGGTAACATAGCCATAAAAATAAAAGAAAAAAATCTCTTGGTGGAGTGTGAAGTAATATAAATTAAGGCAACTCTTTTTTAGGACATCCTTACACGTATATAGCTTATTTTACTCATGGTTAACTCATCAACCCCTGAAGTCACATTTGGACTTGCCCATTTCAAAGAATGGACAAGTCCACTGTCAGATTTTAGGGGTAAATGATTTAGAATATTAATTTTTGGATAATTTTATATCCAATATATTTATTTTTCACTCCTGAGTTATGACAGTAGACCATTCTGTGTATTGATTCGGGTGAGTCTAAATGTAACCGCAGGGGTTGACGAGTTAAATAACACCCGATAAACAAATGTGGTCTGATAATATCAGTTCTTGTTGATACACTGTATTGGGTGTCCTTCGGTACATCGCAAACTTACTTTGCTGAAACCTACACCCGCGTGAACATCTAAGTTAAATTGGATATTGATGTGATCTAAAGAATAAACAAACAAGAGGGTCTTTGTGTGAACGTGATTTATAATGCACGCATTAGTAAAATAAATAAGACTGGGGTATTGTTACAGTACAAGGTTGGCGTCGATCGACAAGTAAAAAGAATTGGACACAACTTTTATCAATGCTCAAGCGGAACTTAACATTTCATTATTTTGATTAACCGTTGTCTGCAAATCTTCTGGATGTGGTTAACAAGGAAACATTAGGTTTTCTTATACTGAGTCCCGGAAATGGAACCTAAGCTAATTTTGTTCGAAAGTTTTCCAGTTTACTTAAGGAAGGTCGGTGGTACCTTTCCGGGTACACTGTGACCAATTTGTCGGTGGTACCTTTCCGGGTACACTGTGACCAGTTTGTCGGTGGTACCTTTCCGGGTACACTGTGACCAGTTTGTCGGTGGTACCTTTCCGGGTACACTGTGACCAGTTTGTCGGTGGTACCTTTCCGGGTACACTGACCAGTTTGTCGGTGGTACCTTTCCGGGTACACTGTAACCAGGTTCTCTCCATAACAACTAAATACTGACCGTCACCATATAACAGAAATAATTGTTGATTATGGCGCAAAATATCATTGGAAACGGAAACAAAAGTTCTTCAAATGAGCATTACATTTCATTATCTTGGTCATGTGTATGCAATTTAATACTAATATACAAACATGACAATTGCTGTATAAATTCCGTTTTTTTTTTATCTTGAACAATAAAAGTTGGTAGCGTTTGGGTCTTGAGTAAATTTGTTAATTTCAGTCAGTGAAATTACTTTCAATTATTTTTGTTTTTTACTACTTAGATTGAAATACAATAACAAAACTGAGATATACATTGGTATAAGAATCTCCATGGAAACACTGTTTTTTCATTCAGTCGTGTAATTCACAATACAAGACAAATCGTTCAGATTGTCTGTTTTTTTTTCTTGGAGAAAACCTGGAAATTTTCGCCTTTTGTTATGTTTGCTCTTTTACGATAGAGAACATATATTCACCTGGTCTCAAACTCGCCCTATATCACTACAGTGTCATAGGTGACATGTATGTCCGTGCTTCAGTTATAGCTCTCGCTTTCGTTTTAATTTCACCCTCTCATCTTAGGGCGATAATTGCGAAAAATAAACGGGAGCGAAAATTCTTCAGGTATACATTATTTATATTCAAATACAATCCGTTATCTTCTTTGATTCCGTTGAAACAAAAGGTTCAAAACATCGCTTGGGTTTCTTACTGTCGTCAACTCAGTTAAACACAATTGCATAAGGGCAAGTTTTATACGATAATATAGGAATTGCTATTAGATAAACACATTATTTTGTTGTTTTTGTAATCTTTTGTCTAATATTTACTGTTTTATCTTTCTTTGTGTTATCAACTCTTCCTGGATATCCAGGTCTAGCCGGTTTCACATCTCGTTTCTTCTTTTTTAGACACTTGCCGAATACAAGAAAGCTAATAACCAGAACAATTAAAATGGCTATCATATCAACAACAACCACTGTCATTATGAAAATCTCGTATCCGGTGTATTCATCATTAAATATCAGTATCGGATGAATGAAAATAAACAGGGCGTTGATTAGTGATGTCAGTTTAAAAATTATGAAAATTTGCATCCAATAGCTAGATATTTTTATGTGGCAACAAAAATCCAGGAGTGACACGGTAAACGCGAATACAGCAATACTAAGTACATACGCACCAAAAAGAAACTGACCAAACCAGTGCCCGAAATTGATTCCTCCTGCGTTTATGCTGATGATAATAAGTTCTACGGCGTCCGTGATATAACCAACCCATATTCTAAAAATGAAACATGCCTCTTTTTCAAATTTATGAACAAGTTTGGCAATGCGACTGATTATGATGAACGTAATGTCGAGAATATCGATGACGTCACAGTTAGTCCCTCGAATTTGAGACGAATCCAAGCACGGGATTGAAATTTCGCACTGGCAACATTTTTTATTTTTATCCATATTCCATGAAATAAATAGCAAGTATTTAATATTTGAATCACACTGGGAAATCGTATTCCAACTCAATTATAAAACATAAATTCAGTTTAGTATTCCTGCACCTTATTCCAGAAAATTGAAGTTCAAGATAAACGTAATAAGAAAGTTATACGTAAAACAAAATGTTCCTAGTATATTGTCATTTCAAAATCATTAAAGGGAATAATGATGTGAAAGTACAGGTAACATATACTCCACTTTGTTGACCGATATTAAAATTAAACAATCATTTCAATGTGCTGTATCTTAACGAGTTACTGTTCTGTGTCCATATGCATTACATATACAGAACCTACCAAAATTAGTACCCAGCCCGACAATCCTTGAATATCGGATAATTTTTACGGCATACGACAATTGTTCCACTAAATGTGTAAATATTTTGAAAATGTGTGGTCGTTTGGTAAATAAAACTTATACAGTATAACCTGCTTTAGCGGCCACTTATGTATAAAGACCAGCTAGTCACATATACCGGTTTTTTTTTTTGCTGTCCCCAATAGTGCCATTTGTGTACAAATCAACCTCTGTATAAAGACCACTTCCCTATAATGACTGGTTATCTTGTGTCCTTAAAGAAGTCATTACTGTATTGTATTGTATACTGTGTTTCACTGTATATTCAAGTTAAAATAGGGAGCTTTTGAGTTAGCCCAGATTGCCGTTATGAATCTACATTTATTCGCGCCTATTTCGATTTTGTTCCTCATATGTTCTTCCGGTTGTCATATTTACCTGCAATTTATATGGAAATATCCTTATGTTTGAGCGCATTGACTTTATTTTGTGTAAGTAAATCCAAGAGACTCTTAAATCATACTACATGGGTTATTTACTTGAACGCCAAATTACTGAAATGTAACAGTCGGGGAACAATGCACGGACAGACCGGGAACGAACTCACGACCTCACGAACACACGGCGCTTTTACCAATTGCGCTAACGGGGCTATCTATATATTACCGAAACCGAAAATAACGGCGAGGAACATTTTTCAAGAATCACGTAACTGGCGATAATAAAAACAGGATTATAACGGTAATCTAGGCTAACTCGAAACTTCCCCATTGGTTTTGATCAGTTGTCCATTTCATATTACTATCTTCCATTTTTGGTCATTCAATTTTTAAACTTTTTGGGGGGCAAGTTCATATTTTTGGTAGGTACTGTAATAATGGCTGACTTGAACTAACAACAAAAGATCATTGTGCTTTCATAATTTCATTAAATGTGATATGTCAGGTTTAATAGCAAACGTGATTCAGTCGCTGATAAAAAAGAAACACAGTAAAGAAAAATGTAAATAGCAATAAAATAAACAAGACAGGTACTTAAAATTCTTAATTTGCGGACAACACACCGAATATTTTTTCTGTATATTTTACCAATACTTTCTATACGTGAGCTACTGCTGTCACTCATTTTTATGTAGCTATTTTGCCAATATTCATGATGTAAAAATATTTAAAAAGTTGTACTAAACAGAGAAACAAATAAATTAAAGCAAAAATAATATTCTTTTCGCAAAATTTTAAATGGAATTGTTCATAGCTGTCCCACAGAAATCGATCTTAGTTCTCGAGCAATAAAAGGGATTGTCGACTATTCACTCAGCTGGACAAATACTGCATGCAGTTTCTTCTTTTACAGCTCCATTACAGTAGGTTCCGCCATATTGTGGCGCAGGACTGTTACAACTACGACTCCGACTATTGTAACCCCGACAAACAGTAGTATCTTCAACAATGCAGCTGCTCCAATCAGACCATGCTCCAAACTGACCATTAACCTCTGAAATGTACACACATAAATAATTTTCCTTGTATTCAAATAAAAATATAAAATCAACAGATTCGCTGACACTAAATTTCGTTGAAACTAAAACATGTTTGTAAAGGAACGTATTAATACTAGTAGTTATAAATATATCATATATAATTGTATATTTTCGTCATAGTTTAAACGTTGATAAAAGAAAACAAAGAAATAAACGAAAATTAAATCAAAACGGAATTTCTTTAAATCCACTATATATATATAAAACATTAAAATGACTAACGACACGGACAAAATAAATGTCAAATTTTCGGGACGACCTGTCCCTTCATCAGGACAAAACAATTAACATAACATGAAAAAAAGCGTACACATACACACTCTCACGCAAACACCCACTCACACACACACAGCCGGAGAGTGAAAGAAATGCTCCATATTACAAGTGCAGTGAGATAAAGTAATAAAGAAATGAAAATGGAAATCACACAAAAGGATACCTAAACAACTACTAAACTAAGCGCAAACTACCATCGAAATGTGAATCGAACTAGATCTAAGTAAAAAGTATTTTGTATGCACCTTAAGGTCTGAATACAAGTGAAAGCGCTAGTGGAAAACACACTACAATGTGCCATCACACGGAACACTGACAAGTATATCTATATCTATATCTATATCTATATCTATATATATATATATATATATATATATATATATATATATATATATACAGGTTTCTGGATGATATTGCTTTGAATATTTTTCTCAAACCTATCATTTTTGTACGCTTATCAGTAAGCACGTGGAATACGTGTATTTGTTGTCAAATTACTAAAATATCAAACTAACATAATTTTACAGGTGCGTACTTTAGGTACTTACTTGGTGGGCAGTCTTCCGTGGAGCATGCACGACTCTCAGTACTTGGTCCTTCACAAGGTAATCCACCATTTGCTGGTACTGGGCTATTACATTCTCTGGTCCTTGACTGTAATCCACCTAGAAATGCAAGTCTTTTTGTATTGCATTTATAATATTTCCAATACCGAATATTTTTTAAAGTTACTTAATAAGTGAATAAACACTGGAATGTACTCTACCACATCATGTATAGATTAATGAAATACAAGGAAAGAGAGAGAAAGAGAGAGAGAGAGAGAGAGAGAGAGAGAGAGAGAGAGAGAGAGAGAGAGAGAGAGAGAGAGTGTGTGTGTGTGTGTGTTTGTGTGTCAGATTGTCTCCCTTTAATATGGCCGCTGTTATGATTTTGCTGACGTCTAAATTTGTAAACAAGCGTCTATTAGACCTAAGTTTATCTTATATGGATAGAAATAAGTCGACGTTTAACATACACTTATGGAATCTAGAAATATATAATCTCAGATACCAAAGAAAAAAAAAATCTCCATGATGTACAGGTTACAAAAACAATTGGTGACAAACACGGAACACCGAAAATCCAGGTGAGATCAGGTGCCATGGGTGAGTAAACATCTCCTGTTGACCGGTCACATCCGCTGTGAGTCCACAGTCAATTTCAAATGAAATAGGTGAGGAAGAAATCCCCGTCACAATTTGTGCAGACAAAAACATTGGCATTATATTAGAATTTTCAAAATTTAGCATTATGCAAATTCACATGTAACCTACTTACTAGATAATAAATCACCTGTAAAGTACTGCGTGCATGTCTTGTGGCCGGACAGACAGACGGATAGACAGAAATACACGCGCACGCACGCACGCACACACAGTATATGTACAATCTTACACAGTTATATTGATTCCTGATATGATTTTGATTCCCCGGTCAAATGCCTTTACTACCATTATAACGCGGTTATTTTGATGATCCCTGTTAAAATCCCTCGACTTCAATATTCCCGGTGTAAAAGTAAGCATTGTTAAAGAGGTTTATTCATTATATTTTTTCAAACAATGTGTATATATGAATGACTTTATAGGCAGGTGCCCTTTATATAGAGATGGTCTTTAATGCAAGTTTTATTATTTGGCTATATTTACATATATACATGTGATACACATTAACCAGCTTACCTCCACAAGTTACGGAGCACTCACTCCATTCACTCCACAAAGAGTATCCCCCATTACGAGGACCTCTGCTGCGAAATGGTTTTGTACTGCCTGCTCCAAAGTTCTGTAAATGTAAATTTGCACTTAAGATTCATATTTAACTTTGGTATTACGATTATAATATTTATAACCACTAGGTCGTTGCCACTGCTGGTGGACCGTTTGAGTCCCCGAGGGTATACATAAACCTAGTACCTCATCTTATACTAAAGTAATATTTGGCACTGATAACACCATTTAAATTCAAAAAAATTTTCTAAAGCGAAGATAGTCATTTTTTACAGTGGTTACTCTTAGACGGATTTCGGCTATACTTTTAGAGATAGTGTTTGGCCTTGTATAATACCACTTTCTCTTTAGAAAATACACATAACTTTTAAATTGGAGCTCAATTGATGAAGTCTCATTGACAGAAACGATATCGTCTTGAGCATTATAACTTTGGTATTTCACATGTTCTCATGGTAGTTCAATGTCAAAGTATAGATTTGTTTGTAAGAGTTATTCCCCTTTGACAAACATATTGTGGGCCAACTTGATAAGTTGTCTTCTTTATGCAACAAATTTCGATCAAAAAGTTGTAGTGAAAGGGACGTCATAATTTTTATCAAAATTAGCTGTATATATTGATGAAGACCAGAAATATACATTTCTGTCCAAAATATTTTTTCAAATTATTTTAAACAGGAATACACCATTTAATTTGGTTGATTTATTAGGGAAAATATATATCCTGCCACACATTAAGGCCGCCAAAGGGAAAGAACTCTGGAAAATACTCCTTACGGAAGCCATGTCTGGAATCATCATAATAATTCCTTATAATTTAATGACGGGCAAAAAGTTTTATGTCAATATCAAGTCTCACGTTCAAGATTCTGGATCATCATATTCCTAGAATTAATTCAAATTTTCAAATAAAATGTTCGTTTGGGAAATTTTGTGAAGACACAACACTGACCAAAGATCGCTTACTGGTCCTAACCATAATTCATAAATTTCAAATCGGTTTAGTTTAAGAACATAACATTAGTTATATAATTATGGGAAATTTTTGCTCCCGTTTAAGTTTAGTTATTTTTGTTCTTACATGAGAGAGCGAATCTAAAATGGAAGTGAACAATTGAATAATTGAAACTGAAATGCAAGCCATCAATTGCACTATGGTATTTCAGGGCAAATTTAAGACGGACTGGATTTGCCGCCTTGCTAATTTGTTTACAAGTTGACACTTCAAAACGTGCCTGTATTTTGAAGAGTTCCACTAATGGAAATAAAACGTATTTGTTTATTCTACTGGTGTTTTACATCCTGTCAATGATTTTGCACTAATATAGAGATTACTTTAGTCTAAAGTATAACCCGAATAATCCAGTCGTTATATTTCGCTCACTTCGATCACTACATTAACGTCTGAATGCAAACACAATCAAAATTGACCTATCGCCAAATGTCTGACACGGCACCTTTTGGCAAACTTTTCCATTATGACGTCACAATTAAATGACCCGTCAAACATCTGTATGATTAATCAAAGACGTCAAAAAAAAAACATGGAGAACCATGTGTCATACATTTGGTGATAGGTCAATTCTTCAACCGGAAGAAATTTTTACTGTGCCAGATTGTGACGTGATATTAATTTACGTCACAATTTTGTGACGTTGATTAGACCCTTTGACGATAACTGCGGTCCTGTAATTTTGAGGCAATAAATGATATCGATACTCACAAAAATATAGACGTCGTTATAGTAACTCATTGTTTCTTGACGTCATTTTCCGGGAATCTGTATAATTTATTCCCTCAAAGTTACATGACCGCAGTTATCGTGAATGGGTCTATTGACTACTTCGCAAGTCTCGAAGTATTTCAAATTACTGGTAACACAAAAATGTGATTTATTGTAAAATCACAACGTTAAACCTATCATTCATTTACAGTATATATTCAATATATTTCTTTGTTTTTTCGAACATTTATTTATCCTCAAATTTGAAACGGAAATCCAAACTCCGCAGAATCATATATTGAACGTCTATGATTGGTCATCTGATTCACTGGGCATCTGAAGGATTTTATTGTAACGCATTCAAGCCCACTGGAGGGACTTTGATCGGAAGAGGGCACTGTAATCATTGAGTTATGTAAAATGCCACAAAATGTTTTCCTTGTTCTATGGGCTGACGTTAATGCAGCGATGGTTCTTTTACGTGTCACGTCTGCAATAGTACGGGACTCACTTCGTTAATAGAGCGCTTGGCTAAGGAAAGTCAATACGATTTTCTAAAGTCGTTGGTATGACCAGGTTCCGGAAATCCACCCGAGAACCCTCCGCTTATGAGCCTAGCACTCTACCACTTGACCTGCGCAAGCGACCGTCTTAATTGGCTTATCAATTTTTAAAAACAATTCTATGCTTATTTCGTATGCTTACCGCTGGTGGTTCTGGCGTCCCATATCGTGTTTCATTAGATTCACCGATAGGATACTAATGGAAAATGGAAAAAAGTAGATATTTAGTTTACAGTATTTGATTAACTCTCAAAATAATGGACATTTCATTATCAATTAATTGTTGTTCATTAAATTCAGTCCTTGGACAGATTATCACATTTATAACGACATTTTGAATATCTTGTAATGTTTTAGGTAATTTAAATGAGAACAACATATTTCTTAAACAAAAATTATACTGGCTATTACATTTGGTTTTAAATAAGCCATCTCATTCTTAGTACAAAGTGGTTCAAAAACATGTTCTGACTTTACCGTTCAAAAGGCTATGTTATAAGTCAAAAATCAAACTAAGGGATGGACTCACGGCGGGTGTAAACGGTTAACAGGGGATACTTACTCCTCCATGGCACATGACCCCACCTCCAGATTTGTACCTATATCCTGGACATCCTGGACATCCATACATTGGTATCAGAGACTTTCTAGAGTGTTACAGTACAATAATGTTGGTATAAAACTATTAATGCATTCATATTAAATCATGTTCAAATGACCAATATTCCTAACTATTGACATTTTGGAAATTTCCCAGTCAGTACTTTACATGTTCCAAATGTCCACCTTTCTCTTAACAACTAACTGTAACTTGTACAGGAAACTTCAGGTCACATTTTCACGTGTATCCAATGGAATACTTCCAAAATTTCTCCTTATTACCTGTTTTAAGACATTTAGATAATTTGGCCATGTTGAATCGATGAGCATACTCGAAAAATACATTTTATTTAATAACACTGGTATGGACAATTTTCTTGTCAGCCATTTAGGTACCACGAGCATATAATGCTATTTGTGATAATGTCAACAATGACGGCATAAAAGCAATTTGAACCTCATAGAATTCGGGCCTATTTAATCTCAAATTTTCAAATAAAAACTCGTTTTAGTTACAATTAACTTTCAATTTTATAATTATTTTTGTCTGTTAAAAATTATTGGTTTTCGAAGTGGGTACATGTTTTTGAAACACCCTGTATGGAAAAGCAATAGTTTTCATCTATTGTTTGGACTTGTCTATTATGGTATGTAGGGTTCAAAGGATTAATTTGTTTTGCTCTAAGTTATGGTGGCTTATTTCTTCCATTTCCAGCCAAAAAAAGCGAAAACTGCAACATTTAACACAGTGTTTTTTCGCCTCATATTTGGCGCTTTTTCGCCTTTTCGCTTATTCGTTTTTTCGCAAAAAAGCGAAATGGCAGAAATCAGCCACCATACTAAGTAGATCATTGGTTTGGGTTGAAGTGCAAAGTTGATTTACCGTTAGTGTAGAGGTTCGTTGGTATTTTGGATAAGCTACACTTTGGCAGTCACCACGTGATCTATCGGCGTTTGTGATGGTCACCCTTACCATGGGACAGGAGCCTAAGCAGGTTGATGTGTCATTTTCTGTTCTTGTTTCATAACTGAGTAACTTCAGAAACAGCATACTACAAAATTGCGTAAACGTCTGTTACTATAGATTGAATTTTATATTTGAAAATGCAAATATTTGAAAATGTTTTACATTCCGGCAAGAAATTTTCAGTTATATGGAGATGTCACAACTTTGAGTGAAGTAACAGAAATGATAAATCTGTGCTTTGGACTGACGCCAATGCAGTGCAGGGTTGTACGTACCACGCCTTCCGTGACACGTGACCTCGTTCCGCAAAAATTACGGTCGGCATAATGGTCTTGTTTGCAATTTCTGTGTCCCACTAAATACAATGTTGAGTTACCTGTTTGACAGTGGCTGTTGAGTCGTCAGCTATGACGAGCATTTTATTCCTCGCTTAAGTATTTGCGGCGAGTATGTCCGGCTAATAGGGGATGCCAACTCCTCCATGACACCTGATCCCACCTCTGGATTTCCAGAGGTCTGAGTTTGTCCTATATTTACCAGAGTTGTATGTTGTCTGTTGGACCAAGATAAATACTTTGGTATTTGTATTTTTTAATATTCTAGTAATAATGGCAACAGATGATAAATACTTTTACTCCATGAACAGACATTTTTACATCTCTATTTTTACACCAAACTCAACAAATTTCAGCAACAGAGAAATGCCAAAAATATAATTTTCATTTCTATTTTTACTATATATATTTCATATAAAACTATTTATTTAAAAATATATATTATGCAGCCATTTCTTATTGCGTTTCAATAGAATTTTCATCACATATTTGGATTTTTTATTTTCTGAAATAGAAATTAAAAGAGTTATTCGTTGAAACACAAAGTTTAATTTTTGTAATGGAAACTGCCTATAGAGGTAAGTAAAATGTGTTGTCCATTTTTTGCTTTCTATTTAAAGGGGCATTAGTAGTGGGTTTTTTTTCAAAAATTGTTTTTCCTTTTTTTACTACTTACATTGGTATACAATAAAAAAGAGATATACACAGGCATAAAAAATTCTGAAATTCCTATATTTTTTGTGAAACCCAGCTTTGGCACTTTTTCACTTGTAATAGATTAACTCAACCTTTCTATTTATATATGAATACCACACTGGCCTGACCTTATTTTCACAAAATATATAGGGATATAAGACTTTTTATGCCTGAATATAACTCTTATTTGTTATTGTACATAAAATGTATGCTGTAAAATTAAAAAAAAAAATTGAAATTTATTTTCTGGTAAAAACCGCTACTGGCCCTTTAAATTGTGAAATCTTTGGAAACAAGAATTGGAACAGTACATCCAACAATTTGTCGGAGGTCGCTTTATGGTCTGGAATTACAACACATGGAAGGACCCCTTTGGTGAGAGTGGAGGGCAATTTAACCGACATACGCTACTGTGACACTATTGCACGTCAGCACGACATTCCATTCATTCGCAACAATCAACGTAACGTCTTTTTGCAGCAAGACAACGCACGACCGCATGCATTGTTAGTGACTATCTACATCAGCAAAACGTGAATGTGCTACCCTAGCCTGTAATATCACCCGATTTATTGCCTATAGAACATGTTTGGGATGAAATAGAACGACGTCTACGTCAAGAGTCAAACCCCCTGCTACGTTGAACACTCTGCGTCGTTCTTTATAGCGCATATAGCAGTATGTTCCCAAGGCATTTCTGCATAACCTTATTCGTTCAATGCGTCGTAGATGTGAAGAATATATCAGTGCAAATGGCGGTCTTACACGCTATTAACCTTGTGAAACATTTTTGCACCCCCTTACTTTCAATGGCTGTTCGTATAAACCATAATTCGTGATTTGATGTTTGAATTGAAAGACAATACAATATATTAAATAATGATATATATATATATATATATATATATATATATATATATATATATATATATATATATATATATATATATATATATATATATATATAATGCAATATAATATTTTGTATATGAATCTATAAATGAAATTACTAAACTTCCGCTAGTATATTATGAACAATTTTACATGAAGACTACTCACTCGGTTTCGTCATCATAGAAGTAGTGACCGCCTATTATATCATCATCCAGTTCTTCCACTGTGTTAACTCTTGTCCATGAATTCAAGTTTGGTGACCAGGTCGGTGAGTATGAATATAGTTCAAATTCAGCATTTATGGGCATACATATTCCAACTCTGACCGGTAAATTTCTGAAAAAGATACAAAGTACCCATTTAACTTTTGAACTTAAATAAATAAATATATATATATATATATATATATATATATATATATATATATATATATATATATATATATATATATACATATATATATATATATATATATATATATATATATATATATATATATATATATATATATATATATATATATATATTTATATCAATCAGAGTGTGAATGCCGTTAGAAAGGAACATATTCTATGCGTCAGTGCTCCATAAAGAATCCATTCCATTCCATTCTAGATGCGTTCATACTAATATATACGCATGTCAAAAGAATCCTAATGATCCGTACGGTATATCTTCAAAAAGGATAGGAAGCGAGTTGCTATGAAAGTAAACACAATAGATGTTGTTGCCATGTAAATAAAGTTTTTTATGAATACATTTCAAGTAGAATAAGTAAAACACGTATGTTTCATAGTTACATTTCGAATTCAGTTAAATTCCTTTCATGATTTTTATTTACCTTAGTATCTTTGTACGCGATTTTAAACGTAAGTATGCCTTCATGTATTATGTTGTTGCAATACCGCTTAAGCATGATGTAAACAAATAGTAGTGACGTCACGTTCTTTGCGTAGCACACCGACAGGCGTAGTAACATTATATTTTATCGGCAGTATTATATATATATATATATATATTCACATTTAAGGGCCTATAGACGGTGGTCTTTTTATATATTTATTTATCTTATTCATCTATCCATTAATTTAGATGTCTCTCTACCTATTCATTTTTTGCAAGGTTTATACTTTGGAATCCGAGATTTTTATATTGTAACACTATTTTTGTGTTTTGGATCTATTTCAATTCAACGTCTGCATTACATCTTATTTCATTTCACGGCAAACTTGTTGCAGTATTACATTTTGTACTTAAGATTATAACAGAATTTTGAATATCAGATTAGATTTAGATCGAGGCGATGATACATGTATATACTAATCCTGCAATGTAACTAACAATCAGCGTAATTCAAATAGTGTAAAAAGGAATTTCAATATTCTATTTTTAGAAATGATATTCTAATGCATTCTGTTTGCTTCGCGTTATTTCATTGGTCGATGACGTTGAAAACTCGCAGGTGATTCACGATTCATTGCTAGTTTTTATATATGACGTCACACAAAGTTCTGCTGACCGACCTCGATGCACTTGCTATCGAAACATTTTTCACTGTCTAGAGTTCCTTGTTTAAAATACAACACATAAAAACTATATCGTATCATTAAATCGGTATCGAAATTAACAAATTCATATGATAAATCAGTAACTATTTTAAGCGCATCTATATACTCAACAAACTTTACAAAGTATCGGCGACAGTGTTTCGGCGATTCCCCTGTCTGAAATATCCGTTTCCGACAGGGGAATCGCCGATACCCTGTCAGTGTTTTTAAAACAGTCACATTGTAACCCTTAATTCACCGGTTTTCCATAGAATATGTAATATATCTTGAAGGGTTAAATATCAGCTTATCCAATCAGAAACTGTTTATTTTTAATTTATATATACATTAATCTATTCATCTGACTGTTTTTTACTTGTCTAAAATGTATGGAAGATCTCTATTTCAGTTATTTTACAGAATGTGGTATATTTGAGAACAATGTACATCAATTCAATATTTTAAAATTTTAATAGACAATCATACTTCTCGATTCCATTACCACGGAGACGGAAAAGGGAAGGTACATTATCAGACCAATGAAGTGTGTAGCTGTGATTGCCGCCGAGAATAACCAAGAAGTCTGAAGAAGATTCCGTCGTAATAGTCATGTTGGCTGTTGGAATATCATCCCTTACCATTATCGGAGTGGTCTGCATGTAATCTTCATTTTCTATGGACACTCTCAACTAGAAAATTGAGCCCCAAGTGTAATTAAATATCGAGGTACATAAAATAATTTTTAATCACATGCTCAACTGAAACGTAACAATGTGAGTAACGTACAAATCTTCCATTTTTATTGCAGTGAAATAGATAAAACAACGAATAACTTCCCAGGATAGCTTCATGGTTTCACAAAAAGAACCTGAACCCCAAGTCACAAAATTTACTCAGTACTCAAGCTCAACTTATGTTTAAATATTTTAACTATAAAGTCGTAGATGATAGTTATAACAACTGGGTCGTTGGTCCCCGAGGGTACACAAGCCCCAGTGCTTGGTATTTCGGTACCAGCTGATTTTCTACTACAGTAATATTTCGCTCAGATAGCACCATTTAAATTCTGAATTTCTCAAAACAAAGATATTCATGTTTATAATGGGTACTTTAAGACGGATTTGGTAATACATTCGGACTCATTATTTGCTTGTATTATACTATTTTTCTTTCGGAAATTATCGGAAACTATCTTTTGTGCATTTGTTGCCTGGCTCATATGCTGTCCGCTTTAACTACTCGGCCATCTACGCATTCACAGAAATGAATGATTCGATAGCGGTGTCCAGGGTTCAAAACATGCGAACTCGTTCGTAGTTGGCCGAATGGTTAGGGAGTTTTCTTTTTGTTTTCAAAGTTAAACTGTCGATCATTTCATAAGGCAAAAGACGAGGAATTTTCTCTGTTCCACAACAGAAAATTAAATATTATAGCATAAATGAATATTAAAAATTAGTATTCGAATATTTGTGATAATTATTCGATTCACATTTGAATATTACTTTTTTCTATGTCTATCTTTTTCATTCATACCTTAAATTGCCCTGCGTGATTCTCATTACATGGTAATGAATTGATAAAATGAAATAATCATAACATAATCATATACCTTTCCGAAACGTTCGTCACATTCTGCCATCATCCAATTTCTGCGAATTTTACACTTATCTGTTAGATGGAAATCATATGGCTTCACAATTTGCCTGCCGGAATCTTTATTTCGAAATGAGGCCACTTTGTCACCATCATAATTTCCGAATCCAGGGACTGTTTCATCTCCACTAAATACTTGGTTTCCTCCATCAGACTGAAATCAAACGATGAATTAACTATCTTTTTTTAAACGACGGTAGATCAAATAAATCTAAACTTTTGATGAAAATAAAATATGATAGAATATAAAATTATTTGTAGAGTTAAAGAAATCAAAGTTTCATTAAATATTTCCAACAATATTTGTTTTAGATACCTTTTCCCAGAAAGGTAAAATTTAAAACTTACGTCATTGAATCCGAACTGTACATTTTCCACAGAATTTACAGGGGAGCTAGAAAATTTGTTCTTTCGCAAGAATCCTATTGCGGCAGATGTATAATTCTCATTGGATTTAAAATAGTTGAACCATACGTTTGATATATGCACAGGTCCGTCATAAAACTCAAATCCTTGTATAGGGTTAGCCCTGAAAAATATACAAAATAAATATCATCATTTAAATCTTCATATTGTTTTAGTTTTACAATATTTCAATCATATGGGTTTTTTTCGGTGTAAAGCTTCGATATTTAATGTCCTTCTTGTTGTAAACAACGGAACATCACTTTCCGGTTAATATCTCATTAGCAAAAATATAAAGTTATAAACTTCTTTATTCTATTATCATTTTACCAATCAGAGGACTCCTCTATTTCTAATTTTTTTTAAGTTTAGCGTCCACCAGAAAAATACAAAACATTTTTAGGAGAATAAATGCAATTTCACGCACATTTAAGTATTGTCCTTTTGTGTTAAAAAAGACAAAAATAAACGTATAAAACCATAGTATTGTCAAATACTTAAAGATAACCTAGGAAATAATAGGTTTCACATTGATGAAATAATTGTTTAATATTTCATTTTTTAAGGTGCCTTACAGTATTTAAATCTGAAGATCGTCATCAAAATAGCTGCGTTTTTTTCAAACTACTACTACTACTACTATCACTACTACTATTACTACTACTATTACTACTATTACTACTACTACTACTACTACTACTACTACTACTACTACTACTACTACTACTACTACTACTACTACTACTACTACTACTACTACTACTACTACTACTACTACTACTACTACTACTACTAGCAAGTAATAATATCCCACAATCACTTGAATATAGCGTTAATATTCCAAAAATGAACCGATATGCCAGGATGTGTTCAATATATGAAACTTCATATACAGAGGTAAACTACCCACTGAGAGATTGTTGACAGACAGATATCTAACAGGTAAACTACCCACTGACAGGTTGTTGACAGACGGATATCTAATAGGTAAACTACCCACTGACAGATTGTTGACAGACGGATATCTAACAGGTAAACTACCCACTGAGAGATTGTTGACAGACAGATATCTAACAGGTAAACTACCCACTGACAGGTTGTTGACAGACGGATATCTAATAGGTAAACTACTCACTGACAGGTTGTTGACAGACGGATATCTAATAGGTAAACTACTCACTGTCAGATTATTTACAAATGGATATCTAAAACCGCCGATTTTACGGTCGGAATAATAGTTTGCAATTACTATGTATCTCTAAATGTAGAGTTGGCCGTTCGATAGCGGTTGTTACGACGTCTGTATCAATTGTGACGAGGATTCGTTCCTCATTTATGTCATTTGGATATGACCGTGGATTCACGGCGGGTGTGACTGGTCGACAGAGGATGCTTACGCTTCCATGGCACCTGATCCCACCTCTTGATTTCCAGTGGGCAATGTCTGTCCTATATCTACCAGATTTGTATATATATACTGGACATCCTAAAACTTTATACTTTGGTATCTGCGATTTTTTCTCTATATTTTATTAAATTTTAGTTTTAAAAAAGCCATATAGCATTTGTGAAATGAGACAAATCAAAGGATGGCGGCAACTGCAAATTTTACACCACAGTAATCTTTTGTCCCATAAAAATAACTAAAATAAGTAATTATTTCTATGAATGAAAATATGTGCGTGAGGTTTGAATAGTTAATATGCAGAACATTTATTTTTAAATATACAATACTTACGTCCAATATAAAGGCAACGCACGTGGATAATACAGATAAGTGTTTAAAGTGTTGTTCCATTTCCTGGATGGTTCACCGATGTTTGGTGTTTCGCCAAGTATAACACTGTTTTGCAGAAACTGTTCCGTACCATTAGAACTGTGAAGAAACACAAAGTACGATGCAGTTTAAAGATTATATATAGTATGATACAATTCATATAACTTGGGAGAAGTAACCTTTTGATTATCTAAGGATGATTGTACTTCGTAGATGATTCGATATAGCTTGCCAATTTTTTCTAATGAAGTTCCGATTATCAATTGGTACTTCTCCATCTTTACACTGAGAAATATCCACAACGTTTTGTCAATTAATAATGGCAATTTTCATATATATTATTGCGATATATTCCAACGAACTGGAAATTAAAGATACACCAGATACAGAATCAAGCACACACGCTTCATACTAAGACATTTTATTACTATTGACACGGACGATAAATTAACAACAAGTCTATAATTATGACAAACGCGACGATTTCGACTTTCCCATCGTAAAATCTCTACAATTAACTAGTAATATTCCACAATCACCCGCATAATGCGGTCATATTTCACAAATGATCCAATGGTTGCAAGCATGTGTTCAACATATGAACATTTCATAAACAGAGGTAAACTACTTACTAATTAGTTGCTATCAAAAGGATATGATGAATCGCGTTTAATGACAATTCACAAATTCTGTGGTCGGTATAATGATCTTGTTTGCAATTATAGTGTTTAACTGAATGGAATGTTGCATTGCCTGTTCGATGGTGGTTGTTAAATAGTCTTTACCAATCATGAGGAAGATTTATTCCTCAATTTTCATTTGAATTTGAGGACTGACGTTGAGTGTGACCGGGCAACAGGGAATGCTTTACTCATCCATCGGACCTTATCCCACCTCTGAATTTTCACCTGCTTTGTAAAAATGAACTAACTTGTCTTATTAAGCTTCTTTCGATTAATGCTTTGGTATCTAATTGTTATGTTAATCGAAATGAATGCATTAAAATAAATCAATACCTTGCATACGTGATACCAGAGGAACTCTCTCCAAATCTGAAAGGTAAGTAGATCACAGGTTAATGTAACCCAGATTATAATTACAACACACACACACACACACACACACACACACACACACACACACACACACACACACACACACATACACATACACACATACACACACACACACACACACACACAGTCAGTCAGAAGTGCTTTAACGTGCGGCTTGACTACTCAAAGCCCTTGCCACACGCTACACACACACACACACACACACACACACACATACATACATACACACATACACACACACTATGCTGTTTAAGATTTCTGCGGCCATTCTTTATAGTCGATTAAATGAGATAAACATGACGCGACGAATGTCAAATTGCTGTCACTGATTCGATTTGGGAGGATATATACATCCATCGAATTAGCCATGCTTCCACTTTTCTCTCTCTTTCTCCGTTTTTAATATATATATATATATATATATATATATATATATATATATATATATATATATATATCTGTGTCTCCCTGTGTGTGTTTGTGTGTGTGTTTGTGTGTGTGTGTGTGTGTGTGTGAAATGTTTATGTGTATAACCTTTAAAGTGCAAGACTTACGAAGACCAACGTATTAGGAATTCACCTCGAAACCATGCATTTCTATATCTGTTTTTGTAAGCTATTAAAAATAAGAGTAAAATTAATGAAACAGTCATAAAAAGTATAAAGTTGCAACAAAAAGCCATCACAGTAAAACATGTATATAGGGGCCAACCAAGGGACCAGAAAATATTGGCCTTTATGTGCAGGTGACCCTTATGCAAAGCTTCAATTTTGTTGAAGTGTGCAGTCAAGGGACTTTTCAAAACTGGCTTTTATAGACAGGTGATCCTTATATAGAGGTGGCCACTATAGCAGGTTTTACTGTATATATATATATATATATATATATATATATATATATATATATATATATATATATATATATATATATATATATTGTAAATGTGATTATTACAATAAACAATTCACAGATACTTATTTTGTAAAAGTAAAAATTGTGAAAATGTCCGTAGGACTAAACAAATCTACTAAGTATTAGACGTATATCCTGGATATGCAGAGGTGGGATCAGGGGTTATGGAGGCATAAGTGCCTCAATAATGCTTCTCTACGTATCCTCTGTTTCAATGGAAACTTTTCACTCATTTAAGTATAAATTACACAAATTATATCAGACTTGATAACAAAAGAATAACAATTATATAAATTGTCAATCTGAATTTGACCGTGGAATCGAGGCTGGTGTGACCGGTCAACAGGGGATGCTTATTTCTACATGGCACCTGATCCCACCTCTGGATTTGTCCAATATTCACCAGATTTGTATATTGTATCCGTGACATCCAGATGATTTATACTTAGGTATCTGAGATTATATACTGCAATACCTGACTTTAGCAAATTCCTGGTTCTTGCATAGGGACGCAAAACAAAAAAAATCATTTTTTACTTCTTATATGTAAAAATATTTTACTGGCATCGGTTTATATGAGAAATAGTGTTAAATGCATACAAATTCATCAAAATAAGGAAATTGTACTAATTAATGGGAAAAATAATATGTGGTAATACTAGCGTTATAAAAATCAAAATATGCTATACTTTCTAATATGAAGTTGTTATGTTTACTTAGGATTTTTGTTATAGTATTACGTATACTCATGATAGGACTTGTTCAAAATCAACAATCGGTATTGACTATCATTTGTTCTGTTAATAGCATATTCTTGTTACTTGCATAACTTTCTCTGACATTTTGGTGGTGCAATTAAGAGGAATCCACTTTATGGACTTGCTGGATTTAACTAACGAGTGGTGTGACTACTTAAAGGTCCTTTGAGGCAGGGAGGTGTGTGTGTGTGTGTGTGTGTGTGTGTGTGTGTGTGTGTGTGTGTGTGTGTGTGTGTGTGTGTGTGTGTGTGTGTGTTCTTGCTTGAGTGTTCCATTTTCCAACGGCTTTTTAAATGCCATTACATTGTACAATCTAATCGAGGTAATCAAACTGCCCATCCTAGACCATTTACTCTGTAATAGGCAAAAAGCTATGCAGACAGGAGACGAAATCTCATCTCTACTTATTAAGTTACTCTGTCCACTAAGACACTGTAATGTGTGCTGACTTTGACTTACCGGACAAATAATCAATGATAGCCGCCTGATACAATTTGTTGTACGGTTCTGTGTTGTTTAGAGGATCCACTTTTGGCGTGTAGTAATTTATAAGATCTATATTTCCGTCTTCCATAATTTGATTCTCACTTCTGATCCCATGCTACAAAATAAGATATTATATAATATGTCTAACAAGCAATAAATTGTTCTGAACTAGTCTTATCATGAAATCATTATGTATTCATAATGATTCAACTGGTATCAACAGTTATTGACCCGTTTCACGGGGCTACTGTCAGAACAGAATTCCAACATTCCATGAAACACCAAGAGGTCAAAATGTTTACTTGAGAAAAACTGACAACAACAGAGTCTGATCAGTAAAGCGAGTTTTCGGCTGTTTGAAAAAGCATAGAGTTTAGTGTGGGGAGCTCTTTAGTTTTCCAGTAAGTTTAAAAAAAAAGCACAAGAAATCATATGGGTTCAGTTAAATATTATAAACATAATACCAAAGTTATAATGCTCAAGACGATCGTTTCTGTCAATTTGACATCATCAGTTGAGCTACAATTATAAATAGTTTTTCTAAAGAGAAAGTGGTATCAGAGAAGGCCAAATAAAATATATCTAAACGTATAACCAAAATCCATCTAAGAGTAACCTCTGTAAAAAGATGGCTATCTTATCACGTATAGTGTTGTCGTGATAGTCCCTTCAACTTGGGAATTACGCCTCTACCGACAACACTATGGGAGAACGGTTCCTTCGAGAAGGGTCATAATAGATCAATAGTCATTGATTGCAGAGGAAACCAAGCGCTCGGTATATTGTGTGAAAAGCACGGTTCTTTCGGATGATACCAAAGTACAAATCTTCAGGATGTCAAGGCTATATATACAAATCTATGGCGATCGCCAGGTTGGACAATTGGGTTTTCTCCGGGTACTCAGGTCCCCCCCCCCCCCAGAAAGGACCCCATAATGTCGACATCAGAGCCAACGAGAGACATTTATATAAGTTGTTTAAACTTGTTTGTTAATCATTGTAAAATAAATAAGTTTAAACTATATATACAAATCTGGTAAAAGTTCGAGGTCCCGTGTCGCAGAAGATGTGGCACGTAAAAGAACCCTCACTGCATTGCCGTCAGTTCATAGCATAGGCCAAAATTTGTGGCACTTCATCTAAAGCTGGTAACATTTAGACTCGTTGTGTTTGTGAACATCAAATCAACCTTGATAGACTTATAGTAAACTTACCAAGTTCGAGTGGGTCACAATATTTTCGACCAGTAGTAGTGGTGTCTCCCTCGCCTCATAAGGTTCCATGAATCCTTTATTGGCAGAACCAGCCAGTGGGTTCACGGGGAAGATAAACCAGATTCCTGTATCCTAAAAGAATTTAAAAAAAGAATCATTTTATTGGCGACCTTCTTTTTTTTTTTTTTTTTAAATGTGTATTTGAGAGAATTAAGTAATTTATAGCAATGATACTATCGCTTAATCCACACAGATGATATATAAGTTATATAGAATGTTAAAAATATATAAAATCTGCATCACATTTATTTTAAAATTTCATATCTTTTCCGCGTTTTCTAAAATGGAAGTTACAATTTCCTTCTGACATTCATAAATGAGACCACTACTTTACAGTCAGAAATAATATTAGTCTCAACAAATCAACCATTGCATTAAGAATTCCAGGTGTTTCATATTTCATTAAATTTGCAAATATTTTATAACAAAAGGATAATGATCTTGTGAAAATTTAAATTCGCAAAAATATCATTTTACCTCACTCCCGGCTGCCGCGTTGTTTCTCATTATCGTCAATGGATTTGTGATCCAAAACGTTGAAGGCTGTCTGTTGTTGAAAAAAGATAGGTTGTGTATCGATGTCAGTCGTAATTTATCTTAACTGTTATTCAAATAATTCCCAAATTTTCTAAATTATATATGTGATTTTTAGCCCTACCAAACCATTTATATCTATTTCTTGTTTGATGTAGTTATTTTACACGTGTCTGTATGAAGTAAAGGCATGTATGAGCGGTAAGTGGCCTAATGCTGCTAACGACCGTGATGTTTTTACAATATTTGGAACGCCCTTTATTTAACGACTTTTTAACGACCACAATGTACTCTCGTCCAGTGAATTTTTGATATACTATTACGCGTGCATGTGTCATGTAAGGAACCTACAAGTTTGGTTCATTGTTATATGGTTGATCAATGAACATGTACATGTACATGTGATGAGATTTGAACAAATGAAATAGTGGAATTAAGTAATCAATTAAAATACATGTTATTTTTACTCTATAGTAAAATTCATATAACCTGGCGGGAAGAAGTTTCATGACCCCTGTCTTGACATGAATGAGTTTAAAATCTAAGTAGTACATTAAAAAAAACACTGACAAGAGTTATCGTTCTTACTTATCATCATACGCACGGTGATCCATTAAACCTACACTGACAAGAGTAATCGTTCTTACTTGTCATCATAGCCACGGTAATACATTAAACCTACACTGACAAGAGTTATCGTTCTTACTTGTCCTCATAGCCACGGTAATACATTAAACCTACACTGACAAGAGTTATTGTTCCTACTTGTCATCACACACAAGGTAATACATTCAGCCTACACTGACAAGAGTTATCGTTCCTACTTGTCATCACACGCAAGGTAATACAATAAACCTACACTGACAAGAGTTATGGTTCCTACTTGTCATCCTACGCAAGATAATGCATTACGCTTACACTGACAAGAGTTATCGTTCCTACTTGTCATCACACGCAAGATAATACATTAAACCTACACTGACAAGAATTATCGTTCCTACTTGTCATCACACGCAAGGTAATACAATAAACCTACACTGAAAAGAGTTATGGTTCCTACTTGTCATCCTACGCAAGGTAATGCATTACGCTTACACTGACAAGAGTTATCGTTCCTACTTGTCATCACACGCAAGATAATACATTAAACCTACACTGACAAGAATTATCGTTCCTACTTGTCATCATACGCAAGGTAATGCATTAAACCTACACTGACAAGAGTTATCGTTCCTACTTGTCATCAGACGCAAGGTAATACATTAAACCTACACTGAGAAGAGTTATGGTTCTTACTTTTCATCAAACGCAAGGTAATACATTAAGCCTACACTGACAAGAGTTATCGTTCTTACTTGTCATCACACGCAAGGTAATACATTAAGCCTACACTGACAAGAGTTATGGTTTTTACTTGTCATCATACGCCCGATTGTCCAGTTGGTCATAAAACTCATTTCTCGTGAAGCCTGACATAACCAAAAGTAGGTAGAACCAACCATATGATAATAAAGCGGTTAATCCGCCCCGCCAAGTTACGGACAATATGATTTTATTTTCTATGCTCCCACAATGTATAGAAGGTCGAATATAGGGCCACCTGAATTAAGAAAGGACCTCTAATATGTTCATATATTTTGCATCTTCTATCAAAAAGTTTTTTTCTTAAAACAGACTAGACTGTTGGTCTCATAACTACGTGTATAGAAGAAAATGCATAAATTCTAGCTCAAAGTAATATGACAAAAAAAAAATCCCTTACTGGTCTGAGGGAATCAGAGTTGCTTTCAAAGTGAGTGCACCAAGGTTACCATCGAATGTTGTGTACTTCTCTCCCCCATCCTCCAGAAAGTACCCGTGTCCTAAACTCTTCACACAAACGTTGTCCATCACCTAGTTGTATTTAACACGAAACATTGGTTGAAAACGTTGTAGTCAACGCAAAGAATATAATTACCAGATAAACAAAAGTGACAAAACGGGTGAGTTACCGATTTACTCTCACTTCTAGTCTTTGCGGGTTTCACTAAGTGAAATGTTGAGTTGCCTTTTCGTTGGCGGTTGTTGAGACGTCTGTACCAATTGTGACGAGGATACACTCCTCACGTGTTTCATTGGACTTGACTGTGGACTCACGGCGGGTGTGACCGGTCGACAGGGGATGCTTACTCCTCCATGGCACCTGATCCCACCTCTTGGTTTCCAGAGGTCCGTGTTTGTCCATTTTTACCGGATTTGTATCTATGTCCTGGACATCCTATTGATTTATACTTTGGTATCTGAGATTTTTATATTCCCACTGGAACCTAAGATGATTTCGTGAGAATGATTGCCAGGTTACTTGCAGAAGGTCATTGGTCTCTTCGCTGGTACATTGTTTACCAAGTTCTTTTCTTTACTATTAAAAACTGGACGCTGCCTCTATGCTGGAATTGGTGAGTGCGGCGTAAAAACAACAAAATTAAATCAAGGGACCTCCAAGGCCTTATTGGTTACCTGAGTAAAAGATCACTATTTACAGTGAGAATAGCCTAATCATTGCCTCAGGATTCTTTGAAGATGAACAAAGTTCAGGGACCGCTATGGATTCTAGTCGCATTTCATTCAGTATCCATAAATAATTCCTAAAATCTTCCTCATATATTTATGTATGCAAAATTTAAAAGGCATTCAGTTCTGAGTTGATAAGCCATTTGCATAAAACTGTCATTTGAAATGCTTCCTCGTGGCTCGTTTTAACGTTTTAGGTATAAACTTCATGCTCCCTCTAAAAATGTATTCAGTCATTATCCTTAAAATGCAGAAGGTAAGAAGGATATTTTAGGCTATTTTGGCAGTTTTGGCCCGCCCAAAGAGACCCGGGGAAGAACCAGGACCACTTAATTAACAATTTGTGTTTTCCGTACCCTAATAAAGCGATTGGCAAATATTCACTATTTGTCAAGTAGAAGTATATACGGACGAAAGACGAAAACTAATGACATAAAGTCACCCGAGTGACTCCGATGACCTTAAAATAGTATAAGGTCCCCCGAGTGACTCTGATGACCTTAAAATAGTATAAGGTCACACGAGTGACTCTGATGACCTTAAAATAGTATAAGGTCACCCGAGTGACTCTAATGGCATTAAATAGTATAAGGTCACCCGAGTGTCTCAGATGACCTTAAAATAGTATAAGGTAATCCGAGTGACTCTAATAGCATTAAATAGTATAAGATCACACGAGTGACTCTGAAGACCTTAAAATAGTATAAGGTCACACGAGTGACTCTGATGACCTTAAAATAGCATAAGGTCACCCGAGTGACTCTGATGGCATTAAATAGTATAAGGTCACCCGAGTGACTCTGATGGCATTAAATAGTATAAGGTCAACCGAGTGACTCTGATGGCATTAAATAGTATAAGGTCACACCAGTGACTCTGATGACCTTAAAATAGTATAAGGTCACCCGAGTGACTCTGATGGCATTAAATAGTATAAGGTCACACGAGTGACTCTGATGGCATTAAATAGTATAAGGTCACACGGGTGACTCTGAAGGCATTAAATAGTATAAGGTCAACCGAGTGACTCTAATGGTATTAAATAGTATAAGGTCACCCGAGTGACTCTGATGACCTTAAAATAGTATAAGGTCATCCGAGTGACTCTGATGGCATTAAATAGTATAAGGTCACACGAGTGACTCTGATGGCATTAAATAGTATAAGGTCACACGGGTGACTCTGAAGGCATTAAATAGTATAAGGTCAACCGAGTGACTCTAATGGTATTAAATAGTATAAGGTCACCCGAGTGACTCTGATGACCTTAAAATAGTATAAGGTCATCCGAGTGACTCTGATGGCATTAAATAGTATAAGGTCACCCGAGTTACTCTGATGGCATTAAATAGTATATGGTCACCCGAGTGACTCTGATGACCTTAAAATAGTATTAAAGACTAATCAGAATATATCTGAATGACAGAAGACTCGTAGATGTTATTAGGAGCAAATTGTTTGACATAAATTAATTTAAACAAACAAAAAAGTAAATTTTACCGATACGCCATGAGTTCCATGAATTGTTATGCATCGAGCAAATGTATTGTATATAGAATTATTCCTCAAATATGGTGGATTGTCGTAATCAGCGACGTTTTCACACATGTGAAAATGAAGTGGATAGTTTCCTAAAAGAAAGAAAAAATCATGATCATCATCGTCGTCGTCATCATTATAATTGTCGTCATAATGCTAAAGGGGGGGGTAGAATAACAATAAAATCAAATTGTTATATTCGCTATTACCTGATGTGTCACATAATGCGAGGTTGTATTGTTGTTTAACGTCCCATTCAAGAATATTTCACTCATATGGAGACGTCACCAAATGCCGATTAAGAGTTTCAACTTTTGGCACCATGCTCGGCACTTACAGCTATTTCGTAGTGAGGGTTCTTTAATGGGCCGACACCTACTGTGACACTGTCTCGTCCGAAGGACAAGAAATGCCAGTCGTCTTTTACCGCGGATCAACGACGGCTCTCCATAAAAGGAGGTAAAATAACAATACACTGAAACTGTTATATTCGTTCTTACCTGGTGTGTCACATAAAAAAAATTCTAAACATAATCCTTAGCACTTATTCTTACTCCCTAAAATCTGACATCCGTTCACTGACGATGACGACGACGACGAAAACGATGATGATAGTTATCATTATCTTTGTTGCTGTTAATATCATTGTAGTTAGTGTTACATTTGTTGTTGAGAGAGAGAGAGAGAGAGAGAGAGAGAGAGAGAGAGAGAGAGAGAGAGAGAGAGAGAGAGAGAGAGAGAGAGAGAGAGAGAGAGAGAGAGAAAATACCAAGGCTGGTCTGCTGCCCCATATTTTTTAATTCAGCGCCTTCTACATGTACATTTGTAAAGTTCGGCAGGAACTGAAAATACAACATGATTACAACAAAATGATGATGAAATATATAAACATGTACATAATTTGACGAACAAACATTTTTTATTTTATTTTCAAATCATCTGGACTGTGTTCATACTCTGTAAACCAAATAGACCTTGTAACATCTATCTCTCCAAATCATTTAACTTGGAAAATAATTTCGAAAACGAGAAATGTCGATATCAAGTTTTCTTTACACAGAAACAAAGTCGTTATATGTTTAGGGAATGTTTGCCATGTAATGGAACAGAGTCAGCGTAACCTCAGTGTTGTATCAGGTATTTTTGTTATTCAGAGTTACCATCTCTTGCAGCAGGTATCGATTGTGATGTCATTTGTTTGTGCGTACAATGAGAAAAGTAATCAATTGTGACGTCATATGTTTGTGTGAAAATGACGTTGTTTTCTCACGTAAAGACATGACGTCACAATCGATACCTGATGACATAGGAAATGACTCTGACTAACAAAAATACATAATACTTCACATTAGTATTAGTATCGTAGTACAACGACGCCAACAAAGTTTCTGGTCAAAATGATTTATTTGGATGAAGTCTTTAATAGGAATCTTCACGTGTTTCTCTTTTTCCTCTCCTTTTATACACGATTCCCGATCACACATATCTCTTTCATACACCCATGCTATCACTATCATACAGTTATATAAGGATATTGCTAAGAAAATCTAAATGTACTACTTGTACTAATGATTTTAATTAGAACTGTACATAACACTATTTATGATAATACTGAGATACTTATGATATTAAGTTTCCTACTTATCATGCAGCTTATTAATTAACCAAACGATAAAGAATATATACATTTATACTGCTAGATAAGCCCACACTACATAAAGTTTGTAAACATATGGAAACATCTGAACATACAAATTCTGTATCTTGTTTCAAATGATAATATTACAGTATCGACAACTTTGTTAACATTAAAGAATTTCAATATTTTTCAGAAAAACATCAGGAATCGCGTTTGATGTCAATGTTCCGCAAATTATACGGTCGGTATAATGATCTTGTTTGCAATTACGAATTACATGTCAAGTTACCTATACGATAGCAGTTGTTGAGTCTGTACAACTGTGACGAGGATTTATTACATATCAATTTAATTTGGATTTGACTATGGACTCACGGCGGGTGTGATAGGTCAAAAGGTCATTGTTTTTTCAATGTTCACCAGATTTGTGTATTGTCTCCTTAACATTATGACAATTGATATTTTGGAATCTGTGTTTATATTCATATGACTCAGAAGACAGCTGGAATGTATGGCGTTTTATTAATACTCAAACTGTTAATTTTGAACGTGACAGTGAAGTAACATTTTGAGACCTAAAAGCATTGGGGGAAAAGAATACGTTGCATATTTCTCCAAATTCGTATCCTGAAAGAGAATCAACAAGGAAACAAATTAACAAACCTTAATATGAGCTCCGAAAGTGTCGTAAGGGTAGTCTCCACAGTTTTCATTTACATCTGGGCAGTAATCTTGCACTTCTCCCTGAATCAGTATATATCTAGATAAAATCCCAACTTCCGCTCGCATATCCAGATTATCCACAATTTCCCCAAAATGTGTATATTTAGCCTCCACTGCAATGAAAATTCGCTTAAATGAATATAACCATTGATATGTCACTACGCACAGTAAAACTGTCAGGACTTACACCTTGTCCAAAACTGACATCTTATTTAAAAGCTAGGTGATATAAATTATCCTAATGAATAACTATTGAAAATAGAATAATCACGTGATCAATATCAAAACTAATCAGCAATCTATGTTCTACGTATGACCTCAAAAGTGTTATTATTGCAATGGGACTAATTCATGTACCACGTGATAACCGATACCGTTTGTGCGGTACTAGTATCTCCAGTGGTGATGGAACGTAACACTACGTAATCTTCCCGCTGAAATGACGTTACCGCGGGATATTGTCTGCTAGCGTCATTCCACCGCTAATAGAAACAATAGTCCCGCACAAACGTTATCGGGTATCACGTGGTACATGAATTAGTTCCATTGGATTGTTTCTTTGTTTTGTTTGTTTACTCTTTTGCATCTCGTCAATAATTTTTCGCTTATATTGATATGTACCCAGCTTTAAGTAAAGTTCCACAAATTTTGGGAGGGGTTGCAGACAGGGAATCCAGTTTCATCATATATTTTCCTTCTTTGTGTAGAAATTATGGGAGTTATGCTTAGGAACGACAATAATGTAAAAGGTATTATTATTCTGAAACATGAATACAAAGTTCTCCAGTACGCGGATGACACGACATTATTATAAGATGTGTCTAAACATTCTCTTCGAAACGAGTTTTCCTTGATTAGACAATTTTCCAATTTTCAGGTTTAAAACCTAACAGCTTTTATCAAGATTGGACCATTAAGGTATTCAAATACGAAATGTTGTGAAGAATTCAATCTTACATGGAGTGAATTGCCATTTAGAATTTTGGGGATTTTTCTGTCAGTCTTACAGATAGTCTTCTACGTACACTTGGTAGATTTACTGTTGTTAAGTCAATAATGCTCCCAAAACTTACTCTTCTCTTTATGTCCCTTCCAAATCCCAATTATTTAATTAAAGCAATTGAAAAAATATTTTTTTCCTATCTTTGAAATAATAAAACTGAAAAGGTTGCAAGGAAAATTTTAATTCAAAAATAAAATAGAGGTGGACTAAAGATGGTTTCTATTATAGATATAGTCATAATACCAAAGTTATAATACCCAAGACGATCGTTTCTGTCTATTAAACTTCATTAGTTGAGCTCTTATTTAACAAAAAAGGGTTTCTAAAGGAAAAGTGGTATAAAACAAGGCCAAAAAATAGATCTAAATGCATAACCACATCCGTCTAAGAGTAACCACTGTAAAAGATGACTATCTTAGCTTTTGCAAAATTTAGAATTTAATTGGTGTTATCAGTGCAAATATATTAATTCATTTTATTAACGGACTTAAAATAACTTGGATTAGAATTTTTTGGGATAAACCACACGAAAAGCAAAGTGCCTGGATGGATCTTTTAAATGATAATTTAAGAAATAATCCTATGAAATTTATACTCGTTGGAAATGAATTTGTTACAGAAATAAACCGTTTTTGGAAAGATGTTTTTAAATCATAATATAATATGCGTGAGCAAGACTTAATTTTGTTCAACCTTTATGGTATAATTAATTGATAAATGTTTATAATAAACATATTATCTATGCAGACTGGATAGATAAAGGTAAATATTATGTTTATGACATATTAGACGGAAATGTCGAGTTTTTAAACTATTCATCTTTTTGCGAAAAGTATAATTTCTCCCCACCATTCACTAATTCCCACGGAGTTTTACCTTCTATCAATAATAAGAAATGGAATGTTAACATTGAAACATTTATCAAAAACCAACCCTATTCCCCATACCATCTCCAAATCTTGTCAAAAATACAAAAGGTTCTAAAGATTTCTATAATATTTTTATAAACGTCTTTTACAGTAACCCGAAAAACTGAAATGAAATGGGAAAACGAATTTAACATTAACACTACTAACAATGACAAATTGTGGGAGAAAATAATCTATCTGTCCATAAAAATGACAAAGATTGTAAACTAAAATTTAAATTTCAATTTAGAATAATTCACAGAAATTTAGGTACAAACAGAGTTTTTATTAGAATTGGTATTTCAGATACAAATCTTTGTTCATTTTGTAATGAGTCCGTTGCTCATTTATTTTATTACTGTGATCACTGTTATCGTTTATGGAATCAGTTACAAAAATGGACGCAAAATATTGTTGATTTCCAAGTGAGTTTCAATGAAGTTTCAATTCTATTAGATTATACTGAAAAGAGATACTACACATTATATATACTTATATGTAGTGTCCAATGTATATACATACAAACAAAGGCTTGCAAAACAACTACCAACCTTGGAATGTGCCAAAATATATTTTGTAAATTATATACATACAATCAAAGGCTTGCAAAACAACTACCAACCTTGGAATGTGCCAAAATGTATTTTGTAAATTATATACATACAAACAAAGGCTTGCAAAACAACTACCAACCTTGGAATGTGCCAAAATGTATTTTGTAAATTATATACATACAATCAAAGGCTTGCAAAACAACTACCAACCTTGGAATGTGCCAAAATGTATTTTGTAAATTATATACATACAAACAAAGGCTTGCAAAACAACTACCAACCTTGGAATGTGCCAAAATGTATTTTGTAAATTATATACATACAAACAAAGGTTTGCAAAACAACTACCAACCTTGGAATATGCCAAAATGTATTTTGTAAATTATATACATACAAACAACTATCAACCTTGGAATGTGCCAAAATTTATTTTCTAAATTATTTAAAGTTACAAAGATATATTCATAAAAATAACATGACATTAATGAATTTAAAGCAGATTGGGTTAATTTCGAAAACTCCACAAATTTTGACCCGTCCTATGAACTGACGAGATTTCATTGAGGGTTCTTTTACGTGCCACACCTTCCGTGACATCTGACATCGGTTTTCTGATATGTCGCGTATAGGATCTAACGTAATCAGCTCTGGGGTTATATGTGGATGACCTTTTGTAGATGTGTTATGGTCGACCAATGAAAATGTGGCTTACATATTGACGAATGGCAAAGGGATGTGATTTATTTTATAATAAAGAAACCGTCAGTTCGCAAAATTCATTCATAATATCTTCCTTGATTCAATCTAGTCCAAGGTCATGACTTTGTTCAGTGTCATTTAAAATGTTAAAAATGTTTACGTCTTACTGAATTTTGATAAACTTATAACAACGCGTAAGTTGCATATTCATTGACAGAAAATGACACACCTACGAAGTTTTCCGCATGTAACCCCATAGCGAATTGACACATCGCATTTTTGCGAATGTTAGTCGAATCTACAGACGTCATAATGCATTTTCAATGTTTGTCCGAGGTATGACTGAAGTGTCACGTGTTGTGACGTCATCAAATTTTAAAAATTGGTCGCGCATAAATGGAAAGGTAAATTGTTATAGGTCTGTACGCGACATATACAACCTGAGCGGTGAAAGATCCGGTTTTAATTAGATTTTTCACAATTAAGACAACCAAACTGACTTAATACATATACTTACGATCAACGCGCACTTGTATGGGACTGCATTGCTGACATTCAATTACTTTTGCGTATTCTATCTGATTCATATCGTAATCGGTTGATGTAATGAATACCTCATTATCTGAAATATCATTTTATACAAAAATATACAGTAAAACTACATTAAAAAATACAGTAAAAATGATAATTGAAATACATAGAAATGCAGTAAATATAAAGAAACCATACAGAAAAATAGAGTGCAAACACAGAGAATGCAGAAATATACAGTAAAAATGAAGAAGTACCAATTAATTATCGAAGCTCAAGTAAAATACAGTACAGAAAATACAAATGCAATAAAACAACAGAAAATTTAATAGTGAAAATACATAGAAATGAAGTAAATATAAAAGTAAAATACAGTAAAAATGCAGAAAATTTAGAAATATACAGTAAAATACAGAAAAAATGAAGATCAAATAATCTAAAATACATGAAAATACAGTTCAAAGAGAATATATAGATAATAATATGTTGTATCATGTTTTTATCTGTTCTTGTTTCGAACGACGTAAACAATAACTGTTAATATTGTATAGTAAATGATTCATAGATTGCAATGAAAAATGAAAGATAATGTATATATTGTTTATATAAATGTTTCGATACCAATTGTTGAGTCGTCTATACCAACTGTGACGAGGATTCGTTCCTGACTTATTTCATTTTACTATGGACTCACGGCGGCGGGTGTGGCCGGCCAACACGGGATGCTTACTCCTCCATGGCACCTGATCCCACCTCTGGATTTCCAGAGGTCTATGTTTGTCCAATTTTTACCATATCTATAAATATCCTGGAACCCTAGAGATTTATATTTTGGTATCTGAGTTTTTTAATTTTGTATTATGCAAATTAAGAATTTCAAAGATCTTACCCACGCTCCAAGTTCGAACATCATCTATCACGTTAAGAATTGGATATGCATGATCTGTGCTTAGCCATCGAAAATTTGTGTATGATTTGTACTCTTGCCCATCAGTATTGTATACATAACTCTCTACAATAAGCTTCAGGTTGATGTCGAAATCGGGATGTTCAAGTTTAATGTGCTGGAACGTATTGCTGACGTCATACGATTGTTTCATTTCTATTGTCTTTGAAGGTTCACCTAAATTTATATAAAAACTAATTTTAAATTCGTGAATTATATTGGACCATGTTAAAATGAAATCCCGCTTATTTGAGAGGTTTTGATTCCCCTGTCAAATTGCTTTCCTTCCATTATAGCCTGTTTTTTCGAAACCCTTGTATATGTGAAAAATTCGATATATATATATATATATTTATATATATATATATATATATATATATATATATATATATATATATATATATATATATATATATATATATATATATATATATATATCGATATATATATATATATTTTTCGTACAGATCCCGATTTTTTCCCTTGTTAAATTAAGTAAATTAACTCTCGACCTCTCGAACGTCGAAACCTGGAAGTCAATGCTGTAAGCTACAACAATTTACCTGGAAGATTAAACATAGGTTGTTTTGATAACCGGGTGACAAGAAGGTCCTGGCCTAACCGAGTAGTGATTGACAGGATTGTTAATTAATTAAGATCAATCAACACAGAAGAACTGTGTAAAGAAGCCCCTAGACTACGATTTCGATTACATGTACAAGTGTCACAGCGAAGTGGTATATTAACTTTTAGATCAAGCGTTACTGTAGGCTACTGCAACATTTTAGGCCTTATATGTCGACGGCCGTTTATATCCTAATCGGATACAAATTAAGATAACATATTAACACACTTTTATTTTTTAAAACTAGGTGAGAGGATTGTTTATGACAAATTAAAGGCGAATTCCGAAACCAAAATCACGAACATCCTGTATTTTGTAAAGTATTAAGAACCAACATCGGTCAAAATGTCTCAAAACTTCGAATTCCCGAAACCTCGATGTTTATCCGTGGACTTCGGAGTATCGAGGGTCACACACACACACACACACGCGCGCGCGCGCGTACGCACGCATGTATATATATATATATACATATATATATACATATATATATATATATATATATATATATATATATATATATATATATATATATATATATATATATATATATATATATATATATATATAACCGATATTCATAAGAAATAGACGAAAGAGAAGAAGAAGGCTGGATGACAAGAAATGATGAGAACACAACAAAGATACCTGTATAAGCTATCATAGCGTACGCATCTTTGTCTGAAAGTGTTCGTAAAACGCTGCTATTAGTGATGTTCCCATAGGCAAAATTTTCAAAAGCTGCATAAAGGTCACTAAAATCATCAGTAGAGTCATCTCTATTTATTGAGCGCTGTACTGCCATTAGCACAATTGTACCCTCTGGAATTCCTGATATAAATAAAACATTTATATATATATATATATATATATATATATATATATATATATATATATATATATATATATATATATATATATATATATATATATATATATATATATATATATATATATATATATATATGTGTGTGTGTGTGTGTGTGTGTGTGTGTGTGTGTGTGTGTGTGTGTGTGTGTGTGTGTGTGTGTATACATACATACTTCGTCTTTATAGAAACAATTGGATATACTTTTATTATTAGTGCTAATTCAATTTATTACAAGATTCAATCTGTCAGTTGGTTTCATTGTTTATTTGTTGAGACCATTTGCACATCTAATCCGTCGTGTTATAATGGACTTGAGTTCTTGATTATTGATTGGTACTTCGTCGATTTTACTTTGTTAATGTTAAAACTGCCCTCCATTTTGTAACAGAACAATTTTACTAAAATATAGGCTTTTATTTACCTTCAAAATACGTTTTGAAAGTTTGGATACCGGCAGTAATCGCCCATGGATCTGTACCACTGAGAATGATTGTTTTACTGGAAATAATCTGGTGTGTTTCTTTGTTTATGGTATACACTTTTACTCCTTCCTGCCATGCATCTGTCCATCTAAGCCCTGCTCCCTGGAAAAAGCCAGAACCTGTCTCATGTATTAATGTATTAATTCATTACCAAACATATGAGATAAGGTGCAAAATACCACTATCGTAATGAATAGGTGATGCATTATTATATATACATTTTGTATTACATTAATTGAAGGTCATTCTGCAAAAAAAAAATCAAAACACAGAAAGCAGTATACCCTACCAACCTATTTTGTTTATTTTACACCCCTTCAACAATTCTTTACTTCAAATAGAGATGCCTCCAGTTTTATGTGAAGTGTCACAAATTTTTACCTATACTATAGACTGACGCCAATAACTTTAGGATTCGTTACGTGTCATGTCTGCAGTGACAACAGGCAGTGACACGTGACACCAGTCTCATCCAAAAGACACGTGACTCTTGTAATGTCGGGGGCTCATTGAGGGAACATTCTTATCTGTTACTAAAGTCTTAGGTATGACTCAGCATCGGGACCTTCCGCTCGCAAGTCGAAAAGTCATCCACTAGGCCATTGCAAGTTATGTATTCAGCTTAAACAATGCTGTGTCCGAAAAATTACGTCAACGTCAAAACCAACGCCTGAAGGCCACGATGACGTTACTTTACGTCAAAACCTACGCAAATGACATGAGCACTTTAGCCTGTTGCCTACGATGAAGCCTGTTGACCTACTGATACAATGACGTTGAGAACTTTAGCCTGTTGGCCTACTAATACAATGACGTTGAACACTTTAGCCTGTTGGCCTACTAAGCTTGAACACTTTAGCCTGTTGGCCTACTGATACAATGACGTTGAACACTTTAGCCTGTTGGTCTACTAATACAATGACGTTGAACACTTTAGCCTGTTGGCCTACTGATACAATGACGTTGAGAACTTTAGCCTGTTGGCCTACTGATACAATGACGTTGAGAACTTTACTGTTGGCCTACTGATACAATGACGTTGAGCACTTTAGCCTGTTGGTCTACTACTGACGTTGACACTTTATGTTGGCCTACGATTGACATTGAGCACTTTAGCTAGTTGGACTAATGACGTTGAGAAACCCTGTACTGATACAATGACGCACTTGAGTACTAATTACAATCGTGAGAACTTTAGGCCTGTTGGCCTACTGATTGAGCACTTTAGCCTGTTGGCCTACTGATACAATGACGTTGAGCACTTTAGCCTGTTGGCCTACTAATACAATGACGTTGAGCACTTAAGCTGGTTGGCCTACTGATACAATGACATTGAGCACTTTAGCTAGTTGGACTAATGACCACTAGGCCATTGCAAGTTATGTATTCAGCTTAAACAATGCTGTGTCCGAAAAATTACGTCAACGTCAAAACCAACGCCTGAAGGCCACGATGACGTTGAGCACTTTACTGATACAATGACGTTGACATTGAGATACTGACATTGAGCACTTTAGCCTGTTGGCCTACTGATACAATGATAACACTTTATGACAATGACGTTGAGAACTTTAGCCTGTTTACTAATACAAGACGTCACTTGCCTGTTGGCCTACTGATACAAGCCTGTTGGCCTACTGATACAATGACGTTGAGCACTTTAGCCTGTTGGCCTACTGATACAATGACGTTGAACACTTTAGCCTGTTGGTCTACTAATACAATGACGTTGAACACTTTAGCCTGTTGGCCTACTGATACAATGCCGTTGAGCACTTTAGCCTGATACAATGACGTTGAGAACTTTAGCCTGTTGGCCTACTGATTAGCTTAGGTTGGACTAATGATACAATGACGTTGAGAACTTTAGCCTGTTGGCCTACTGATACAATGACGTTGAGCACTTTAGCCTGTTGGCCTACTGATACAATGACGTTGAGCACTTTAGCCTAGTTGGACTAATGATACAATGACGTTGAGAACTTTAGCCTGTTGGCCTACTGATACAATGACGTTGAGCACTTTAGCTAGTTGGACTAATACAATGACGTACTTTAGCCTGTTGGCCTACTGATACAATGACGTTGAGCACTTTAGCCTGTTGGCCTACTGATACAATGACATTGAGCGATACAATGAGGTTGAGAACTTTAGCTACTGATACACGTTGAGCACTTTAGCCTGTTGGCCTACTGATACAATGACATTGAGCACTTTAGCTATTGGACGCCCAATGACGTTGTATGTTGGCGAACATTTTAGTTTTTAGCTAGTTGGCCTACGGATACAATGGTGCTTTAGCCTGTTGGCCTAAATCATTGGCACTTTAGCTCTAAATACATGACGTTGATTTAAAGCCTACTGAGAGTAAAATATTGTTTGTTCCCATAACAATAAACAAACACGTTTTAAAATATATTGTCGCCCAGAGGTTTTAAAACATGTTAAATTATTTAAAAACTCATAAATATCAAATTTTAAAATATATTCCGAGGTTAAAACATGTTAAATATAAAAAATCTCAGATACTAAAGTATACATTTTTAGGATGTCCGGGATATAGATACAAATCTGGAAAAAATGGACAAACACGGACCTCTGGAAATCAAGAAGTGAGATCAGGTGAAATGGAGGAGTTAGCATATTTTGTTGACCGGTCACACCTGCCGTGAGTCCACAGTCAAATTAAAATGAAATACGTGAGGATTAAATCCTCGTCATAATTGGTACAGACGTCTCAACAACGAAAAATTCTAATTGACGCGATGTCAACTAATATTACTTCTACTTTAAACTCAATCAGAAAACTTTTTGTGCATGCTCAACCCGCTATACAATAACACTGACAAAATGTATAATCTGTCATTGCATCTTCAATAAAATTTATTTTTGCAAAGTAATAGTCCATAACAAATAACAATACTTCACATATGTCTTATGTCATTTGGAGTTTATATTTAACAAATGATCCGATATGCCAGGGCGTGTTGAACACATTTCATATACAGAGGTAACCTATTTACCGACAAACTATTTACACATAAATATAAAAAAAATGTCAATGTTCCGCGTATAATAGTTTTGTTTGCGATTACAGAAGTCTTTTACTGTAGAAGTGTGCAATAGCTAACCATGGATGAAATATGATTTTTTTTTTTTTTATTTTTTTTTTTGGTGGTATTGTTGTTTACTGTCCCACTCAAGACTATCTTACTCATATGGAGACGTCGTCAATGTCGGTGAAGGGCTTCATAGTTTGGCCTATGCAAGGCACCTACTTTGACACGGAACCTCGGTTTTTACTGTTTAATCCGATCGACAGGTATCCGACCTGCCACCGGTCGGACTCGAACTCATGTCCTCGCGATCAAGGATCGAGCGCGCTACTGGACATACACCACCAAATATTTTCCCCTAGGCCTCAATGCTAATTTACAATACTTAGGGTCAATGTCACTCCCATGTTTACTAAATCTGGGTCAAATAAGTACCCTGTGCTGAAAGATAAATATTTTACATGACAAACTATGTAATCAAAAGTATAGGTTGCCATTGCATTTCTACTTCGAATTTTCACTTGCTTACATCTCGTAGTATTACGCACCAAAGGGAAATATCTATCCTCAATTGACCCTCCCTTTAAATTGTCCACCGTCAACCCTATAATTTGTAAAGTACTACTAATATTCAGGTATCTTTCATGAATTTCACTTAATAATGGCAGAACTATTTTTTTCGTTTAATGACCAATCAGAATGCCTGGCTCACTTTACCCTCCGTACAACTCTAGGTGTCCAAAATGTTTGCGCCCATGTTGTAAACAAAGCCGGTATTTTTCCTACCGACTGAGCCAGGCCGGCTCAATAAAACATAATATACGCCCGTTATAGCGCATTCATGGAAAACAAGCTTGAATTTTTGGTGCAATCGTTTACACAGAGTTGTCGGTCCAATCTCGGTCAACGTCTAAAAAGAAGTCCCAAACACGAAGTCATGTAATCCACAGAATATATTTAAAAACAAATAACACACTGATAATAATAACTTTTCGCAAATATATAGTCCCTAAATTTATATTCATTTTCAAAAGTATTTTACCTCAGACAGTGTAGTTTCTATGTCAGTACTAAAATATATGCCAAAAGACCGTCACTTTATAAAAATCAAAATATGTGGTAGATTTATATATTTTGCCAGAATCTGGCAAAAGTCGAGCCGTTAATAGAGATTGTTGTGAAGTGCAAGGACCGACAATTTGTGTAAGAGTTGTTATTGGTGGTGTAAGCGGCATGTAATGAGGGAGTAGTCATTAATGTTGAATTTAACAAATATTTGTTTACAAGATGCCGTTTACCTGGCTAGAGACTGTGAATACTAAGATGAGAAAGAAGTTGCATATTGCTGAAAGAGACGATCGAAACCCTCTATGGGATACCTTGAGTAATTTTATTGGCCAAATACACGACGTATGCGGCCTGATTTATCATGTCTGACCGTAAGGTGACAGGGTGCGCTGCGTCATTTGACATTAGCGGGTCACGTTACTTTATATAGGGGTGAACAAAGGGTACTGATCATGTGTAAAGGCCCTAATACTACAGGTTCCAAATTCTAGAGTAACAGAGTGTGTGTGTGTGTGTGTGTGTGTGTGTGTGTGTGTGTGTGTGTGTGTGTGTGTGTGTGTGTGTGTGTGTGTGTATTTAATTTAGGTAATCTTATGTTCTAGTAACCGATATTTTATCTTCAGACATTATCTATTCATAGCTGTTTTCTGACTCCAATAGAACCATTAAGTGTTAGGCCTACATATAAAAAAAATTAAAATGCCATGTATATCATTACATTTTCATTCTATTCAAGTTTAGACTATTTCAACAAGCTAAAGTAGAATAAATTAACAAAAATAATATATATAATATCAATTCCTGCGTGGAGGTGCAACAAAACATTTTTATAAAATAAAGTTACAAGTATACCGTATTCAAAATTTTCATATATTTTATAATAGTATTAAGTTCTTTTTGTGTTTTATAATATTATTACATTCATTCTCACAAAAAATGTTCAACCACGAATTGACCTATCCGCCAATGCCGAAACGGCACTTTTTAGCGGGCTTTTCCATTATGACATCACAATTAAATGACTCGTCAACCATTTGTGTAATAATGAGATCACATTCAATTGACTGCAAAAAAGCACATTGAGAGTCACGTGTCAGGCATTTGGGGATAGATCAATTACTTACGATGTGATCATACGTCGGGATGACTTTTGGAAGTGTCTGATTAAGTTTTGTCCACGGATATTTCTCTCCTCCATGAATCTCCAGTGAACCACCGGCTTCCACACCGATAAACTTCTGTCCAAATCCAGGAATGTTCGTGTAGTCATTTCTTTCCCCTAAAAAATTGATATACAGTATAGTTAACCTCTCCACGGTGTGTTACTTCCTCATATTTGATTTATTAAATATTTGATCGAAACTATTTAAACAATTAAGAAAAAAATAATAATAATAAACTTTTAAGAAAATCGGGTATATAGATAAATTTTATCAATGAATGCGTAATATAATAGGTAAATCGTCCTATAATGGCTTTAAATCAGGACAATCTAAGAATATACTTTATGAAACGATATTTTCATAATATCTCAAAGGGGCATTAGCTGTTTCTTTCTTTTTTTAATGTTTTTCCTTTTTTTTACTACTTCGTTGCTATACAATAACAAATAAGAGATATACACAGGCGTAAAACATTTTAAATTCATATGTATTTTGTGAACATTGTTTGAGAAATCCAGTATGGCACCTTACTGTTTGTATGTATACCTCAGTGGACCCGACCTTATTTTCACAAAATATAAAGGAATTTAAGATATTATATGCCTGTATATAATTCTCCTTTGTTATTGTACAGCAAATACAAGTAGCAAAATTAGAAAAAAGAAAGGAAATAATTGTTTTAGGTAAACACAGCTAATGCCCCTTTAACTACCTTTCAGAGTTATTGTTGTCTTCCTGTCATACTTGCAGTCTTCTGATCCAATGTCCATTCGTCCATAAATGCGAATGTAACGACATTGGAGATTTATCTCATCGTCCGGACTCCATACCAAACTCGCATTTGGACCTATGATCAACCCCCTGAATTCAGGTGGGGACGTATCCAAGAGTATTGGTGAGTCGATGTACACATCTAACGTGGCATCTGGGGTCTAAACATAAATCGCCAATTGTTTAATACTTTATCGATAGGCAATGCACTTCTCTCATACAATTTTCTCTATGTATTATCAAAACTTATAATCATACTTAAATACTTAATCTATCTATCTAAGCCACTTTAAGCCATATATATATATATATATATATATATATATATAATATATATATATATATATATATATATATATATATATATATATATATATATAAGCCAGTGGCTGAGATAAGGTCCTTAGTATAAAATTGGGGGAAATTGTTATTTTTGAGTTTCAGAAAAATAATATGTAAATATAAATAAATATAATATGAGAATGAGTGCAGAACTCTTTTTTGCTTCCAGGGCGAAAAATCTACAAAGTTGGAAATTTTATGTAAGACGTAATTCCGTGTTTTTTCACATTACATTGGTTATGTCTAAAGGACCCTTTTCACAGCCGCTGGCTCAATTATATATATATATATATATATCGAAATCTTTCGATATGAAAAGCTTTGAAGTTAAATGCAATGTAATTTGTAAACTAAACTGTTACACACTAATGAACGTTAGTACAAATATTTACTAATTTATTTTTAAGTGCTACAATTAGACAGAGTACGTTAGACTTTGTCTCTAACGAGGTAAAATATATAATTATTCTATACATTTATAGATTATAAAATATATAAGATACATAAAAATGACAAAATAATTGATATTTACACCTTTTCCTAAAATGGAAACATAACATGCAAGAAATATTGTAATAACTCACATTTCCGTTTGGTAGACTGCTGGACCCAGACCATCTAGACAGACCTGGAAGTTGATGTGGACAGGTTGTTACACCAAATGTTCCCACCAAGAACGTTAAGAGGATAAACGTCGTTAACACGCTTGTTTCCATGGTGTGTTTGCTTTCCCAATACTTCATACCCCTTTATATATTGTTACATTTGCGTCACAAATTGATACGATATCACATCTAAAGAAATGCAAATTATTTGCTTTCCACAGTCGCCATTGGATAACTGAAATTGTTTGATTTTAGAATCAGTTCCCATGCGTTTCTGTTGTATGCAATTTATAATTCATCAGAATGTATCCTGTTAGTGGGTGCGTACTTTATACATTAAACAAGACACTAAGTAGACATAATTTGTGTAATGCATTATCCAAAACACACTTTTCATTATTAAAGATAAATGTTGGTGATGAAAATTTTCTACTTTTCAAAGAACTTTTTTTGCTTTTATGTATATTCTTACTGAGCATCAGTTTATCAGAAACGCTGAATTTACGAGCGAATAGCTCTTATTAAATTAAATCTTATTGAAAGTTGATCAAGAAATAAACTTAATTACTGTTTATTGAAATATCAGATACTACAATCCAGAAAATCGTAAAAACATAAACATTGATATCGGTCAAACTTCCTTTTTAATTTATTTATATTGCTTATCCAGTATATGAATATCATAAACATAATACCAAAGTTATAATGCTCAAGGCTATCGTTTCTGTCAATTAGACTTCATCAGTTGAGCTCCAATTTTAAATAAATTTTCTAAAAAGAAAGTGGTATCAGACAAGGCCAAACAATAAATCTAAACGTATAGCCAAAATCCGTCTAAGAGTAACCATTGTAAAAAGATAATTTAGTTTTAGAAGAATTTAGAATTTTAAATGGTGCTATAAAAATATACAATATTTCAGAACATGACTGTGTGTATAAAATGTTAAACTAAGGGTTTGACAATTTTTTTTTTTATTTTGAAACTGATTCTGACAATATTAGATAAATTGGTTTAATTTTCTACAGGACTCACGCTCTATGGAAATTAATTAAAAAGATAATAACTAGAATTCTCGAAAAAATAACTAGAATACTGTAGTATACTGTGGATGCGTTCTGCAAACAAAGGGTACAAGACACAAGACATCTTATCGATCAAAAGGTAATATATCTCATGGATTTTTTAAACAAAAAACTAGAATCCAATTACATGTACGCTTTTAAAGGGGCATTAGCTGTGTTGACCAAAACAAATTATTTCGATTTTTTTCTACTTCTACTACTTGTACTTGATGTACAAAACAAATAAGAGATATACACAGGTCAGATCCAGTCGGTTATCCTTATACAAGTAGTAAGGTTGAGGTAATCACTTGCAATTGAAAAAGTGTCAAACTTGGGTTTCTCAAGCAAGTTTCACCGAATATACAGGAATTAAAGAATTTATATGCATGTGTATATCTCTTTTTTTGTTTATATTGTATATCAATCTCGTTAGTAAAAAAGTAAAAAACACATCCAATGCCCCTTTAACCCTTTCACACCGGCAAATAAAGATGACATGTCCCTTAATATTGTTAAGACCAGTCTATAATGGCCTGTAGGGTTTGAAGGATTAAACATGTCATATAATCTATCATCTTTTCATTGCCATTGTTTAAAGTCTGTTCTTCATTATACTACCTAATTAAGTCAAAAAAGAATTTGGTAGATATATTGGTAAAAACTGATTGATTTATGACAAGAAATCAAAACGAATAAAATTCCGAGAATTTCTCTTATGATTGTCCCTGAGAAAGCCTTTGACTTTGCTTCATGGGAATTTTTATCAAAAGAATTAAAAGAATTTAACATTGGATCTGTCATTTACGGTGCCCAATTGGTGACATAAATACGATACATATTACAACTTTATTTACATTCTGATATCAGTACAAATGTTGTATGAAAGCGTGTGATGTCGTTGTTCAAGAATGGTCTTCAACAATATTTTTCAATATACAAAGTCTTTTAATCCTATGATATATAACTGATCAATACATAAAATAAATGAAATAATTTTCATAATTATATCAAACGTACAAACAGATTTATCAAAGTAAATTGCAACTTTTTCCTGTTCACATATTCTTTCTTCATTTCTGGCATCTTATCCGTATATCAATAACAGTTTATAAAATAAAACTGTCGATGATTCTTTTCGAACATCATCCGGCTATGTATCTAGATAACAGCAAATGAATATTGGTTAATCTTGTATTAAGTCTAAAACATAGCTTGCATTCGAGAAAAATTAAAACTGTTTAAAGAATTTGAAATGCACAAGTCTTGGAACTATTACCCTTTAGGCCATAATAAAAAAAATCCTAGATTCTCATCCCCGCCCGCCCCGATTTTCACGCCCGCCCCGATTTTTTTTATTTTTTGAATTTACGTTTTTTAAACGAATATAGTCGACCGGAAATATCCCGTTCTTGTTCGTTCCGTAATGTTCTTATTTCAATGACTTCCGGTGGTTATTTTTTATATTGTAACCCGAATAATTCAGTCGTTATATTCCGATCACTACATTAATTCTACTCATTGGTAGAGGGCGCAGAATCATTCGAGTTAGACAACATGGTCTTCGCCGTTATTTCAGAAGAAAATCTAAGACGTTAGCTGATTGGTTAATAATAACGCAACAATGAATGTGCATTTGCGATCAACCAATCAACGAACGTCTTAGATTTTCTTCTGTTCAAAATTCACGACGTGTAGCTAGAATAAACATCTCGGAGATATGGAATTATGTCTTGTCATAACTTAATGACGATGGATTTATAAATCTTAAAGATCAAGTGAGCATATCAACAAATATCGGACGTCAGTGATAAGAAATAGGTGGTTGAAATGAACGCTAAACTGCTGTGAAAATGGCACAACATCTTGCTACGAAGAATTTCTGCCCCGATAGTTCGGCCCAGTTTTTCGGCTAGATAAGCGACAGTTACTGTTTGAAAATCTATAGACGGAATTTTCGTTTCATGTGACCTGGAATGCAAAGTTAGCGATATTGTGCTTTTTCTTGGCAACTATATTAAGTTTTCCCAGAACTCTGAAGGTTCTGAAAAATATTCAGAAAAATAAGTTTTCCCAGAACTCGGATGGTTCTGAAAAAAAGTAACAATGATCCTGTGCATGATGCATTCAGTTTTCTTATGTCCGCAGCATCAAAGGCAAACTTTTTACCCAAGAAGCATAGAAAGACAGTTAATGACAAAATAAAGCTACAGAATGCGATGGCACGATTTCCCCAAAAAACAAAAGCTACCCAAAAAGACCCCAAAACATCCACACAAAAAAACACCCAAAAACATTTGAATAGAAATAAGTTTGCATCAATAATCATTTTAAATGCATTTTCTTCTGTATAAATATTTCATAGACAGCTGGAAATTTAAAAAAAGTCAACATTTATCACTTCTCATGGAACTTGGATAAAACAGCATTATCAAAGTCAAAAACACCTACAGTCATTCAGTTAATCCCTTTGGGATTATTTCGAATCACCAAACAGATTAAAAATCACGTAATTGTCCTGTTCATTCACTCATTGTTTTAAAATATTGAGTGGCTGTTTTGGTGCTAAAACTTAAACACAGTCTATGTGGTATTTATTAGTTATGAATTAAATGCACAAACATGTTTTTATGCTATAAATTTCTCTGTATCCCAGCGTATCCATCATTTCGTGCAGTTCACATTACCAGAATCGTGATCGGGTTCGATGTACAACCCTAGTCGTTATGGCCTAGTCTTGGTGTACAAAACGTTTCAACTTCGTTTGCGCGCTTTTAAGTAATGGCTTTGAATTTCCGACATTTTGTTTATGTCGCGCGCAAATTCCCGATGTGAGCAAAAATTTTTACCATTAGTAGCACGGGTTCCGGATGCAATGAGTACATATATGAGGGCTTCGCCCTCTATTATAATTAAATGAGAATCAACATCGTCCAAGTTTAATCTTTTAATTACAAGGATGACTGATACCTGAAATGTATAACCACAATACACAAGTAAATGATTAGTTATCTCCTCCCCCGGGGACAAGTTTTTTAAAACAAATGAATAAAAGTCTTTCAGAAAAATAAGTCCATATTGCAGGCAGGATCTGATAGTGTATCTGACATAGAAAAACTGAATGCCTGTCGTATTAATAGAGTCTCTGAAAAATCACTAATTAAGTATTACTTTAGTTTATATATTAGACACTGATTCTGTTTTGTCAAGTTCCTTTTCCCCAGGTTTATTGTGGGGCAGAAGGCGGGCAAGGGCACGTGGTAAGCAAGTCATAATAGGCGCATCTGGTTCAGGGCTGTGATGGCGCGACTGGTCCAAATCCGCTTGTAAAGGATGTTGAATCATATAGGTCACTGGTGTCAGAGTAGGGGCTGCGGTAGGTGAATCGCTTGATGCAGCTGGCAAACTTTCACTTTTTGGTGGCAAAGACAAGACAGGAATCTTGGGTGCCTGTGATAGTGTCGTCTTGGAAGAAGCTGGGTTATTTGAGATGGCCTTCTGAGTTTGTACAATAGTGGGTACCATCAAATGGCTCAGTGTTTGATCCCTTTGAAATGGAGTGAATTTTCGAAGGTGCTGGCGGTTACGGATAGTTACTCTGCCTGTGCCATCTACGCGTATAACATACTGGTGGTACTGTCTAAGTTTTGTATGTACATGTATACATGATCCCCAACCTGTAAATGGTGGCAGGCGATGAGTGTGTTCCGTTCATGTTCCCTCGAATGTCGTTGGCAAGTGCCATCTCTCGATAAGACATCAACTCAGTCCATGTTTCATGAGGAGAGTATCTACCCATCAGTATGGGAATTGTATCACGAATAGGTCGTCCAAACAGGATCAATGCTGGGGATGTTTTTGTCTCTGGGTCAATAGAATTTCTGTACAGAAGTAGTGCCCTCTGAAACTTGTCAATATCCAGTGAACCAACTGCACTGATGTTGTCCACATGATAGAAGCAGATCTTCTGAATGCCATCAAAAGACTGGCTGTTAAAGTTGTTTGTTTGTTTATTGTTGTTTAACGTCCCACTCAAGAATCTTTCACTCATATGGAGACGTCACCAATGCCGGTGAAGGGCTTCAAATTTTGGCCTATGCTCGACACCTATGGCCATTGAGCAGTGAGGGTTCTTTAACGTGCCGACACTCACTGTGACACGGGACCTCGGTTTTTACTGTCTCAGTCCGAAGGACAGGAGCGTATCCGGGTTGGTAACCATTTCACATACTTCCCTGCCCAATCCGTGGAGAGGAGAGCACACTAGTCCAACGCGTCAAATTGAAGTTTACGCAACTATAGGTGTTATATGGATCATTTTATGGCGGCGATTTTCAAAGGTGAGATATATCGGTGATTATCTATTTCTCCACGCTTCAATGCACACGAGAGTAATAAATGAAGGGGACACACGAACTGTGGCATACCTAAAGATGTTGTAATGGAATGACTCGGCATCATCCACAACAAAATTGTTGGTCGGATTGGGACACATGGACATAGGGGTCGAGAACCGTACCAGCTACCCACATACAGAAACAGGTATCAGTCACATCCAAGTTTAATCTTTAATTACAAGGATGACTGATACCTGAAATGTATAACCACAATACACAAGTAAATGATTAGTTAATAATAAGATTGCTAAAATTGTTATGTTTTAAATGTTTTTTTTTGTGTTTTTTGGGGTCATTTTGGATGTTTTTTTGGGGTCTCATCATACAATAGAAGGAATGGGATGCCATATACCAGCACCTCTTGCTCATATGAAGGGGTATTGACGGCCTTCAAGCAAGAAAAAACACAAGTAGGATTTCTTGTTTTTGACATGACATTGGTTACAATTTTGTTATCTAGTGATTCTAATCATACATGTACATGATGTAGATATAAACATGAGATTTTATTTAAATTTGTTGATTTTGTGTTATTACATTGTATACATGTATTTTGACATGAAGTCAAATAAAACTATGAAAGCTGAACAATGTCTTTTTTTTCACTGTTTGTCGGGTCAAAAGATGAGAATCTAGTTTTTGAATAAGCTTGTAATTCTTGTATAGCTATATTTTTCTAGTTCCCCTTGCTTATTTCTTTCTTACGACTACTTCAATCAATATATTATGATATAAAGTCAACATACAGAAGTGCCAATGGATATTCGAAACAACTCAATTTAAAAATTGGACATAAAAATTGTTGCAACAAGGAGTACAATGCGAATCACACACCGGATGATTGTCCGGGATGAGTCTACTGCTAGCTTACTACACTCATCTCAAATGCCCCACGTTAACCTCTATAATTCGGTTCAAAGGTCAAGCTTGGTGTAAAGGTAACAGGTTATAAACGATACAAAAAATGTCATATGATGTTATTTCAAATTCTGAAGACATATCACTGTTATTGGTAGGTCAGCTGTCATGGCGAGATGAATTTGTATTAAAACATGATGTTGTCAAAAATTCCCACATATTCCTGTACGTCGTATTTTTGCTTTTTTTTCTTAACGGGCATTAGATGTGTCTACCAAATTTTTCTTTCGATGTTTTCTACTTGTACTACTTGTACTTGATGTACAATAACAAGTAAGAGCTATATACAGGTAAAACAAATCTTATATACCTATACATTTTGTGAGTTTTTTAACTGATACGTGTTTATTTATCAGTCTTCATCAAACTGTGACATCTGGTCATTGGTCAGCTAACAAAATGAAAAATAAATAAATATAAAAATTTGTGTTCCGTCCTGGCTTTTTTCTCTATTTTCATGAATTCATTCATCTCATTGTCCTCTATATAATATAAAGTTCCGTAGTGGTTACTCCTAAATAATGAGTGATAGGTAGTTAGGTTTGATAAATATATATGTATATATATATATATATGTGTGTGTGTGTGTGTGTGTGTGTGTGTGTGTGTGTGTGTGTGTGTGTGTGTGTGTGACATTGTGTAACAGTGAGTACAGGATAACATACATGTCTGATTTACAAATACAGTTACGTTTCAACACAGGCCTGCATGATCCACAGCGTCACATTTAAATCAGATATTGAAATGATGATAAATCCTCAGAGTCTTTTCGACCACCTGACGGGATATAATTTGATATGTGTTTTATGTTATTTATTTAATTTTTATGTAAAATAAGGGCATTTATCAATATTAGACGTAACGCACGCCTTTTTGATCTTTCGTTATTAAATATCGATAAAACACAAAAAAATTGAACGAATTTAAGAAGCATTTTAAAATATAAGCTAAACAAAATTCCGTTAAAACTTGTAAAAGATCCGATGCATTTAACCAAATATAATAATTTATAATGTGTGTTTATTATGATGGTTTCCGGTAATTATATCCCCGTTACAACGGTTTTGATCAAGTGTTATATTAATAAATACAGCAAACACTTTGACGACTTAGATTGAACTGTAGATTGTAAAATCAAGGGCCCCGATGTAATCAAACTTGCTTCAAGTTTATTTTTTCAAAATTTTCAAAAACATTACAAATATATTGTCTACCAGCATGTTTTTTTTTTATATCAACTTCAGTGTATTTATGTGTAGAATCAGAACATGTCATGTCTTTCGTGTCCCGTACCTTGGTCTTTATTTTTATCCGAAAGATTTTGTAACTTTAAATGGGCATTAGGTGAGTTTTTTTTCTTTTTTTTACTACTTTAAGTGATATATAATAACACAAAGATTTACATAGGGATAAAAATTCTTAAATTACTGTTTTTTTTAATATTTTATTTTGGTATTTTGGCCAGGATTTTACATCAACACCTACAACTCCACCTGGCTTGGGAGTATGAGGATTTCATATGTATGACTGACCAAATAAGAGAGAGAGAGAGAGAGAGAGAGAGAGAGAGAGAGAGAGAGAAAGACAGACAGACAGACAGAGAGAGAGAGAGAGAGAGAGAGAGAGAGAGAGAGAGAGAGAGAGAGAGAAAGAGAGACAGAGAGAGAGAGAGAGAGAGAGAGAGAGAGAGAGATGTATTCGAGGAAAAGAAGGAACCCCCAAACCATAACAACAACAGAAAAAGAACACATTTTACATGTAGACTACACAAATGCAACAAACTTAAACTTAAACTAACAGTTATCTTGTTACTTGTACAGAACAATATTTAAATGTATTGAAAATATTACATTGTATTATTGTATATCTTAAATAACTATTAATAGATTTTGTGAAAATTGCTTGATAAACCCAGGTAAGGCACTTTTTCACTTGCAATTAAGTAATTCTACCTTACTGATTGAATATGCATAGCACACTGGACCTGACCTTTTTTCACAAATATATAGGAATATAAGATTATGTCTGTATGTAGCTGTTATTTGTTATTGTATATCAAGTACAAGGAGTAAAAGTAGAAAAAAAATGAAATAATCTTTGGTAATCAAAGCTTCTGCCCCCTTTAACTTCTTATGATGTTTAAACGTTAACACTGGACAATCGCCAGAGGTCTACAGTTTTGTAGTTATATACACCGGACCATGGCCAAAGGGCTACAGTTTTGTAGTTATATACACCAGACCATGGCCAAAGGGCTACAATTTTGTAGTTATTTACACCGGACCATCGCCAGAGGGCTACACTTTTGTAGTCAATACACCGGACCATCGCCAGAGGGCTACAGTTTTGTAGACAATACACCGGACCATCGCCAAAGGGCTACAGTTTTGTAGTCATATACACCAGACCATGGCCAAAGGGCTACAATTTTGTAGTCATATACACCGGACCATGGCCAAAGGGCTACAATTTTGTAGACATATACACCGGACCATGGCCAAAGGGCTACAATTTTGTAGACATAGTCCATACAATTTTGTATACATCGGACCATTGCCAGAGGACTACAATTTTGTACTCATATAGATCTACTCATATAGATCTACTCTTGCATTTGTTTTACAAAACCAAACTACCACATAGAAAAATAGATGTCAAAATTAAAGTTAGCTACTGTTCAAACACGTGTTCTTTAAATGAATACGTGGTTTAAGCAATCATCTTGTTTATTTCTATTTTGGGTTTAAACAGGACAATATTACATGATCCGTAATTTAGATATAGCGTTGACGTAAATGCTAATGTACGAAAATGGAAATGGGACATTTTAAATTTATAAATTAATTCGAGACATAATGTACTAAACTTTATGTCAATTACACATATTTCAAAGAACATGTGTCTTAATGGAGTATTCCGTTGCTTTGTGATTTTATCAAATCAATGAAAATACCTAAAATTCGTTTTCAAATTTCAAATTTATCAGACTGTGAAAAAAATAGAATTGAAGTTTATTGGTATTGAGTTTTAATGTAAAAACATATTTTCAATTCAAATATCTAGAGCTGCATGCATTTATTTTAAAACTGTTTTATGAATATACATATTTTACATAGAGACGTACTCGAACATCAGATATTCATTAAGATTATATACGCAAGGGAATAAGTTCCAACCACATTTAAAATATTTGCATCAAATAAAAAAAGCAGAAAAGGAAAAACAAACTTGCAAGGCAAAAGAAAGTAAAATTACATCTGATTAAATAGATGAAAAGATAAAATATGAAAAATCTCAGATACAAAGTATAAATCTTTAGGTTGTCAAGGATATAGATACAAATCTAGTAAAAATGGACAAACACGGACCTCTGGAAACCAAAAGTGCCATGGAGGTGCATCCCCTGTCGACCGGTCACACCCGCAATGAGTCCACGGTCAAATCCAAATGAAATACGTGAGGAACGCATCCTCGTCATAATTGGTACAGACGTCTCAACAGCCCCAAACGAAAAGGCAACTCAACATTTGACTTAGTGAGCAGAGTAATCGCAAAGAAGACTATTATACCGACCGTAAAATTTGTGGAACGTTGACATCAAACGCGGTTTTCGATATCCCTGTGTCAATAATTTGACAGTGAGTAGTTTACCTCTGTATATGAAATGTTCATATGTTGAACACCCTGGTATATCGGATCATTTGTGAAATATAAACTCCATATGCGGGTGACTGTGGGATACTTAAATGTGGAAAATTTACGATGGGAAAGCCGAAATCGTCGCGTTTGTCATTTAGTTGCCAATTTCCCGTCTGTGTCTAAAATAAGTAAAATGTCTAAGTATGAAGCGTTTGTTCTTGATTCTGTTGTATCTTGAATTTATAGTTCGAAAAAATATATCAAAGCTGTGGCCTACGTCATGCCGACTAGTGGTGTTTACTTCAAGAATGATTGGACAAAAATTAAAAAGATAAACACGGGCATACAAATTCTTAAATTTCTGTAAACCCAGGTTTCTCACTTGCAATTATTACTGCTATTTGGAAAGGAATACCACACTGGACTTGACCATATTTTCACAAATTATATAGGAATATATAAATGTCTGTATATAACTCTTCTTCGTTATTGTACATCAAGTACAAGAAATTAAAGTGAACAAATTGAAACATATTTTTAGTAAACACAGCTAATACTCCTTTAACGAGAGGTGTGACTACTTAATACTAGTATTTACATATTTATAACCTAATTCCATTTAGAATGATTTTTGTCTATTATCGTCATGAAACCTACTCTAGGTACTGGCAGACAGAATAACAAACAAATAATTGAATTCCTTTTTGTAGCAAATCTTTCAGTTTTCATACTACAAAATGCATGACGGAGATAAGATTGTTTAGCAGGTTGTGGTATGGAACTTAAACGGTTGAGTATTGAACTCTGAATAAACAACAGAAAGATGATTAAAGATGTCAATACTCACCTCACACCAACATATTGTACATCCCCTAAGACGCACCTGACGTCTAGCAATCCTCTTGACCTCAGTATTTAAGAAACCAAGTAAAGAACGAGTACATTTTGCAACAACATAGACCTACAAGATTAAAACGTCAAGCATATAAAATCTCAGATACCAAAGTATAAATCTTCATAGATATTGGGCAAATACGGACCTCTGGAAATACAGAGGTGGGATCAGGTGTCATGGATATAGTATGTAAAAGATGCATACCCAATGTAAGATTATGATGTAAGCAACAGAAGTAAACCTTGGCCTACACCAGTTTCCATCCTGGACGACACCATAGGCCACCATAAACTGCGAACAGATGCGCTTAAACATTGTTACCATACAGTGACAATAAACCAAACAATGGACTTTCCATGCTCACTGAGGTCCTACATTACATATCGTGGAGCTTAATGAAGACTTGCCATATTTAATTTAGATCTACAATAATGAAACTTCGTCCCCTGATGACGTTACCTTTTGTAAAAAGAACTTGTCACTGTGAAAACCATGGTGACGGATCAGCATTGATGGTTCTCGTATCCTTGTGACCTTAACACACACACATGCCAGGGCGTGTACAACATATGGATATTTCATATACAGAGGTAAACTACTCACTGATAAATTATTGACACAGGGATATCGAAAACCGCGTTTAATATCAACGTTCCGCAAATTTTCGGTCGATATAATAGGCCTGTTTGCGACTACTCTGTTTCACTAAGTGAAATGTTGAGTTGCCTTTTCGTTGGCGGTTGTTGAGACGTCTGTACCAATTGTGACGAGGATTCACTCCTAACTTATTTCATTGGACTTGACTGTGGACTCACGGCGGGTGTGACCGGTCGACAGGGGATGCTTAATCCCCCATGGCACCTTATCCCACCTCTTGGTTTCCAGAGGTCCGTGTTTGTCCATTTTTACCGGATTTGTATCTATGTCCTGGACATTCTAATGATTTATACTTTGGTATCTAAAATGTTTTACATTAAATAAAGCCAAAGCAAGCAAGCATTTGTACAAGCAAATTAAACTTCACATCATAGATCCATTGTAACGTTCATCTTGACGTAGCGGGGATTCTCAGATATAAATATTATCTACATCGAGATATTTCCATGCTAAATCTAAATAATTGTAGATCTCTAATTCTTCGTGAAACCTCATATTACAGTTGTTGAACATCTAAACCCTGCTTAGATTTGCACCAACTCGCTATCAAGATATTTCCATTATTTCAGAAGTTTTAAGCCGTGAAAATTCCTTATAAAATCGTACTGTTTACGAAATATCAAATCATCCGTAGAGCGTTATTTTTTGTGTTATTATTATTATTTTTTTTTTTTTTTTGGGGGGGGGGGTTTCTTGCATAGGTGTTTTAATGCTACATTCAAAAATTATATGGTGGCGGCCAGGTTGAGGAGAAAACTGGTTATAATATAAGCAAGAAAGAAACCACCGTCCGGCTTCTGCAATTAAACTGGCAAACTTTATCACAAAGTCAGCCTAGGTTCTAGCGGGGCTTGACCATCTGATTGTTATCATAACTGGAACTGGACCCTAATCTTTGAAGTAGTAGTGACCTAGATTTATATATATATATATATATATATATATATATATATATATATATATATATATATATATATATATATATATATATATATATTTCATTTCTAATCTGCTAACAATATCTAATTCATGGTAGCAACGGCCTTGACATTTAAAAATATCTAAAAATGAATTAGCTTCTTTCCCTCCTCACATGTATCCATATGTCACTTGCTGCGACCTTGACCTTATGACAAAATTTGAGTATTTCCTCTATTCCCATTAAATTGTATACTAAAGTTTAATTTTACTCAAATGGTTTTATATATATTTTGTCCTTTTGAATACTATTTTAAATCCTGCTAAGAATTTTTCCCTTATATGGAGATGTCACCAACTTTAGGTGAAGTGCTACAAATTTTGACCTGTGCTATGGACTGACGCCAATGCAGTTAGGGTTATTTCCGAAACTGAAACGGGACCTTGGTCTTTAGGCTCATCCGAAAGACACGTGACTTTCACTTTGTATACCAAGCGCTTGATGATCCACCATTTTAAAGTCTTTGGTTTGACCCGGTCTGGGAACCTTCCGCTTGCATGTCGTACGCTTTACCACTAGGCAACCGCAAGCGAATATTTATGTCTTTAAGGGCAAACCCAAACTTTGGAATAATGTTCGTACGTGTCAGTTATTAAGCGGAAATACCAAAAATCATTATTTTTATTTATTCTAATGACATTAACATAACTTTATATCTTACTTTTTTCGAAAATGTTCTTTAATTCATAGATTACCAAATAAAAAGTAACTCTGTGGACTATTTCATTATCTCTCATGTAGTTACCGTAAGCCGTTGTTATCCGCCGTAAGCAACATAGACTAAATGTCACTGCAATGGCCTACCGCGCTTCATTAAAAATAACCCTATACCAATTTCCGATATAAAAACATAAACGCAGTAAAAATGCAATTTAAACACAATAAAATTTCAATGGCTTTTTAATTTAGTAAACCAGACACTTTGTCTGAATGGTTAAAGGTTGAAAGATATACGATGGTTGATAAAATCTCGTATTCGAAAACTTAAAGGAACTATGAAAACACATTATCACTCTGTATTTAGTGACCCAGAAGTGGTAACCGAGATAAATAGATGATTACATGACCAATATGTACTGGTCCCAGCAGACAAAGCCTCAACTAATATAGTTTTTATTGATAAGGCACATTACTATAATTTGTTTGGAAGAACTAGGATTTAATACGAATTCTGGTAATCCTACATACACACGTAGTCCACTTCCAAAGGACGAGATCCTTTAAAATCACGTGTACGTATTACGCTCTTTTGGTGTACCTACAACCAAAACTGATTGAGAGCAACCATATTTATATTGGATACCTAAACTTCACAAAACCTCACATAAACAGTGGTACATAGCAGGATCCAGCAAATGTTCTACCAAACTTTTATCTTTACTTCTTACCAAGATACTGACAACCGTTAAGGAGAAACCTCAGCAATACTGTACAGTTGCTTATTCCAGAAGCGGTGTAAATCAGATGCGGATACTTAAAATTTCTAAACAACTTTTAGAAAATTTGAAGGCACACATTTTTCCCAATTCACAGTATCAAAACATACGACTTTTCTACTCTTTACATTACAGTTCAACATGAAAAATTAAAAGAGAGACTTTTTAGCATCATCGACAACTGCTTTTTTCACTAAAGGTGTTTTCCGAAAATTTAAATATCTAGTCATTAGTTATCATGATACTCATTCTCTCTAACACCACTCTGATTCTACGTATAAATATATTTGTACACTGAAGTTGATATTGAAAAGATGCCGGAACAATATATTTGTAATATTCGGAGACGTGGTCTTTCAACAAACTGTCGACAATTCTATTGGTACAAATTGTGCCCCTTTATTGGCTGGCCTGTTCCTTTATTCATGAAAAGCAGATTTCATTCGGAAACTGTTGAATTCATAGATGAAAAAGCTAGCGGGCCCTTTAATTTGAAATTTGGATATATCAACGACGTTTTGTCAATTAATAATGACAATTTTCATACATATGTCATATATAGCCAAGGGAACTAGAAATTAAAGATACAACAGAATCAAGCACACACGCTTCGTACTTAGATATTTAACTTACTGTAGACACAGACGGGAAATTAACATCTAAAATATACGATAAACACGACGATTTCGGCTTTCATATCGTACATTTATCACATTTAAGTAGTCATATCCCACAACCACCTGCATATGACGTTTATATTTCACAAATGATCCAATATACCAGGGCATGTTCAACATATTAACATTTCATACACAGAGGTAAACTGCTCATTGACAAATTACTGACACGGGGATATCGGATATGATGTCAACGTTCCACAAATATTACGGTCGGTATAATAGTCGTTTGCAATACTCTATTTCACTAAGTGATGTTCTATAACGGTTGTTGAGACGTCTGTACTAATTGCGACGAGAATTCGTTCCTCACGTATTTCTTTAGGATTTGTCTGCGGACTCACGGCGGATGTGACCGGTAAACACTTACTTACTTACTAAATTACTTACTCCTCCATGGTACCTGATCCCACCTTTTGATTTTTACCAGATTCCTATCTATACCCTGGACATCGTAAAGATTTACACTTTGTTATGTGAGATTTATTTTTCTATTATTACAAATATGGTCGGGTAAGTTATCACATTTTAGTGCCATGTTTTATTTCGAGATCTCTTCTTTTCTTTTGTCCTCGTGCTTTATAAACATTCGAGAACAAAGACTGTCCTGGATGCATGTTATATTTTAATCCTTAAAAAAATCTTATTTCACAATTCAGTGTATTGCCTGTATTGTCATGTAAGATTTTTCAGCAGGTGGATTTGTCCAGATAGATAGCACTTAAACTGTGTACTATAAACTGCCTACGATTTTGGATGAGTAATTATGAGTAAATGATCCGCATAGATGTTGATACATAATGTATTTCATCATTCATATACAGGCAGTGAATTTATAATTTTACCAAGTATATAAATAAACTTTGATAGTGAATGACCATGATGAGTTAATAAAAACTGTGATAATTAATTATAAATCAATCATAAGCATATGGTCCCAATGACCATCCTTCTACGCCGAAATAGGGTGTTTAACTTATAAAATACTTTACATCATTCTAAACATAAAGGACATGTGTTATAATTATGTCTCCGCCATGATGGATATATAAATATAAAATGTTACCAAAATTACATATCAATGTGCTGCTGTACATTGTGAGTGTGAAATATAAAATCTCGGATATATTGGCCTTGTATTATAACACTTTCCCTTTAAAAAAATCTATTTAAAATTGGAGCTCAACTGATGAAGTGTTATTTACAGAAACGATCGTCTTGAGCATTATAACTTCGGTATTATGTATATAATATACCGAAATATAAATCTACAGGATGTCAAGAATACATATACAAATCTGGTGCTATTGGACAAACACGGACTTCTGGAAATCAAGAGGTGGGATCAGGTGGCATGGAGGAGTAGGAATCCCTGTTGACCGGTCACACCCGCCGTGAGTCCAGTCAAATTCAATTAAATTGGTGAGAATTCTCAAAACCATTGTTTCTGTCAATAAGACAGTTTAGCTCGAATTTAGTATAAATGTATATTTCCAAAATAAAAAGTGATATCATACAAGACCAAATGATAAAACTAAATGTACTGGCATAGAGTACCCACTGTGAAAATGAATAACTTAGCTTTTGAAAAGTTTAAAATTTAAATGGTGCTATCAGAGCGAAACATTACTTTAGTATAAAATAATCGGCTAGAACCGAAATACAAGGTGGTACTGGGTTTATGTATACCTCAGACTCTAACGGTGCACCAGAAGTGGCAAAGAACAAGTGCTTATAAATATTATTAACGAGATGAAAGTTATAGCATTACAAGATAGACTAAAACAAATGCTTAAAACAATCGCGTCTGTCAATAAGACTTCGTCAGTTGAGCTCGAAATGAATATAAATATATATATGATGATACTACTATAAGTATCATGTACTGGGGTTTATGTATACCTTCGGGGACTACTCAATCTTATTTTAGAATAAAAAGTTCCAAAACAAAAATCACAAGTGTGACTGTTTTAATTACTTGTTCTTGTACAAGTGTACAAAAAGTATATTTACTCAATAATGTCTCAAATTTATTAATTGCCGTCAATGACTGTAGTATTGCTGACATTAACCAGATTATAGTCAAGCACGGACTTCGCTTTACAACATCCTGGTGTCCAACCTGTGGCCTCACATAAAGCCCAGCCCCCTTTTTTAGCTACTTGAAAGATGATCTATGGAGTTTCTTACCAATATCTCGAAAACGTGTGCACCGATTTTATCTCAGAATGTCGAGTTTTGTAAATTCTGAAATTTACATTTTTCACATTAAAGATGATATCTGAAGCCAAACATTCTTTCATTAGAAAACTAATTTGTATGACAATATAAGTATTAAATGGATAAATAATTTTGTAACAATTGCAAATATCATTTAAATCTCAAAAACTGTACTGTTTAGAAGGAATATATATGAAGTTGGAACATGAAAAATAAATGACCAAAAACTAAACGTTCAAGTGACCATCTAAATCAATGTCAATAATGCGCTTACATTTGATTCTGCTGAACTGGATTAACCTATTCAACCCCATAGATTAAATAGACTAGTCTAATACAACAAAAAGGGCACACTGTTAGAATTTTTGGGGTGAAAGGGTTAAGTAACAAGATTTGGATAGCTCAGTTGGTAAGAGTGTCCAGCTAATCTTCAGAAAGCCCGGGTTCAGTTCCTTGTTTGACTGCAAACTTTCCCTACCTGCTACATCAGGCACCCGACTACGACAAATATCTACCTGTGGTTTATTATCATGAGTCTCCTGAATTTCTGAGGTCATGAAATCCTGGTAAGGGGAAGAATGTAGTGGAGTCACTGTTGTCAGTCCATGTAACTCGGATGGGAATAGCATTCAGCTAGTGTTCGAGAAATTTCGATACTTGGTCAAACATAACATTTTCCCTGCCTGCTACACATGCATTAAAAACAAGGACCACATTTTATAATCATGATACACTTTTCGATAAAGAGATACAAAGTACAACAATACTGTATACCTGGAATATTTATGCTATTTTCGACCTTTATGAAAGAAAAAATGATTTGCCCTAAATTATCAAATTCATTTGGACTGCATGTATCTTCATGTTTTATTTATTTAGTTTGAAAGTTTTGCCCTCATCTTAAATTTGCAAAAGTGAAAAAGTATTCAGAAACTATCAATAACAGTCACTCAGAAATATAAATAATTTTATTGACAAGCAGACATTTTACAACTTTATTCAATTTGTATATGTAAACTGGATATTTGTTCAAAATGTTCTGATAGGTCAGTCTGGTGAAAAGATTTCTCTCGATAACTTTGAGACGAAATAATATAAAATATAAAAATAAGATAAATATATATAGAATCTTTCAACCATCATCAGATTCATCATCCTGTTTTAAGTGCCTATACAATGGAACCTATCTTGAAAGACCACTGTTGTAAAAGACCACCTGTCTTGGGAGACCAAATTCTCAATAACACTTGGTTCAGTAACCCTTTAAATAAAACCTCCTTTGAAAGATCACCTGTCTTGTAAGACCACATTTCAGTGGCAGAAGGGTTGGTCTCTCAGGACAGGTTCCAATGTATTTGTTTGGCATCATTACATTATTACAACTTCTTCAGACATCCTTCACGACATTTTTACTTTCTCTTTCAGCCAATACATTTGACCTATCACTAGAGATTAAAAGCTTACAGCTTCAGCAACAAAACTGGGATTTCAGTCCGGATAAACAAATAATGAGATATTTTTTTCAGATTGTATCATGAAGTAGTAGGCTTATAAAAAAAACTCATCCACCCTTCAAAAACAATGGACTCTTACATAAATCAATGAATTAGACCAGTCCAAATGTGTCTTTAGGGGTGAATGAGTTAAATAAACTGCAATTCATGTACAAAACATATCTGGGTCTTGTTCCAGGGACCTCTTGACACTGACTATGTCCAGGATAGAGGTCATCTCTCCAGACGTGATTTCTGAATGGACTCATCTACGACATTTCTCATGTATTGAATTGTCTGCCTCGGGTCGTCACTTTTCACTACAGCACTCCCTGACACTATCATATTAGCACCAGCCTGTTGATGAAAAAAAAGACATTAAACTCATCAACCCCAGAAAAAATGGATTCTTCTGTAAATCAATGACTTAGACCAGTCTAAATGTGTCTTATGGGGTGAATAGGTAAAACGAGCATTAGTTGTTTTTTTCCCCAAAATTTATTTCCATATTTACTACTTACATTGATAAACAATAACCAATTCTTTAATTCCTATAAATTTTGTGAAAATGACTTGCGAAACCCAGTTTGGCAATTATATGTTTGTAAATGATTAATTCCACCTCACTAATTGTACATGCATACGACATTGGACCTGACTTTATTTTATAAAATATAAAAGAATATAAGAATTTTTATGGTCTATGTATAGCTCTTATTTGTTATTGCACATCAATCTTAGATGCAAAAAAATTTATTTGTTTTTTGGAAAACACAGCTAAAACTTCCCACTGTACAACGAGATAATTACAACAGCCTTTAAAGGGATTAAACGAAACCAACCTCTTCAATAGTTTTCTTTTGAAAGGGTACTGCTTAATCAAACAGCATATTGTAAATTTCATCATATTTATATAGTAGAATGACAAAAGAGAGGCAACTCTTTATTTTTCAAAAAATATTTCATATAAAACCACTTTTTTTAAAAAAATGAAAAATTACAAAGTCATTTCCTATTTAGTTTTAATAATTTTTTTTCATCATTAAGCATTTGAAATTTTTTTTAAAGTTTCTGTGATTATTGTGTTATTTATTCCCCATCATTTTGCTTTGTGTAACTGAAGAGTTATACAGAATCCAAATTTTCAATATCTAATTTTGATAAGTCTTTTAAAATGGAAATAGGAAATTGAATTTTCTGTAAAAATTGCTGAATCTAGAAACAAAATGTGAACATTGTGAGCAAATACACAAAGAAACTGTCAGATGTTTTGAGTTTTAAGGGTATAGGTTCTATCATATTTTATTTAGAAATGACTTTAAATGAATGTTCTGAAAACTTGTGGCATTATATGAAATATACTGGAAAAAATAAAAATAAAAATATAATCATTTTCATCACCATACTGTACTATAGTACGATTCACATAAGATGGCAGAGTAGCCTTTTGATTATAATACGGATTATTCTACTCAGAAGGAAAAACATTTTATTTGTCACTGGATACTTAGAGGTATGGTCATAAGGAAGGAAGGATTACTTTTACCAGTGGTGTTCGACTTTATTACCTAAAATTTAAACTTGTCCATTCATAGCAACATTTAACTGACATTTGCAGCAGTAATCACTCCTTCTCCTTACCATACTTATGGGTATCCAGTGGAGAATTTCCTATGTAGCTTCTCCTAACCCAAAACAGAGTTGAATCATGATTAAAATGTTACTTTGCCCTAGCAAGTTATACAAACAGGCCAATAGTACACCATTCGTTTATCCCAATGCATGTTTTAATTTGAACTTTTTCCCATGACATAAAGAATTTTCTTTTGGAATGTAAATATCACGATTGTTTAGTCTTTAAAGGGGCAATAGCTGTGTTTACTAAAAAAAAGATTTCGATTATTTTCTACTTTTACTACTTGTACTTGATGTAAAATGACAAATAAGAGCTATACACAGACGTAAAAAATCTTATATACCTATATATTTTGTGAAAAAAAACGGTCAGGTCCAGTGTGGTATTCATATACAAATAGTAAGGTTGAGTTAATCAACTGCAAATTAAAAACTGTCAAACCTGGATTTCTCAAGCAATTGTCACAAAATATCTCTTTTTTTTTGTTATTGTATATCATTTTAAGTAGTGAAAAGGGTGAAAAACACAGCTAATGTCCCTTTAAATTGGAGAATTATGCTGTAACATGGTTTTTACTCTGCAAAATGGTCAAAATCATGAAAATCATTTTGAACTGACGACCTTGTTACAAGACATCAAATAAATACCTCTGCACAGGCTTGAATCGTATTTGGACCAACCCCTCCATCAACTTCAATGTCAATGTCTTTGAAATTCTCCCTCAGAAAATGAATCTGAATAGAAAGGAAAATATTTATTACTAATCATCAGCTAAAATTGACAAATATGACAAAATTTTATGAATACTTACAACAACAACACAAATCAACCTCTATTTTTCCTTTTTCTGACCTATAGACATATTTAGATAAAAGTTGTTGGAAGCAACAAAGGTGGCAGCATTGCATCTTACTGATATTTTGACTAAAGAAGTAAATCAAATGGTCTAAGGTCACATGGTACTATCTGAATTTTTGTTTGTTTGTTTATTGTTGTTTAACGTCCCACTCAAGAATCTTTCATGTATCTTTCATGTATATGAAGACGTCACCAAATGCCGGTGAATGGCTTCAAATTTTGGCCTATGCTCGACACTTGTGGCCATTGAGCAGTACTGTCTGAAAGTGCTGATCATAAGAATTGCACACGTAAAATATTAACAGCCGTTTAAATTATTATTGGCACACATTAACACCAATTTTACTGAAACTGGCCTGAGATGTAGAACCTTATAGACTTGTCAGAAAAATAAAGCCAAAACATACATACGTGTACAATGTTTTGTTACCATGGAAACAGTGTATAAATTGGGAATTTTTAGAAAAAAGTACAATTGTTCTATAGTAGTTTCCATCAATGCAGCTATATCATTTAGAAATTAATCCAAAAACGGTTTACTTCAATCTTGCTTTGATTAAAAACAAAGTAAGTTATAGGGAATTACCAGTACAACAGAATTTTAATTTATATATCAACTTTTAACCTACTAAAATCACTGGTAAGTGCAAAATTAAACTGATGTAAGAGTGTTTGATTGTTTTTGTTTATTTTGATTTGTTTACGATTTTATGATAAAATTCATGCATACTCTAAGTGGTGCATGAAATTGTTTTACTTTTGACCAAGAAAGCGGGTGGGGAGTATGATAGAAGTGGTCTTCTATTACAGAAATTATTTTTCAAAATTCTTTTTTCAAAATTATAGAGATTTCAATATTCAGAATCACATATTTCTTGTCTTTATTTCCATGTAAGGTAACTGAAAATATTACAGTTATCATATGAAGCATATGCTCTCTGCACACACAGCTTCTGCAAACAAACTGTGCACTTTTAAAGAACAAGTTACAATATTTGTTCTACACATACTTTACTTCTAAACAGAAATCTCATGTAAGTAGATTTAAATTGTTGATTAATTCTTTCTTTTTACCCCTGCCACTGTGCATAATGAGCACATAATGATCAAAGTTGAAAAGCACGTTACGATGTGTGTGTGTGTGAATATGTGCATATGTTTGTGTGTGCCCTCAAAAAATGGAAGAAATTTTATTAATGAAATTCTTACTTTTGGCATCATATCTTCCATAAATGATTGTCCACCAAAGCCTGGTTCAACTGTCATAATTAAAACCATATCAACCATATCAACAAAAGGCACTAGTACATCTACTGGAGTTTTAGGTTTTATTCCTATACCTGCCTGAAAATAAGTGGATAAGAACTTACATATATCAAATACAATAAAACACAATCTAATTTAAAACCAATCTCTAATCGCTTCAGGCTTCTGATATCTCACATGGGAGATCTAACGAAAACTGTCAAGGGGGTGGGGGCACAAGTAAGTTACCTCATTGGTATGTCCAGCTCAACCAATGAAATTGTGGCTCTGGTGATCTTGAAAGAAAACATAAGTAATGAGAGATTAAAATAGATTGGATAAAAGAGCATACAAAAAATGAAATACAAATTTTCAACACTGCCATGATCAAAGGCAATCAATTTGGTGACTCAACTCAGCCTGGCAAGCATAATGTCTGCTAAAAATCTGAATTGATAAAAATACAAACCTTTATAGTTTATGAAGTCCCCTCCTTGGCCTTGGTCAAGAGGTTATAGAAAATCTGACACTTCCAGTCATTTCAATAGAAGACAACAGTCTGATGGCTATTTTTATGAAAAGGAGTAAAAGTTGTCGGCTACTTTCTCTTCAATGTCAGTGAGGAAAAAATGTCTATCTACATACAAAGTTCAGACACTGACACCCCTTTTGAGTCAAAATACCTATAGAATTCACATGCATTTCATAATTTAAATACAGTTTTGATCGTCTTTACTTATAACATAAACATTACTTATGTAGTATCACCGTATCACTAAATATACATATACATTAAAACCTGCTTTGGTGACCACCTGTATATAAAGACCACCTGGTCACAAAGACTGTTTTTGCTGTCCTCAATAGTTCAAATTTCACAAATTTTTGGCCACTTGGCCTTTATCAAGTGAAAGACGACAATATGTATATCAGTTACATAGTTTGCACTGGAGGTTTGTCTTGTGCAGACTTAATACTATGTAACTGATATACATATTGTCGTCTTTCACTTGATAAAGGCCAAGTGGCCAAAAATTTGTGAAATTTGAGTGTTTTACTGTTTTTTTTGCATACTGATACTTCCCTTTGGAGGACATTAAATTCTATCTCAATAGTTCCATTTGTGTACAAATCAACCTCTATATAAAGACTGCCTCCCTTCAAAGACTAGTTTTGTTGTGTCCCTAAGAGGGTCTTTCATACATGTACAAGTTTCATTGTACATGCAATTACATTTTTTATTCAAAAAGTTGACAAAATACCCAAACCAAGAAATTCATACCCCATTTTTGAGAATTATTCAATTTTCATAAACTTGCTCACACATAATGGAGGATTACCTTCATTCCAGACTCTTTAATCTTCCTAATACAAGCAGCTGCATCTTGTGTGGCCTCATAATGGAATGTGTACTGGTCTGCACCAGCATTACACATGTCTTGTACCCACTGTAAAGTAATATAACATCCAATATTAGTACATATGTGCATGGGTATAATGGAATGTGTACTGGTCTGCACCCGCACAGAGAGAGAGAGAGAGAGAGAGAGAGAGAGAGAGAGAGAGAGAGAGAGAGAGAGAGAGAGAGAGAGAGACAGAGAGAGACAGATAGAGAGAGAGAGAGAGAGAGAGAGAGAGAGAAGAGAGAGAGAGACTTGAGAGAGAGAGAGAGAGAGACCCAAATTTTTCAAAAAGTTCTATTTTCTTGGGAGATCTATTTTGATTTATTCCTAATTTTATTAAATTTTTAATTGCAGCTTTAGCTTGATTTACAGATAGTGTTTTCTTTTTGTATTTTGTGTGATATATATATATTTTTTTATTGTTCAAATTATAAGATTACTTATCTCAGAGTATTGTGTTTTATCTGTAATACCAAATATTATATTTAATTCTGTAAACATAATGTTACAATTTAAGGATGCATTGAGCCAATGTTCAATTTCTGATATTAAAATTTTAGTTTTTGGACAGCTCCAGAATAAGTGTTTCAATGTCTCTGGTGATGTTTGGCATAGGTCACATAAATCGTTGTTTATTATTATTATTTTTTTGAGATATTGATTTGTTGCTAGTATACGGTGATTTATTCTGTATTGTAACCATTTTATGTTTTAATTTATTGACAGTCGAAAAGGCAGATCATAAATTTTTTTTCATTCTAAATCATTTCTGTTTAATTGTTCCTCCCATTTTGACTGACTATTTGATATATTTATTTTATTTTTTAAAAGTGTATTATATATATTTTTAGTGCCTCTTGCATTTGACATGATAATTGTTAAATTATATGGTATAACTGGTCCTGTGATCAATTTGTTTCTTAGTTCATTTACATTTAAATGTACTTGTAATTTTTTAATGTTATTTTTTATTGCATGATATTCTAAAAAAAAATTGCCTAAATTTGTATTTTTCTTGTAATTCAGTATAAGTTAATGTTTTTAGTGTATTATTTTCCGATTTAATTAAATCTTTGATAGTAAATATATTTCTTTCAATCCATTTTTTAAAAATAATTGGTTTATTGTCTATTTGGATTATATCTGAGTGCCATATGGGATATTTTGTAAAATCAATGAGTTCATGTACATGACTTTGCTGATTGAGCAGAATAAGAGCTAAAAAAAAATCTTTCCAAAAATTATTTTTTGTTTTTTAAATTATGTCATGTAAAAAATTGTTTCCATATAAGGTAATTTGTTTTATGGTTGTATTTGTTTCACTTAGTATTATATTTTTCCATTTTTTGTCAGTCAGTATTCTCCTAACCTATGTATGTAGATTTGTGCCACCACATAAAATTTCTTTCTGTTACATCGAGCTCCTGGATTTTGAAATATACATGAACATGTAAGGATCAATATAAAGTGCCTGAGTGAGTCCAATACCAATGCATCTAATGAACCAGTGGTAAATGTTCATTTACATGTATGGCATACTTTTACAAATGATTCATATCAATTATCAAATCTACATATAAAATGTTTAAATGATTATATTTGCTATACTGTTTATAACACCATAGCCTTACTTACCAGAGTATCTTACTCTAGAGATTTTAGGTGTACATGTAATATTGAGTAACTAGACTAGTAAAGTAGTACATACTTGTCAATCTCCCCCATAAATAGGGAGACTCCTTATTTTCTATGTAAAATTTTGATAATTTCTTCAAGAAAAATGCATATCTCCACACAAAAAATTAAGATTTTCCTATTAATTTTTACTAAAATTTTGAGTCTCCACCACGAGATTGAAAAACCTCCCCATGAAAATTTTTCAAGTTTAAAGGTATGGTAATATTTGTTAAAGAATGATAGATATTAAGACCATGTAATACCTATGGAGAGGGCAAAGGTATCCACCAGCAGTTTTACATGTTGTTTTTAACATGTTAATGTTCCATTCTTTAAAATAAAATATTTATATGAACTACAGAAAGGTGTTGCCCTTGCCTACTGAGATAGATTCTCGATGAATATTTTTTTCCTGCTTGTACATGTAGATCTATGAAACAAGGAGCTTCACTTACTTGCTTTCACTTGCCTTATAGAGTGCAGCTCAAACATCCAATGGCTGTTCACAAAGCTAACTTAATGACTGATTACCCAAAATGCAATACTATACTATAATATCATTTACTTTCTCCTTGATCACTAAAAAATCATCTTTTGGTTTAAACATATTTTATTTTATTTCAATTTCAATCATTGACATTTCATAAACAAAATACATGGGATTGGAAAACAAGCATATTGCTTATATAAATTCCTCTCTGTACAAAATGTACAATATTTACTTAGTCAGTCGGTGTAAATTATATATAGAACAAAAAAAACAAAAAACAAAACCTAAGATGCCAACCTGACATGAAATATATATATGAGAAAAAGTGTGAGAAGCATCAATTTTAATCTATGAGAACCTTCTACTGTTCAAAATAAATTTTTCAACATTCGAGAAAATTTGTATATTTTCCTGGGTAGACAAAGAGTTGTCACCAAACAAAAGCACATTACATGAAACGGGAATCCCTATATTAGTTAGCATTTGGCGTCTTATGTCACTGTACTTAGTACATTCAAGTAAGAAATGGGAATTGGATTCTATTGCACGTGAAGCACAAGAACAATAAGGATCGAGTTTCTAGATTTGAAAGGAAAGATGTTGTTTTAAGCTACTGCATCGCATACGTATCCGGGCGTGAAGGATTTGACCACGTCGTTGAAGAGTATTGTAGTATTGCGGGACTGGAAACTAGATTATCAAGTTGTGCTAGCGATTTTTTAAAGGAATTTAATGAAGGGGATTGTTTAATATTTAAAGGGAGTTCATTCCATAATCTGATACTTGATGGAATACAACTGTTGAAATAGTAAGTAGTTTTACATTGGATACTTACTAGGTTATTTGAGTGTCTAGTACTATAAGTATGTTGCTGATTATGTGCTTGAGGTAATACATCATTCAAATAGTCAGGGGTAAGTCTGTTTATCATTTTATACATTTGAATAAGTTTGTGTTTGCGTCTTCTGGATTCTAAGGTTTCCCAACCACATTCATTAAAAAGAAGATTTGTACTTACTAATTTAGTAGCCCCCGTTACTATGCGCGCTGCCTCGGTGTTTATTTTTTCTAATTTATCACTATAATACGTCGGGCAATTATCGAAAATAATGTCACCATACTCTAGGGCTGGTCTAATAAATGAAAAATAGATAGTTTGGAGGGTTTGTCTATTTAGGTCAAATTTTAAGCTACGTAGTATATTTAATTTTTTGTATGCTTTTTCTAATAAGTAATCGATATGTTCCCCCCAGTGACATTTTTTATTGAAAATTAGACCTAAATGTTTGTGGCTATCAACTTCCTTAACAGGTACATTATCAAAATAAAGGGGTGGGTGATTTAAGGGGGAATGTTTACGCGAAATTAAAAGTGCCTCTGTTTTTTGTGGGTTGAAATCAACAAGCCAGGTTTTAGACCAATTAAGAACACACTCTAAATTACTGTTTAGTATTTGTTCTGCAACCAGTGGATTTTCTACGATTATGTAAAGGGAAGTATCATCTGCAAATAATTTGATATTACAATTTTATTTCAGAAACAATATCATTAATGAATATCAAAAAGAAAAGAGGCCCCATGATAGATCCCTGGGGCACACCCGCCCGTTATATCAACCAGTTTAGATTCCTTACCGTTTAGCATAACTTTCTGTTTCCTAACTATTAAATAGCTCTTTATCCACATTAATAAGTTTCCAGATATTCCTATGTTTTCTAACTTAGCTAAAAGACCCCTGTGCCAGACCCTATCAAAGGCCTTGCTGATGTCAAGGAAGACTACCCTAATTTCTTTACTTGAATCGAGTGCCCTTGAGAATTCATTAGTGATATAAAGTAATTGGTTGATAGTCGAATCCCCTCTACGAAATCCTGACTGGTGTTTTGAGAGTAAATTGTATTCATTTATAAAGTTATATATAAATATTTAAAAATGCATTTCTCAAAAATTTTGCTAATAATACTTAACAATGATATAGGACGATAGTTACAAATATTCTTAGGGTCATTTTTCTTGAAAATTGGAACAACGTTAGCTATTTTCCACTGACTTGGAAATGTATTCATACGCAGGGAAAAATTGAATAAACGGTGTAAAGGTTCTGAAAGTTCATTAGAAGCTTCTTTCAACAGTTTTGGACTTAGTTTGTCATCTCCTACGGCTTTATTAGTATTTAAATTTTCTAGTACATCTCTAACATCTTGAACAGAAATATTTATTGTATCAAGAATAGGCTGATCAATTGCAGTGGGTAGTACTGGTAAGGTTGCATTTGATTCATCGATGTATGTTTGTAAAGAAAAGTAGGTGTTTAGGAGGTTAGCTTTATCTGTGTCATCAGTAACAACTTCCTCATTTTCGTTTAAAAGTATTTTAATTCCTTGGGTTTGATTGGACATATTTGTTATTTGTTTGACTAGTTTCCACCCATTCTTTACCACCAAAATCGTTATTATTAATTTTCCTACATATATCATCGTAATATTCACGCCTGGCCTTCCTTAATTTATCAACTATTTTATTTCTTAAAATTCTGAATTTGGCCCAGTGATAATCTTGATTTTTTTTTTTTTAGCTTTAGTGCGAATTCTATTTCTTTTACGGATTAAAGTTTTTATTCTAGTTGTAATCCAAGGTAAGTCGTCTTTTTTCTGATAATTATAGTTCTATTTGGTATCGAATCAGAAGCAACTGTTTGTAAAGTATTTGTAATTTTTATCAACAATTGTATCAATATTAGTTGTGGATGAAAAACAAGGTATTCCATTGAAAATTAGCAATATCTGACCTAAACTTGTCATAATTTCCCTGATTATAAAGCCATATTTTTACGTTTTATACAACTTTTTTCAGTTTTGAACGAATTTAATAACGCAATTATGGGGCGATGGTAACGTAAGTTAACTTGGAGGAATGGTTCTGTTACTGCACTATAAATTATGTTGTGGGGATTATTTGTTAGCAAAAGATCAATAATAGATGAGGAGTTTTCAATGATTGAAGTAGGTTCAGTGATAAGTTGATTAAGACTAAAACTTCTACTTATATCTTTTATTCGTGTATTACCTACATTTAATTGGTTTTCATTGAAATCTCCACTTATTATAATATTTTCAAATTTTGTATCACATGCTAAGTCTATTGATTGCTCAATAAGTTCCCATTACTCCTGCACTACTATTTGGGGGTCTGTAGAATGTACCTATTAAGAATTTTTTCTTATGGTGATTTATCTCAATCCACACACATTCTAGACCATTTATTTCTAAATCTAATCGTCTCTTACTTAAGATATTATTTTTAGTATAGACTATTACCCCACCGCCCATTTGACCTAACCTATCATGTCTGAAAGAACTGTAACCATCAATAGATATATCATTATCACTTATACTAGGATCAAGCCAACTTTCCGTAAAACATAATATGTCAAAAAACTCGGTAAATTTCCACATATAATATCAATTTTGGAACGTATACTTTGGACATTTAAATGAACTAAAAAAGATGAGATTTTAGGTACCGTGTAAAAAAGCTTTCAGTAATCGACGAGTCATCAGATATATCAGTGGACGAGCTAGAATTTAAAGAGGGTCCCGGATTTGTTTCAATGTCACCACAAACAATAAGTAGAAGAACAATTTTGAATATAAAATTACATGTACGAGAAACAATATGTGACAAATCTATTTTGATTAACCTAAAATGTACACTTGATCTATTATTGAACACGCCTATCCTGGCTCGATAAATTTCAATCGATACGCCGCCCATGATCAGGTAATTTGAGAGTTTTGGATGTCGAAGTATCGAGTAAGGGTAGGCGTTACATAACATAGACAATAACTTAACATAAAGTATAATATTAGATATATTTTGGGGTTCGTAAATGAACTAGAAGAAGTTTGATTTACAAGAGACTTAAAAAGTTGCATTATGACATGGCATCTCACATAAACAGATAATAGAACATATTGAACAAGGTAACTAAATACATACATTATAACAAAACAATAAACTTTGAACACAATTATGGGTGCTTTAAGCATAAAGAACAGTGAAAAACAAAAGACGGTAAACTATGAACATAAAAATTGGTGTTTTTAAACACAAAGAACAGTAGAAAAAGATGATAACCTTATGTAATTATAAACAAGCAAGCAAAGATATTGGGGTGCAAATATGAAAATAAGTGGTAAATGTAACAATAATAATAATTAAAGTTAAACAAAAGACAGGAAAGAAAAATACATCCCAGCAAAGTGGCCGTACTAGGAATGGCATAACAAATGCCAGTTTTTTATGTATGTGGAAAAAAATTGAAATATTCTTAGATTAAAGATAATCTGTATTATATGTTGCTATTAGGCTACTTGATAATACAAATACGATATGCTAAAAGTTAGTCTTACCGCAAATACGATATGCTAAAAGTTAGTCTTACTGCAAGTACGATATGCTAAAAGTTAGTCATACTGCAAATACGATATGCTAAAGGTTAGTCTTACAAGTATCTGTATGGGTAGTGCATATATAGACCTGCACTTTTACATCTTGTATTTAAGGTAGGAAGGGCATTAGAAATTTTGTTACTTATCGAGGGGGATAATTTTATGTATATTTAACGGAAGCATATTTTAGACAGTTAATATTATGGACAAAATAAACACAGAAGGCTACGTTTTATCAGCGATATATATGTTAGGCTTTATTCATCGCTGGTTTAATTTACCATGATTAATTGAAATCTGCATCTATACGCCAACTGGCTTTGGAAATTTTATAATAATTGAATAAATACGTGCCAATAGTTATATGTAAAGATGATTAGTGAAATAGGTATACAAAATAAAGGTGAGAGCCCAATTCGCATTTAACCACTGGAGACCTAGCCTAGGTCATTTAAACACGTGACTCGGTTCGGTCGGTCGTCACATGACGAATCCCAACCAATGATAAAAAGTTTAAAAATAGTTATGATAAACATGGTCACATGTTAATAGTATCAGCGATATATCGCTGATAGTATATGTACATGGGAGTCACCAGTTCAGCCACACAAATAAACGCATAAATATACCATCAATCATTGAAACTTGTACCTATATATACCAACTGGCCTCTATTATCAATTTGATACGTGCCAGTAATTACATTTAAAGTGGATGTCAATGGAATAAGAACACAAAAAATTGAGGCGAAAATCTAATTTGCATATGAAGCACTGTGTACCTAGCCTGGCACCTAGGTCACTTCAACACGTGACTCGGGTCGGTTGTCACCTGACATGTCCCAACCAATAATTGAGAGTTTAAGAATAGTGATGGTAAACATTCACACGTGTTGATAGTATTTACGTGAGATTCGCCTGATCTACAATATCGATGTCAGTTGCTGGATGGAATGCAAAGATATCATCGAGACATTTAATATGGTGTTTTTTGTCCCCTTTGTCAATAAGAAATATTTTTCCGTCCCATACGAAGGATGATTTAGCACGTCCATCCTTTACAAGTGATCGACACTTTTTTGCAAGCTGGGCTCTGATGCGAGTTAACTCTTGATTGACAGATACCCTCCGCATGCCCTCTATATTGTGAAGCTTGTGGCTTTCTTTAATTAGTTGGTGGCGGGCTTGATAATTTGTAATACGCGCAATGATAGCCCTAGGCTTTCCCTCAATAGTTTTGCCAACTCTGTGTGAGACTACTAAATGCTCCTTTTCTAATTTTACTTTGAGCTTGTCGGCAATATCCAATATGACAGCATCAGTATCCGTTTTTTGCTCGCTTACACCGAAAATGCGAACACAGTTACGTCTAGAATACATTTCCAGAGCATCAATTTCAGCCTTTAACTCTTTGTATTTGATGGACAGTGATTGGACACATTCGATTAGGGGTCCGATCCTAGCTTGAACCTTCGCTTCGACCATAGTGTTGATCTGATCAGTCATCATGGCCCTCATGGTAGTGCATATGCGCAATATATCGTGGTCTGAGATTCCCTGTTGTCCCTGGAGGGGTGGCGGAACGGTTACTGGCGTGGATGTATAAACAGCATTATGAACGGTAGGTATGCTTGGCGAAGCAAAGTGTCCAGAGGCGGGGCTAGCCATATGTGACCCCATGGGTGCAGCAGTGACAGTCGGAACCTGACTGAGTGGTGTTGATTGAGCTAGCGATATTGCAAGTTGCATTGGATCCACCGAAAAACTTAGATCAGTCCCTGGGGAACTCATTATGGAAAAGGTAGGTTTTTTGTGTAGATGAGTAATGGAAGGTGAAGGATCAGTTGATGTTGAAGAATGCTTTCGTTTTGGTGTTAAGTTAGAGCAATCGTACATATTAGGCAAAAAAAAACAAACATTTGGTCCAACTGTATATTTACATCTGTGAGTAGATACTCACGTCAACACAAAGATCATAGGAAAAAGTGCTTCCTTACCGCTATTTCGAATGTTAAAAACATTTTATATGGTCCGTGCACATAAAATAGAACAATCCACAATCCTTCATCTTATCAGGACCAATTTTGCTGGGTGCAAAAGCAATAAAACTACATGTTTTTTTTTCCTGGTAAAATTTACCGACCGACTCTAGCGACGCATGCGCAAATCTTTTAAAAAAGTTTGATAACGAAGTACTTAATTACTGCACCAGCAAACGTTTTGCAGATTATGTTAATGGTAACACCGGAACTGCAATTTATGTTCTGAATATTTGAAGTCATAATTTAACTGTCACATCATTTTGCGGGAAAGTGTTGGCCAACTGTTGTGAGGTTGGATACATTCTCAATGAATGTCTTTGCTGCATGTATAAAACAAGGCACTGCGCTCTCTATCAAGGCATTGCTTTAGTTCATAATATCATATTAACTTTGTCATAAATATAACTCATCATTGACACCCCCATCCCGTTGAAACATGGCCCTTAAAGTTGTGCAAATAGCCAATCTAAACCCTTGGGTTTCAGTTTTCATTTTAATTGTGAATGTTTTAAACAAAGACAATATAGTGATCTATATAGTTACAGCAATTTTCGTAAGTAAATAAATCTAAGTAAAATGAATACACCGTTAACCTTTTCTGGGTCTTGTACCATCATGTGCATATCGAAGAAAGTGTTTTTAAATTTTGGCCGAAGGCACTTCACGACCGGATGTCCGAATGTTAGGTTTGGAACAAAATGCCCGTCCATTACATCCAGGTGTAAATAGTCAGCTCCGCTATCAATCATCCGCTGGCATTCTGACGCTAAATCAGACAGGTCCGAGTTCAGAATCGACGGACCGATCTTGCAAGACAGGCCGCTTCCGCAGGGTGCTGCCATATTTATGTACTCGGAAATATCGTTATGAAGTGTAAAACAAAGACTCAAAACGGAGTGGAGAAATGAATTCTTGTTTTGTTTGTTGTTTGTTGTTGTTGTTGTTTATCTTTTCTTAAAAAAAAATATGTAGATATTCATTTCTCCAAGATCAGTGATAAAGCTTCACTGTCCATGGTAAAACAGAGAAAGTTTCCAAGTTTCATTGTTTTTTATTAATTTTTTTTAATTAATTGTTAAAAAAAATACATAAATAAATAAATAAATCTTAATTTATTATTTAGTAAGAATATAAATCAACCAAACAATAAACTGTATTTACAATAACAATTTCCAATATATTTCATTGAAATTTATTTTTGATAAAATTTTGCACAAATAAAAAGTAATCGTAAAGGCTCTTCGCCCTAATTATTAAAACAGGTCGGAACAGTACAATCTGAAGTTTTATACTCTGATCGGCAGGATATGAGAGGTTTTTTGTTTTTTAGAGGTTTATAGAATTAGAGATTAACAAATCAATAAAAAAAATAATAAACCATTGACTGTTTCTTGACGCATTTTAGATAATATTCATAGATCGAATCAATGAAATTAAATGAATAGATCGATATTTTAAAATGAGTGAAAGATTGAGGAGCTTTTGAAACCCAGCCGATAATTTATAATAATACATTATTCCCTTAAAATTTACTGTTGTTCAGTTTTCTTTCCGTTCTTTTTATTTGTTAGTTTATCTATTTTGTTTCCTTTATTTATTCATTCATATACATCAGCGTCGGAAGCAAATTGAAAGGGGGGGGGGGCTAACATACACACGCAAGAAACGTCTGGGGGCTAAGCCACCTAATTATTTAGACCTTTTGTAGTTTTTTAATCAGTTTACCCGTACATAGTAGGACAACAAGAAGTTAGAAACTTTATCTTCACTACACATTCTCAGTAGATTTGCGTTCTTTGAAAACTCCTGTAGAATAGACTTTTTTTCTAATTTTCACATTCCGTTCAGTTTTGTGATATTGTTTGTACTCAGATCGCGTGACATCAACATAAATGCGACCTAGGTAATTTTCGGTTTCGTAATGTCTACAATGACGACATTCGATGATATCTTGTTTCAGGTCATTTGAGTCGGAGAAGCTAAAGTAAATAGTCATTCTTGCAAAACTGACAATTTTCATGCCTTTACTTTAGGCTGCTTCTCAAATCTGGCTCCGTTCACTGTAGGTAATACATATTTCTAGGCCCAAAATCACCAAATACTCAGTACTCAAGCTCAGCTTTTATTTTATTATTTTAACTATAGAATCGCTCATAAAACTTCGAATTTGAGTGAATAGGAAACATGTTATAATTTTACATCAGTCACATATATTTTTTTGTGTCAAACTTATGATATTCCTATAAAAAATGAATAAATTCGCTGAGTACGGTACTAAAAATTTTAGTACATACTCAAACAATTTTTGATATATCTGAAGTTTTCTTCAAATGAGCAATAACTCCCACCATTATTTACAGTTGTATACCATCAATATACAAACATGTCCAGTTACAGAATAAATTTTGCTTGTTTCTTTCTTAAAATCAAGAATGTTAGATGAGCTTGAGTACTGAGTAAATTTGGTGACTTCGGACCCTGGTCACCCATGGCATAAACTCATTAACCGGAATTTATGTTGGACACATTTTTCGTTGATGGTGCATGATATTTTTACGAACCATTTCGGAAAGGAACTATTCTGAAAAGGTCCATTAGTCTTTCATCCTAATAAGCTGATCCCCGTCTGACTACTACACTGTGTTCATAGACAGCCGGTATGATCCAACGAATTGTTGAATCTGATTGGTCAAGAGACATATTCATATCGGCCAATCAAATTACGCGTAGTATTCCACAAAAATAGCACTTCAAGCTGTAAACATATAAACGTATTATATTTTATGCTACTATATCAGAAAGTTTTAGGCTAAGCCCTATACTATAACAAATAAACAAGGCCTACTACAGATTAAAAAAGTATTCCTTTTTCAAAGAGGCTCAAAGAAGACGTTTGATGTTGTATACTTTGCCATGAAAAAAGGTAACGTCAAATCTCCTTCAAATCTCCCGGGCAGATTTCTGCCCGAATGAGATTGGGCCGTGCCGGTTGTTTTAGAGTGACGCGGAAATACAACCGGGTACCAGTTTATCATCCTACAGAAATTTTTTAAGTTGTCACATCCTGTTCAGTTTTGTGGAATATTTTATACTTAGATCGCGTGACGCAAACAGAAATGTGACCCAGATTATTTCCAGTTTCGTAATACCTACATCAACGACATTCGGTGATATCTTGTTTCGGGTCATTTGAGTGGTGTAAAAGTTAAAATAAATGTTCATTCTTATAAAGTTGACAAGTGTCATATATTTCCTTTAGACAGTTTCTCAAATCTGCCTCTTTTCACTGTACATATTTCTGGTCACCCATGACATAAACCCATTCATCGGAAGTTATGCAGGACACATTTTCCGTTGAAGGTGCGTAATATTATTACGAACTATGTCGGAATGGAACAATTCGAAAAAGGTATATTTTGAGAAGCATTAATTCATAGAAAGTTTAGGTTTCGGTACTGTACTTGATTGTTTCAGGAGAAATACATTATTCTTCGTGAGAGTAAAATATTATTTAAAACACTTCGATGTTTATTTTTTGGATGTTCTAAATTCAGAGGACAAAATTAAACAAATGCAGAATAACTAAGGTTGTATAGTAAAATTCAGTCTTGCAAACTTAGGCCTACTATTGTCATACTATTGTACATACTATATTTTATTCATTAGTAAATTGAAAATGAGTACTAGAACTTATATAGGCCCACGTGCTCATGTATTCATTTTCAATTTACCAAAATTAAAAATGAATAGACGACTTTACTTATAAATATATAAAGTACAAACGAATTCGCTAACCGTTAAGTACATGTATGGTGACACACATGTATTCCTAAGAAAGATCGAAATGAGTTCAGGTATCCCGGAGGAGTAGGCTAAATATCACCTGTCGACGTGTCCTCCTAGAGTTCACGGTGAAATCAAAATTATGATCAAAGAAAAGCAGGAATACATTTTTTTGGAATTGGGTTTCCTGAACCTAAGATGGCTCGAGTTCTAGAAAAGGCATAAGGGAGATAAGGTGTCATTGAGGGGTCATCATCACCTGTCGACCTATCACGTGTTCCACCGTGAGTCCACAGTAAAATCCAAACTAGTACACCGGGCTCGAATCTAAGGTAGGGGTATCACATTCTTTCGACCAGCGATACTTTATTTAAATGAAGAATTTAAACTGAGATTTAATGATTTTTTTTAATTATGAAAGATTTGGCAAGATAATATATATTCCATTCATACAGTTGCAACCGTTTATGTTCCGGAATTGTCCGATTTCATTTGAATTATTATGATTTCGATTGTCACATGATTTAAAAATGGCGTCAGTGGAACGGCTTGATGTTTACTAATTTATTTCTTTTGACAGTTTGAGGGGCAACAAAAGTTTCTCAAGCTGAGACAAATGCTTCAAAATGATGGACATGAACGTAATATAATAATATTAATTGTATTTTATGGTCTAAAGATGATAATTATGTCAGTCATTTAATATCTGTGGAAACGCTGGGTAAAATCGGAGAATTCTCTGATTTTACCAAGCGTTTCCACAGAAATTAGTCAGTCAGTGTGACATAATATTAGTGCTCAAGGGTGGCATATAGTTTAAGACTCTGCACTCCACAACAATTACATAAACACTACAGTGTAGTGCCTAATGGATCTGTTTTTAAAATTGGGATAGTTTCAACGCGGAAATGATGTAGTTTCAACACAGATGTTTTATTTTAATTACATAAATGTAAACCACAGACTTCAATGTCTTCATCTCAGTTATGACAGTTATAATGTTTATACTGTATAACGGGTGTTTTATGCTATTGATTTATTTTAGTGGCATTTTGCAGTTTGATTAAAACCACAGAAATTGAAATTGCAAATAATTCGAATTTCTCGTCAGAAGTAAAATCATCAAAAACACTTAACCTCTGTAGTGATCGTTCCATCCCGTACATTTCTATGTGCCAGGTATTGTTGTCTAATTATCATATGACTACATAATATCACCTGTTCTGTAACTGTTCTGTCGGCTATGAAAATAAACTTGATAACTATTCTGACCAGTTTTAGACACAGCATAGGTGATAACCCACGGTCACTTTCATTTAAAATGACTATCTAAAAAGTGATGCCAAGTTCTAACTGTTCTGAAGTTAATACAACATTTCCAGTTTCAGATGTTTTTAAAATATTTTTAATAATTTTTTTTTTGAAAAAATGAACATATGTACGTATAGGCATCCATTACTTTATTTTGTGTTTGAATGGAATCACAAGAATTGAAAATGCAAAAATTAATATGTTATCTTTGAAATTTCAAATTGCAAAAATTTCAACCCGCAAAAGATACCCATTATACAATATAAGGAAAATAATCTGGCTCCAGAAGTTTGAAACTGTGACAGGTGGGAATATATTTTTGGCACCAGATATTCTTCAGCCAGCCCGGCATGTAACTAAAAATATAAACAACAACAAAAAAACAAAAAGTATTATGGTAATCTTGTCAAATATTCTCCTTTACAGATTTTCTTTTTTGCCAGTGACCGTGCTAGAAACTTCCTTTTCAAGGGGCTTGACATTAATGGGACTGAAGGTAAAGTGTATATGGTACATGTATATCAGTCATTATTACTCGGCATGTAAGATTTCTGGAACCATGGTAACGCTCAAAATAGTTAACAAGCATTCTCAGTATTGATGGATCAGTAAAATAATTAATTTAAAGCTTTGTCAAAACCTTATTCTTGTATTAATGTATATCAAGCAAAATGGTTAAGTCTAAACCATAGCAAAATTTTTAAAAATTGTTATTATTATTTGCTAGTCCTCCAAATAATCTCTTTGAAAAAAGTTAGCATTCTAACACCACATAATGGTAATTAAGTGAATGTTGAGAAATTACAAATCTTCAAGCAAAAATTTTACCTTTCAGGTGAAAATTTCCTTATCCATGCAACATTCCCAAAGGCCTGTAAGATTGTGTTAATCAAATGGTTACTCAGCCCCTACAGGTTATGTGAATCAGATAGTATGAAAGAACTAAAACATTTTAACACATTTAATCTGTATCCATTTCATTTGTTTTGTTTGCTAAAAATTTATCTCTATTTTCCTTTTTTTTTCATTTTAAGCTGTTATAGCTGCATGCTCTATTTTGGGCCTCCTAACGTTCCTGCTAGAGGGTACTAAGACTTTAATGGTTTATTGGATAATTAGAATTAACCAGCATCCTCTTACTTACGGACAAACAGATGGACATCCGCAGGACTATCAAGATCAGTCGCCATTGTTTGCATCTCTTATGATCCCAGCTAATCTAGAACAAATCAAACTACGAAGGTATGATTCAAGCTCTAGCCTCATATTCAGAATAAAATTATAATTGCTAATTTGTGAAAGATTCATGTATTTTAGTCTTGAAATGTACCTTTTAAACAATAGTTCTGAAATCCTGAATAGCCATAAAGTACAGGTATGATATCAAATAAAAAGATATGGAGATTAATTTTATATCAAATTGCTGGTGCTTTAATGCTATATACAGTAAAACCTGCTTTAGCAACCACCTGTGTATAAAGACCCCCTGGTCATAAAGACCATTTTTTTGCTGTCCCCAATAGTACCATTTGTTTGCAAATCAATCTCTATATAAAGACCACATCCCTATACAGACTGGTTTTTTTGTGTCCCTAAGGGGTCTTTATACACAAGTTTCACTGTAATTTTTTTTTTTTTTTTTTATTCATGTAGATTGATTGCAGTGGTATAGTGTTAGAGTTCTTGACTTGCAAGCTGAAAGTCCTGGGTTCAATTCCTGGACGAGATAATACCAAAGACTTTAAAATCGGTAGTGACCATTCCTTTGCCAAGTGCTCAGCATGTACATGTAAAGTGAAAGTCATGAGTTTTTCGAATGAGATTTGTAGCACTTCACCTAAAATTGGTGTCATCTCAATGTAAATGCATTCTTGACAAGATGTAACACAACAAGCAAACCAGTATTTAGTTTTGTTAAAATCATCAAATCTCTCACCTCCTCTCAGCAAAGGTTCGAGGCTCCTGGAACCTAAGCTGATTTTGAGAGGAATTTTGCCAGTTCACATGCAAAAGGCTGATGACCTCTTCCCAGGTACATTGTAAGCACTGAGTCCACTCATCCTCCATGGCTGCCATCATATAAGTAAAAAATTGTCGAGTGTGATGTAAAACACTAAACTAGTCAAACAAAACACTGCTGTCAGGGGCATCAGTGTCTCACAAACACATCATTCGTTTGTCTCTTTTATTTTTTTTTTATATTACAGAATCAAGTACCATATACTGGGAACTTTGACACACATCTTTAATTTAACATTGGGATACTTAATCATGTTAGCTGTGATGACATACAACATTTGGATGCTTGTAGCTGTTTTATTAGGTCAGTATTTTAAGTTGTGATTGCTATGAATGAGTACATATAAGGCCTTCTAAAAACTTTTCTGTAACCCAGACAACCGCAATTTTGAATATGGGGCAAGGTAGTAAGGATTTTTATTTTATGTTGTTATTTCATATCCAGTCTTGTATGGGTAGGGTTTCATGAAATTTTCTTGTAATGTGTACACACATATGTATACAATTACATACATGAATGTACATTATAATTTTTTTTGGTCTTTAATCAACTTTAAAGAACAATAATTATGTTCTTAATTAATTAACCTTTATGTTTGATAATCTTCATACCTACATTTATAGGGGCATAACCGGTAGCTGATTTTTATTTTAGATAAAAAAAAAAAAGAATTTCCCCTTTTTATTACTGAAATTGATATGCAATAACAAAAAAAAAAAAAAAAAGAGATATCCACAGCCATAAAAATTCCTACATTCATTTTATGTTTTGCTATTTGTATATGAATATCAAACTGGACCTGGCCTTATTTTCACCAAATATACAGGAATATAAGATTATTTTTAATGCCTGTGTAGCTCTTATTTGTTATTGTACAACAAGTACAAGTAGTAAAGGTAGAAAAAAAAAAGTCAAAATATTTTTTTTTTTTTGGTTAACACAGCTAATGCCTCTTAAACTTATTTGTATCATTTATAAAGGGGGGGGGGGGGGGGTTATTTTCTTAATACGGGGAATTTATTTTCTTGTATGGAAGGTCACTACTGGACACATGTTCATGAAATAACTACTAATTTAGACAACTCTCAAAACTTTAATTAACTGTATAGTTTACATTCCGACTGTTATACATTAGTGTTACGTTTCACGTCATTGTTAGTTCGAGATTTTGCTTATGATCCTCTCATGAAGTGTCCCCAAGATATAGTAATGATGCTGTGTGTCAGTCAGTTTGTTAATCCATCTGTCACATGTGTGAGTGTATACAGAAAATTCTTCACTCAAATGTTTTCTGTCTTTGCATACTTACTTACCTTTTTAAAAGGATATACCATAATGATTTTAAAGGTCAAATGATATAAGCACAAGTTCTTTTTATAAAGCTATATTTTATCCCACAAGGCAGTCCATGATATAAGCACGAGTGCCAAAATTTCAGAAGCAGGGAATTGTTTGAGAACAAAATACATTTCTCTCTATTTGGACTGAGTCAGTTACAATCTTACAGTGTTGAAAAAAATTCTAAGACTTATCTCCCTTGCCATGTAACTTTTTAAAAGTTAAGTGCAAAATTAGCTGAAAGTTGAAACAAATGTAATTTTTAAAATGTGTTTTATGTGGAAAATCTTAATAAATAGTAAAATTTTGGGAATTTTGAAATGTATAACATTTTTTAATTACATTTTCAGACTAGATCTGCCATTAGGCATTGAACACATGTTAGTTAATGTCATCAGTCAGCTTATCATATAATGTGTACTCAGACACTTGTTATACTAAAGTATATAAAAATGAAATTAAAAAATAAAACAATTACATGTACACAATGATGTATTGTAAAGCCTTGGTTTATGTTGTTTGTATGGGTCATGGTGTATTCTACAGTTTAGGTTATGGTGTATTCTACAGTTTAGGTTAAGGTGTATTCTGCAGTTTGGGCTATGGGGTATTCTACAGTTTAGGTTATGGTGTATTCTACAGTTTAGGTTAAGGTGTATTCTGCAGTTTGGGCTATGGGGTATTCTACAGTTTAGGTTATTGTGTATTCTTCAGTTTGGGTTATGGTGTATTCTACAGTTTGGGTTATGGTGTATTCTACAGTTTGGGCTATGGTGTATTCTACAGTTTGGGCTATGGTGTATTCTACAGTTTGGGTTATGGGGTATTCTACAGTTTGGGTTATTGTGTATTCTACAGTTTGGGCTATGGGGTATTCTACAGTTTGGGTTATTGTGTATTATACAGTTTGGTTTATGGTGTATTCTACAGTTTGGGCTATGGGGTATTCTACAGTTTGGGTTATGGTGTATTCTACAGTTTAGGTTATGGTGTATTCTACAGTTTGGGCTATGGGGTATTCTACAGTTTGGGTAATTGTGTATTCTACAGTTTGGGTTATGGTGTATTCTACAGTTTGGGCTATGGTGTATTCTACAGTTTGGGTTATTGTGTATTCTACAGTTTGGGTTATTGTGTATTCTACAGTATGGGTTATGATGTATTCTACAGTTTGGGCTATGGATTATTCTACAGTTTTGGATATTGTGTATTCTACAGTTTGGGCTATAGTGCATTATAGTTTCATTTGTGATGTATTCTACAGTTTCATTTTTGATTTTTGTTTGTTTGATTATTGCTGTTTAACATCCCACTCAAGAATATTTCACTCATATGAGACGTTTCATTTGTGATGTATCCAACAGTTCCTGTATAAATTAATGTACAAATGTATTTTTCAGCTTGGATTATGTTTTATTCTATAGTTTAATTCATGTTGTATTGTAGATCTTAGTTTATTATACAAAATATTTTAACTACATCAAGTTTTTTCTTCTCTTTTGAAGGTAGTGCCTTTGGACATTTTCTATTTGGTGCATATACTCAGTTTTTACAGCAGAAATTCTCCAACCTCATGATTAGATCAAGTGAAGATGCTGGACAAATAAACTCTGTCAGACAAGATGCTTCATTAGAATCAATTTAAGTTGAATGTGTAAAACAGGTTGTTTTTTTTTGTTTTTTTTTAAATTCAAGAGCATACTCCATGTCTTTCATAAAAGTTATAATAATATAAGTAATTTAATTGAAAAAGTCAAATAACAATGTATACCTTGTAAATAAAGGTAAAGTGTGTCTAAGAGAGAGAGGGGGAGGAGAGAGGGAGAGAAGAAACAAATATATGGAGAGACAGAGAGTGAGTGACAGAGAGATTCAATGTTTATTCTTCACATGAGTAAGTGGATCTTGACCACTAGATCTCTAGGTTGTAACACCTCTGTGTTAGAAGTAGACGTCTATTACTTACGCTCACCATGTGTCCATTTCTGTGGTTATCAGCTGTATATCAGTTGGATATGAGTATATATATATATACATTTCTTATGTGCCTTAATGATGTTATTGATGTCTTATCTTCTTTTTTTTTTTCACTAAAGGATATTTTATGGTTTTGTCTACTTGACCATAGATGATGACTTTCTGACCACCCAATATTTTGTACTGAGGACAACTAATCCTCAGCCCAACACCAGGGCCTGGCACCATGAAACTTAAGAATTACTTAACAAAATTTACTCAACTTTTTCTTATTCTGAAATCAGATTGACTTAGTAGGAAAATTTTAGAATATTCTCAGGCTTGAGAGTAAATTCTCAAGTTTTATGGTGCCTGTCTCCTGGTTCAGATAACTTAAGAATAAATCAGATCTAAAAAATTTGATAAGCTTTGACTAATCCTGAAATTTGATTGGTTAAACAGTCTAAATGGAGAATGTTCAAAACCTCTTTATCTAAGTTATGCTTTGGGGGGGGGGGGGGAGTATTTAACAATCGTGAAATGATGTATCGTAATAAAGTCATTGGAACTTTAACTTTTTTAAAATGTTTTTTCACATTCTATTGTATTCCAATGAAATCAAACCATCATGCCTGCCTATTGACTTTTTTATCTAAGGTTGCCATGAATTTAATGCAAACCTGTTTTACTTTTAATAGGGACCCCACTGAAAGCAATCATTATTTTGACACTTGTATAAATTGAAAACAGAGCAACATACGAAAGCGTAATTAACAGGAGTGTTATATTCTTTAAATAAGCATGATGTATAGTACATTATCACTTATAACAAAATTGACATCGTAACTGGGCGTAAACTGAAGAATTATTACTGATGATGTAAATACTCAAAGGTCAATTGGCAAGTATTTTGATTAGATGAGTTGTAAAACTTCGATATTTTTTTTTTGTAATTCTTTTTTCGTCTTATGTTTTATCATTTATATGTCAACATTAGTTCTGTGAGAATAACTAGGACAAAAATAAACTGGCCGAGTCCTAGACCATGAATCTTGGCCCTGAGGTGGAATTTCGCTATCGAAACACAAGTTTATAATGAATGAATATTTTTTCTCACACAATTTAATCTGAAAATCTGACTGTTGTGGTCATTAAAAAAATTTCTTTTTTTAATCTGATCTTAAAACATCACATGAATAATAAAAATATCCATTTACAGGTTCAATTTCATTTATTGGTTATCTTTCCATGACCTGCATATGGTGTGTTCCCTGAACGCCAACCTTATGTATACAGTATTATACAAACATGTTAATTAATGGGGATTAAGAGGTCCTCAAAGGGGGTTATTATTCTGTCATCTCCACAGGTAAAGGTAATGTTTTTGTCTTTGAGAAAAGCAATGTGTTTGCATATAGGGCTAGTCAACAAGTGAACAAAAACAATGTTTTTACTGGAAATTAAAGAAACCAGTTAAACGATAATTCCTGATATAGGCCTACATTTAATATAATTTCAAAAACCTCCATGATTTATTATTTACTTATTGCAGTATAAACAATATTTTTGTTTATGTTTTAAAAGTAGTGCCATTCACGCGTAGTGATACATAATGTAAGATAGAAAAAGTTCACACTAGCACTGCTGTCTTAGAGTGGACAACCTTTCTCATTTTTTAGGGCAAATTTATCTGACAGCAACCTACTTCAAAGTCTGTAGTTTTTTTTTCTATTTTTAAGGATTGGGTTTCTGTATTTATTGTTAACAAACAGGTTTTTAATGTACAGTAAAACCTCTTTATATTACACCTCATTTCATTTGCCACCCCGCTTTACACTACATTTTTTTAAAGTCCACTTTTCCAATTTTTCCTATAATTTCATTTAAGGCCAAATATGGGCTGAACAAATGTGGGTGGCAGTATAATGAGTGTTTACTGTATATGTAATATGATAAACAGAATTTTAACCTTAATTTCTTGATCTCCAGAAACTTGTTGTACCTGACATTTTGATGTCCCATTTTTGTGTGTGTCTTTTATTTGCACTCATTTAGTTATTGGCAAGGTTAGTCCAATGAGAAAAAGGACAATTTATTTCAGGTTTAGGGTGGATTTGGACTTGGTACACATCAGTATAAATGCAATAGGATTTTCCACAATCTTTACTAAATGGGGCTTGGGACTTTTGAATTTCAGCAATATTGAAATTGGGGAATCCAATAATTCACAAAAATGTTTAAAAATACAGTATTGTCTTCAATTTCATTTTCATTTGACTTCAGTTGGGAAATTTAGACTGCAAATTGGAGGGGAAATTCATTAGTTTTTTGTTGTTGTTTGTTTGGTTTTTTTGGGGTTTTTTTTGCATTTGGAACGGGGCTTCTTTTGGCCACTTTAATAGGATGGAAAATACAGACTCCATAAAGAATATGTGCATTTCCACTTGAATTTAACTGTACACATCAGGGATTTTTTACCCCATCATCCAGGGCTGAAATAAGGTCTCATTCCCAATGCAAAAACAATGGAATTTTTCCCAATTTGCAGTCAAAATTTCTCAAATGAAGTCAAATGACAATGAATATCAAGAATTTCTCATATTTTCACAGTTTTGTGTATTTATAGTTTTCCAAATATCAAAAAAAAAATGTTGCTTAAGTTCCCAATTCCAAAGGCCCAAGCCCCATTTCCAAAAGAGTATGGAAAATCAATGCACATGTAGGCTACTTGCCTTTACTGTATCTTAAATATTTGTTTACTAGGCTGAGCAGGACAAAATGAAAACATATCTTTTTAATGATATTATAAGCAGTGTCTGAGAAAAGGGTCGTTTGGACAATTTGGGGGGGGGGGGGATTTTTATTTTTATGTTTTCAGAAATTCAAACATACATCTGGATTTTCAAAATTATAATATAAGAACAAGCACAGGTGAGAGCAAATCTTTTGGTTTACACTGTGAAAAATCTACAAAATCAGAAATATTTCAGCAGTTGAACTTCCTTGCTTCCACACATTACATTGGTTATGTTATAAGGACCCATTTCTCAGCTGTTGGCTCATATAAAGTAGAACTTCACCTAAAGACCACCATGCTTAGCAAATCACCTTTCATCTAAAACAGTAAATATCCAGTCTTTTGAAAACTTCATAATGAAAAGTCTAGAACCCCCCCTCCCCCTCTTAAAAGAGATTACCTTACCCATCAAGCGAATTTGATTCAGTCATTTAAGTGGTCTTAATAGTGAAGTTCAACTGTACATTTCATCCTTAGGCTTGTAAGTACACTTAGGTAAATTTTTCTTTATAAATGAGAATTAAAAATGTTCAGGTTATTATATAAACAGAATCACAACTCAGAGTACTGTACAGTTGCTTTTATATTCACAGGTGATTTAATTTCCCTATATTTTGGGTCTAAGGGACTACCGCAAAATTAAATACAGTGAAATGAAATACCACAGAATTAAATACCTGTGAATATTATACCTAATGCTTATGAAGTATCAGAAATTCAATACGTTATTGATAAAAAGTTTTTACCAATCAAAATTCATTCATACGTAACTGGATATCGTATACACAAAATTTTATCAGCTTTACTTCAACTCCTATCACACTTCAGTATTGGTAATGGTCTTGTGCAGAAATTTAACGCGAAACTTTCTCCCCGTGAAATTAAGCAACCACTCAGTATTCTAAACAGGTTTTGATGATTTTTCTTTACAAAAACTTGGGTGTTACAAGGTAAAGAATTATGTGACTCTCACTTTGTATATCAGTTTTTATACCACCGTCTATGACTAACGTATTAGGGTATACCGTTTCCCATCAGTGTATGTCTATCAATAACTCCAAGTTTGCTTTTACGAATCATTGCAAAATGTTTACACAATATTTTGTTCCATGAAGACTGGCCACATTTTTCTGATTTTGCCTCTTGCCATTACAGAGTCATGTGACTTTAGTTGTTAAAATTTTTGAAAATTAGACTGTTGTAAATTGACGACAGTTTTTATTTCTTGACGTCACAATGCATTTTCAGTGTTTGTCCAAGTTAGTGTGACGTCATGAAATTAAAGTGAAAAATTGCTTATAAAACAACCTGACCAACTCCGTGGTCTTATTATTGAGGTGACCTCATCCGACTCCATGGTTTGATTATTGAGGTGACCTCATCTGACACACCAATCAGTGGCTTCTGATTTATTGAGGTGACCTCATCCGACTCGGTGGTCTGATTATTGAGGTGACCTCATCCGACTCGGTGGTCTAATTATTGAGGTGACCTCATCTGACTCAGTGGTCTGATTATTGAGGTGACCTCATCCGACTCAGTGGTCTGATTATTGAGGTGACCTCATCCGACTCAGTGGTCTGATTATTGAGGTGACCTCATCCGACTCAGTGGTCTGATTATTGAGGTGACCTCATCCGACTCCATGGTTTGATTATTGAGGTGACCTCATCCGACTCAGTGGTCTGATTATTGAGGTGACCTCATCCGACTCAGTGGTCTGATTATTGAGGTGACCTCATCCAACTCAGTGGTCTGATTATTGAGGTGACCTCATAAGTATTTTTTGTTTTTTTGCCACTTTCAATCTGCCTCTTAAAGGGCATAAGCTGTTTTTAATAAAATTTCTTTTCCTATTTTACTGCTTGGATTGATAAACAATAACAAAAAAGATATATACACAGGCATAAAAACTTTTTAAATTCCTATATATTTTGTGGAATTTGCTTGAGAAGCAAAGGTTTTGCACTTTTTCAATTTAAATTGATTAACTCAGCCTTACTATTTGTATATGAATACTACTCTGTACCTGATCTTATTTTCATAAAATATATAGGAATATAGATTTTTTATGCCTATGTGTAGTTTTTATTTATTATTGTACACATAGTAAATGTAGGAAAAATATTTGAAGTAATAATTTTTTTTAGGTAAACACAGCTAAAATCTTCAATAGACTAAGTATTCGTGGTCTTCAGACAATGTGTTCCACTGTAAAGGAAATCGGTCATCAGAGAGTGAAATGTTTTTAATTCTTCTTTTCAAATTGTTACTGATGAACGCATGAACATAAAAATAGCACTGAATGGGACTTAGTAGTGCATCAATGGATATTTGATATTTTGGATTTTATATATTTATGGATGAAGTTTTTGTTATTCAAGGATTAAGTTTCAAGAAAATAAAAAGAATTAATCATGTGCAGTATTGTGTGTTTATTTCCTAACTTTTTTTTAGTTTTCAGTCAACACAATCTTACTGATAACTATGAGTAAGGTATCCATTGTATAAATGAGTATTGTGTGTTAAATTCCTAAGCAATCTCTGTAAATTATCCCCCCCCCCAAAAAAAAAAAGGTAAATTTCATTGCAATAATGTAAAACTTAAAGGGGCTTTAACTGTGTTTACCCCAACTTTATTTCAATTTTTTTCTACTTTTACTACTTATACTTGATGTACAATAACAAAGAAGAGTTATATACAGGCATAAAAATCTTATATTCCTATACATTTTGTGAATATAAGGTCAGGTCCAGTGTGAAATTTATATAAAGGTTTAGTTAATTAATTTCAGTTGAAAAAGTGCCAAACCTGGGTTTCTCAAGCAGTTTTCACAAAATACATGCATATAGGAATATATGCCTGTATATGTCTCTTTTTATTATATATATATATATATATATATATATATATAAAATTTCAAATACCAAAGTATAAATCTTTTGGATATCCAGGATATAGTTATGAATCTGGTAAAAACTGGACAAACACAGAGCTCTGGAAATCAGGACATGGGATCAATCTAAGTAGTGAAAAAAAAACCACAGCCAAAGCCTCTTTAAGTTTTGCTTGGAAGAAATACATTTTAATATTAATAAAATAAGTATGTTTTTTTTTATGTTTAATGTCACTGAGATTAATACAGAGATTAGCATTTTGACAAGTAATTCACAATAAAATTATGCAGGAGTTATCCCCCTGTGATATTTGGTCACTGAAAACCCTACATCTGTAAATGGGACATACCTTTCTACATTGAAATATAACAATTGCAGAACCTTACCAATTATCAGATTTTTTTTTTTAATTTTAGCTCGCTGGGACAAGAGTCCGGAGAGCTAATGTCATACCCACAGCATCTTCGTCCTTGTCGTTGGCATCCATAGCAAAACTTTAACCTGGCTTATATCTTTTCAACTGCAAGGGATGGGGCTTTGATATTTTACATATAGATTTCCTATGACCAGAGCTTTTATCTGGGATTTTGACTTTTGACCTAGTGACCTTGAACTTTGACCTACTTTTCAAAAATTTAACCTCGGCTATATTTTTAGCTCACCTGAGGCTGAACCACCATAGATGTATGATTCACGTTTGTTAATTTCATAGAAATCGGAAAATAAATTTTTGACAAGTTTTTGACATCTTTTCAGACTTTATGTCATTTTCATTCATTTTTGTATAATTTCTTTAATTTGATTTTCACCCCTTTTATTCATTATGATATATTCATTTTATGTTTCTCACCTGTAATCAGGTATAGAAATGCTCTCTTGAAAGAATTTTGGGGAAATTTAATCTTTTTAATTTGTTTTTAATTTTTCCGACTGTAAAAATTGAAGGGGGAACCAGTTGCATCTGAGTGATTATATTGATGTTCGACTCAATTTCATGTTTTCAATTAAATTGGAAAATTAATTTTTGATGTGTTTATGAGATCTTACTAGACTTTGCCATTTTCTTTCATTCCCAAAGGAGTGTTAAAATAATTTGTAAATTGAGATTCCCATATTTGTGAGATACCAACATTTTTCAGTTGAGCGATGTAACCCATGGGCCTCATGTTTAAATCATGAGGGACAGGGCTTTGGTATTTCACATGGATTTCTTATGACTATAGCTTTTTAGGTCTCCTAAGCTCAGGGAGACCTATTGCGATCATCTTTTTCTGCCATCATGCGTCATTAACTTTTGGGCATTTTCGACTTCTCAATTCTCAAAGACCCATAGACCAAATTCAACTAAACTTGGCAGGAAGTACCCCCATGTGAAACCACAAAGTTTGCAAATGAAAAGGGGTTGGTTCCCATTAGGGTCTCAAAAGGTGTCAAAAAGGCCCAAAACTTGGTATAGCTTTAAAAATTTTTTCATAAACCATTGAGTCAATAAATTTACTTTATACTCAAGCTAACTATTTATGATTTTAAAGTAAAAACACACCAAATTTATTTTGTAACTGGACATGCTTGTACATTGATGGCATACAATATTAAATAATCATCAAAGTTATTGCTCATTGGAAGAAAACTTCAAAAAATATTAAAAACTTGTTTGAGTACATACTCAAATTTTGAGTAACATACTCAACATACGCTATTTATTCAATTTCTACAGGAAAATCATAAATGTGATGCAAAACTTGATATGTGAATGATGAAAAGTTATAATATGTTTCCTAATCACTCGAAAACAAAAAGTTTTACAAATGATTATATAGAGGTAGTCAAAATAATGAAATAAAAGTTGAGCTTGAGTATTGAGTCAATTTGGTGACTTAGGACCTTGACCATTGGTTCAGATGACTTTCAAATTTTGTATGCATGATTGTTAAGTCAATATCTACAAAGTTTGCAAGTGAAAATGTAGCCTGGGATCCTGGCTAACTGATGCTAACACTCCATCGATGAAGGAACCCAGGCTAGCGAAATTGAAATGTGTTCATGAATGAGCCACTTGGGGGCACTTCACTTATTGTTTTTAGAATAACTAAAAATGGATCAACTTTTTGTAAACAAAGATATGTGAGAAAGTTGTTAGGAATTATCTAAGGATCATTTTGACAAAATTTCAAGGTCATGGGGCTCAAAAGTCAAGGTCACAGGCACTTAAGTAAATGGAAAATATAAGTTTTTCTGTAAAATTGTGGACATTTTAAATTACTTCTCCAGAACCTTTGGGCAAAGTTGAACTAAACTTGACAGGAATTATAACCATGTAAAGCTGCATAAAGTGGATAAAAAGGGGCTAGGATCCAATATGGCTGCCATGGCTAAATATAGAATGAATGAGTCATCTCTAAAATTATTAAAGCTAGGGGAAAAAAGTTACCTTAAAGTGAGCAGATTGCAAAAATCTACCGATATTTTACTTTGGTGGAAATTGTCAGGTCGACCCTTATGAGAATTATTTCCTCTTTTTGTTGGGTTTTCATGTTTTTGGATATTTTTGACATTATTTTGAAAAGTATAATAGATAGAGTGAAAGTCAAAGAGGCAAAAATGTTCAGCACGCAAAGATGTACAAAAATTGACAGGGCCGAAATTGTCATGTCAATGTTTATGGGAGTTATCTCCCCTTTAAGTTGAGTTTTCATAGTTTGGGCAGTTTTATCCTATTATCTAATTGCGATTACTCTGTTTCACTAAGTGAAATGTTGAGTTGCCTTTTCGTTGGCGGTTGTTGAGACGTCTGTACCAATTGTGACGAGGATTCACTCCTAACGTATTTCATTGGACTTGACTGTGGACTCAAGGCGGGTGTGACCGGTCGACAGGGGATGCTTACTCCTCGATGGCACCTGATCCCACCTCTTGGTTTCCAGAGGTCCGTGTTTGTCCATTTTTACCGGATTTGTATTTATGTCCTGGACATTTTAGTCATCTATACTTTGGTATCTGAGTTTTTTTATATAACTTTAAAAGTGTAACAGATAGAAAGTGAAGGAAGCAAAATGTTCGACATGCAAAAATCCACAAAGATGTCAATAGAGTGGAAATTGTCAGGTCAACGCTTATGGGAGTTGGTTTTCTTTTTTGCTCAGGTGACCGTTAAGGCCCACTGGGACTTTTGTATAGGGTGCTTGCTCTTATCAATGAAGTTCTGAAATATGAAAGTGTCACATTTACAATGCTGGAATAGGTCTTGGGCATCTCGAGACTTCAGTGAACAAATGTTTTCCCATTTAATCTGTTCAAGCTCGGTAAAGATTCTAATTAACATGTACTAATTGCAGATGACCACATCATGAATGTTGTCCTTTGACAAATGCGCAATTTCGAGGGATATTACTGCATGCATTACGCCTATGACTACTGTATTCAGTAATTTCTTACACAACAATAATTAAGCGTAATTATATGCCTATTGCGCTATGTTGACGCAGCAGTGGGAGGAATAAAACCCGTGTCTCGCTTTCGCGAATCCGTATATATTTTTTAAAAAGTCCTACCAACTCTCATAATAACCCCAAATTTGATATGTTTAAACCCAAGGCAAGAAGGAAATATTGAAAGATTTTTTAAAAACAATTGTTTTATCTGTTAAACTTCACTTTCCATGAGTTCTAATGACGTGGCAATTTTGAAATGGCGGGACTCGACCTTACACTGTGCTCTATATAGCTAACCACTGACTCGGCCACAGAAGCCCCACTGACGTCGGAACTGTAAGAACTATCTTTCGGTTTCCGCAAAGTTCTTCATTGCTTTGAGACAACATCTACACACATCACTTAATGACAGTAGATTTTATTCAGCCGGTCAACGAGTTCTTCCTGTTGACTTTTTTTGTTTTTTGTTTACAATTGGCAATATTCCGCCAATAACAGAGTTAAGTTTGTGTAGTCTGTATGGAAATAGCCGTGGATCTATCAATAAAATGCGTTCAATATTTCAATTGGTTATATTTACTGAACCATTCTCTTTACCGAGAGAATAATGACGTTTTGCAGCAATTCCAAAGAAAACTAAATGAATCAACAACAGCCAATCTGTGATTATCAATGCAATAAATAACAATAAATCATACTTGCTGCATGTCTGGGCTGTATTATAAACACCGATAACTCAGTTGGGAACTTTTATTTTGACACAAATTTCCTAGGATAAATAATGGGTTTATATACAAAGTAAATATCACTTTTCATCCTTTTGCGAACTGTTTGATAACATTTTACACGCGGCGGATCAATCTTGTTGGCGAAACAATGGTCAAATTAGTTTAATGGAGTGGCGTCGGTGTCTGCATGCGGAAGATTGTAAACGAAAATTTAATGTCTAATTTTCAAATTAATTTTAGATAACAATTGATTATTTTCTGTTTAATTATTCTGTTCGAGGAGATGCAAAACGTATCAATATCAATCTTAGGTCCTCTATTGTTCCAACATTTTTGTAATTCTATTAACTCACCAACCCCTGAAGTTACATTTGAATCTGCCCATTTCAAAGAATGGTTAAGTCCACTGTCAGAATTCCGGGATGTATGATTTAGAATCAACATTTTATAACAATTTCTTGAACTTGTTCATTTCTAAATTATGACAATAAATCCTACTATTTATTGATTTGGGCGAGTCTAAATGTGACCAACAGGGGTTGAGGAGTGAAATATGAAAACAGAAAAAATAATGTTACAGTCGTGTCATATTTTATATCCTTCAACAAATATATATATATATATATAGAGAGAGAGAGAGAGAGAGAGAGAGAGAGAGAGAGAGAGAGAGAGAGATATGACGTTCCACAAAATGTTCCAGTTAATTAAACATCCAAAGTCAGTCCGTAAAATCACACAATACCTTAAATTGGGATATTTTGGCATCGTTAAAATTTGGCCACTTTGGTCATAAAAATGAAGGGTTATTTTTGGTCAGTTAAATTTTGGCCATTTATATTTATATCATGTTTAAATTTGGCCTACCATCAAATCACGGGCTTGTCGTGCCGAATATTCCAAGTGTTTGAAATATCAGAATATTAAAAAATGCCGGTAGCATAATTAGAATTGACGCGTCACATTGTACTTAATAAAGATTGTTATTTGTTAATTTTGTATTTATTTTAAATATTTGTTAAAGTGTTATTTCAAGAAAAAAAACCGGTTTAATTTTGTCCATTCTAAGAGGGTGGCCAAATTGGCGAAAATTATATAATGGTAAAAATATTCCGATTTAAGGTATAAAATATTTGAGGGAAAGGTGTATTAGCCAAGATCATCTGGCGCATCCGGGTTCTGTCAGAAACCCAAACAATAATTTGCCTTATCAGATAACGGGTGAACAGCAGTTTTACTGCAACTCTAATTATTTTATACCGAAAACAATCCTGCCTCCCCCGTTATGATCTACTTTAGACTCGTTGCGTTGATAAACATATGTGCTTTTTCTTGGTAGAACTATATGGATGCAAAGTGTATTAGGGGGCGGCCATTTGATTCTGAGGGGGTGGGGTGGGGACAGATTTTGGAAATAAATATTCTGGCCTTGAAAATAAACAATCTGTCCTCTGCTAGCAAGAAAATATATAATCTGACCTTAACTGGTGCCAAAGTTGTAACGAAAATTGATTAGTATTTAAAGATTGGCAGATTCAGGGGAGTTGCAACCCTCCTTTGAAAAATTCAGAGAGAGAGAGAGAGACAGAGACAGACACAGAGAGAGACATACAGAGAGAGAGAGAGAGAGAGAGAGAGAGAGAGAGAGAGAGAGACAGAGAGACAGACAGACAGAGAGAGAGAGAGAGAGAACTAGATATTGATTGATTGCTACGTTAATAATTATAACCCCGTTGTGACGATAAGACCGAGGGGTCATACAATTTTTACCCCGTTTCTTTGCATCACATTGCACCGGTCACCCAGTGAGTTTGAGGTAGGAAATTTTTTGATGATATATTTTCAAATAAATTTGATGATCGCATCCCTGTCTGACAGTATAAATTACGTCATAACATAAAAAGGAATTCTCCAGTGTATTTTGTTTATGTCAAGTTATTTTGCCGACTATAAAATGACGTACAATGCATTTTCATTAACTCGCCTGAGTTTGGAAATGCGACTTGTGCACCACATATTTTAGAAATGCTGCTGCCCAAACTGTTCGCATATTTATGTTGGCGATTTCTTTTGCATTGTTTCTAACGCGAAAACCCGCCGTTCCGTGGGCTGTCGCATTTAATTATCTAAGCGAAAAGGCGAGAAATTTAACACGAAAAACACCCTTCCTCATACATACGCAAAATCATTTAAAAGTCCCGCACCAGTAAATATACGCTAAAGTACGTTGTGTTTCCATGCGACAACTTTACATTTTTATTCCTTCGTCCGTTTTTTTTTTTAAGTATTTAATGATAACAAATAACGTGATCTAGATTTTGTTAATTTTCTATTCATTACGCGTTTGAAAAATAAATTCAAAATTATCATTAAATTATTCAGTATAAATATGCCATTAAGCATGCTGGTTCAATGTTTTGTATACAAAATGACGAAAGAATCCATTGTCCTATAAATTTTCATATTATATATAAAAAATGTCACACGGTAGCTCTATGCTTCTACGTGTATGAGAGTAGATGTGACATCCGCATGTTATTTTCCTCTTCTTACAAATACAATCAACAGAGCATTCTGTCTGTTATTATTATTTGGAGGGGTTTGACCTCGTCTGTATGATGATAAACAAATGCAATCTTGACGATCATTAATTTTTTTAAAATACAAAGATAGTTATCGTTTCATACTTTTAGCTTTCTTGCCGGACTTGATAGACTTGAAGTTTTTGTCAATGAATGATGAACACGTTGTTATTATGCAGTACAATATAACACAAACTCGCACAAAACCCATAAAGAATACTAAAGTCTTCTGATCCATTTCGTCGCTCTGAATATGTTCCATAGTATGGATGTCCGAATCGATCGGTGAACCGATTCCAAATTTTTTAAAATTTGCATAGAATCCGAAATAAAACATGTCAGCTGCGAACAGAGTCAAGATAATGCATGCGACATCCCACAATAACTGCACTGTCAATTTGCGGGTAACGGTAGGTAGAAAGACTACTGCCCAAATAAGATAAACTGAACCACTGATGAATTTGTCACAGAAGTCTTTACAATTCTCACATCGTAGTACCGCCAAGGTGAAACTGAGAAACATGCAGAAACCAAGCTTTTCTAATATCGGTGTTCTCATTAATTGTTTCCCCGTCCGAATCATTTCTCTAATTGATGCAATAGTTGACATTTTAGTTCGCTGCTTTTACTTGAATGACAGGAAGACAAGACAGATTGATGCTGCCATACAGGTTTGAAATTTCACGCTGTTTTGTGTTACACGTCATTTCCTTTATAGTGACGTCAGCGAGAACAAAACAGGATACAGATTGACCATCAGTTCACGTAGCGTAACTTAGCGCTTTTCTCTAAGCTGATTCAAATGATAGACTGGCAAGTGCTGTCCCCTGGTGATCTTGGTCTTGTGATAGATTGAATGAAAGTCGCATGTTGCCTACACGTTCTTTATGCCACGATGTAATTTTCAAAAACGTCTTATCGTACGGCTTTACTCGCAGCATCAGTAAAATAAGTTTTACTGTCCGTGCGGCCCACTTCGTGTATGTGAATGTCGTCCAGTCCTTTTATCATATCATCTACGACAGAACTATCACCCCCTTCCAATTAAGAAAATGTTTTAATAACTAAATATAGCAATCAATTCTCGATTTTCAGAACCAACCCTCCAATACCGCCAGAAATAACTTTTGGTAGACAGTTTCCCAATACTGCAGTGTTTTTGCCATATTTAGAGTTGTACATTTTAACAAGTTAAATGTCATGTTTTAATTTTTGAATTTACTTTGTGGGGGGGGGGGGGGGGGGGGGGGAGGGGGGGTAAATACAAAAATTAAAACATGACAACTTTGGGAGGAGTTGTCATGTTTTAATTTTTGAATTTACTCGGGGGGGGGGTAAATACAAAAATTAAAACATGACATAAAGAAGGGAGTGCTGAATGACATTTCTTTTACTTCACTCATCTTTGTATTTTTAAAACATCCCGTCGATCTTTTACATGATTTATATACAATCTAACTTCTTTCGTTTTTTTACGGTTATAGTTCAAGTGGCCTGATAAGATTGCTTTTGCAATCAATAGATTAAATACATTGCATACTTGTTGAAAAATGGAACCGTCAAGAATTGACGTTATTGAGTACACACAGTCATGGATTCCCTGGCGGACGACATCATTTTAACATTGCGAACGACCACCGTAACTGTATTTGAATAGATTATGATGAGAGGCCACATTTTAATCATTAGACAACTTATTTCAGCCATCGAAGCCTTCATTATACACTATAATTTAATTATAAGTTGCATTCGAAATATCGAAAATATTTCAATTTCCGAAGTGGTTACCGTGATTCCCAGCAACGTTACGATATTTTTTTTTTTTTTGTAAATCTGTCGTGAAAATGTCGCCGTGTGCGAAAATATCCATGCAGTCATCAAATATAACCAGAGTCATAAAACCTTATCCCCATTAATTACGTTTCAATATACAGTAAAATCTCAAAGAATCGCGAATCGCTAGGTCTATCATTAGGTTATTTAACCCAACCTTCTAATATATCTTTTTCGAATTGTTCCGCCCCGTCACGGTTCGCTATAACAGTATGCAACTTCAGAGGTAAACTGGTATCCGTTTGTATTTCTGCTTCGCTCTTAAACAAAGTTAAGCTGGTACCTGATCTACTAGAGAAATGGAACATTATTATGACAACCACATTGTAAGGCGTTCCATGCATTGATCACAAGTGTTTTTAATGTGATTTGTGGAGTTTAATCTGCCTTATCATATTTAGTCCTCTTTTTATTGCAGTTGTTAGGGATATAATTTATGACTTTGATGTTGGTTTTGTTTTATAACAAAAGTGGGGTGATATGGGACAGTGGATGGGGAGGGTTGGGACACCTTAGGATGATGCAGAACACTGTAAAACATGATATCGTAATATCAAATTGAAGCTAATTCATGAAAAAACACAATTTTGAGGCTGTGACGGGTAACAGTTCTAATTTCAAACAATAGAAAAATGATTTTTGGTTTGACTGTTGTCTATTGAATGTCCAAAGTTGAGGGAAAATATTCCTTTCTTGGGTTGATAACTCCATTTATTTCATTTTTATTAAATTTATCAATTAAATAAAAACTTTTTTCACTGTTATTTTTCATTGATTTTACATTATTTTGATTGACTTAATGAAAAATATGATATTTTTTATCAAGCCAATCAAAATACAGTTCCAGGCCACTAATGAAAATCCGATTAATTAATCCCATCTATAATGTAATGGTAATTTTCATATCATTGTTTGATTATAAACTGATCAGATTTGCTAATAAATGCCAATAAATGGTGATGCCGTGGTAAAAACTTTTGAACACGTACTGTAGATATGACGTACCAAGAAGGGATTTTCGTGTGAGCTTTTTATAACGACGTATCGAAGCTAAACAAAATGGCTCCGCACAGATGTTTTCTGCCTCGGCTGAAAAGCAGACGATGTTATGTTTTGATGAAGTGGGTTTAAGTGGTCGAAGGCAGTGGAAATGCTTAAAGTAACCAATATCTAGGTCAACAGTTCAAAAGTTTTTAAAAAGAATCAGTGACACTGGAGATGCAGTACAGAAAATGAACATCAATTTCGAAGGGAGTTTGCTGTCCAGGTCTAGGCCTATCGATTTTTGGCATGATCTTTGAGGCATCAAGTAGCCCTAATGTATTTCAGTCAAAACGACAGGGGCGCGGAAATCTTTTTTTTTTTTTCAGAGCGTAATATTTTCCTCCAGGTTCAAGTTTTCATTGAGCATATTACGCTCTAAAATTATTTCCCAGCCTGAGTCAAAACGTGGTTTGTTTACATTTCACAAGCCGTAGTCGTAGACTGGCCCACATCACGGTCCGAAATTACCAAATTTACTCAGTACTCGAGCTCAACTAACTTTTCATAATTTTAAAGGAAATCAAGTAAACTTCATTCTGTACCTGGCCATGATTGTACATTGTTGGCATACAATTGTAAATAATGGTAAAAATTAATACTCATTTGAAAGAAACTTCAGAAATATTAGAAAAAATGGTTGAGTACGTACTCAAATTTTGAGTACCGTACTCAACATATTTATTCATTTTTTTTACTGTAAAATCATAAGTGTGACGCAAATATTTATTAAGGAATGATGGAAAATATTGATATGTTTCCTAATCACTCAAACCCAAAATATTTACACCGATTATATAGTCAAAATAATGAAATATAAGTTGAGCTTGAGTATTGAGTAAATTTGGTGACTTTGGGCCCTACAGGTACAGAACATCGGGTAAATCTAGGGCCTAACGAAACTTAACTGGAAAATGTTTGTTTGTTTGTTTGTTTATTGTTGTTTAACGTCCCACTCAAGAATGTTCCTGGTTTTTTAAGATAAACACATCACAAAGTTGATAAATAGTGGTAGAAACGATTTACAAAACTCGTGGCCATTGTTTATCGTCTTTATCTAACATTTGTTTTTTAATTTTCAAACTTAAAAAAGACACTCGCTAAAACTATTTGTGTTAATTCTAAGTAAATGATATTTCACTGAATTTCAACCACAAAAAAAAGGAAGAAGTGGGACACCTAACAGGGAGAATTGGTCTGACTGTCGGAAAAGGTTTAAATTAATGTGTTTATATGCTATGTTAATGCACGTTGATGTGGTATCATCGTTTATGGGTGCGCAACCGTATACAGGAAATTCCAAGACTCCTATGTATGTTATTCAATAATAATTTAGTTTATGTTGTATCCTATTTTGACTGGTTAATTTTGGTTCGGCAGTATATAATATGATATAACATGGTATGGGGATACGCCTTCTTAACAACAAACAGTCAGAATTACTTAAATCCTAACACTTTCTGTCCTCTGGATTCACGGTTAAGGCCATTCCTAAAATGAACATTTAAACATGAACATATATTTTTATCATTGTGAAAATTAAAATTTCATAGGTTATTCATTAGTTTGTTCCAAAGATATAGTTACCATCAATTGAATTTTGTTTTTCGATTGTTAACACTTTAAAAATGTGCATCAAATTGAATTTGTTCTCATAAAAATGTCTTGTGTTTTCTGTCGCTTTTGTGTTTTCTCATCTGATACGACTCTTCTACTCTTTACACAGCTACTAGTATTCCTCATAAAACTTTAAAACAGAGATTTTTGGCATCATCGACAACTGTTTTTTCACTAATAGTATTATCCAAAAATTTAAATATTAGTCATTGATAATCATGATACTTATTTCGTACAACACCACTCTGATTATACACATGAATATTCTGAGGTTGATATAGAAATGCTAAAATTTCGAATAGATAATATATCTAAAATGTTTGAAGACCTTGTCTTTCAACAAACTATCGGCATTCCTATGGGGATCAATTGTGCCCCTCTATTGGTTTATATTACTACTGTGAATATCCATTAATCACTTGTATATAGTGTTTATATCTCACAAATAATCCGATATGTCAGAGCGTGATCAGTAGATGAACACTCTGTATACAGAGGTGAACAGTGAACTACCTACTGATATGTTATTTGCACAGTGCTATCGAAATCGCATTTGATGTCAACGTTCCGCAAATTTTACAGTAGGTATAATATTTTTGTTGTTTGCAATTACTCTGTTCAATAAATGAAATATTTGTACCAACTGTGACGAGAATTTCTTTCTCACCTATATCATTTAAATTTGACTGGACTCACGGCAAGTGTGATCGGTAAACAAGGGATGCCTACTTCTGGCACGTGATCCTACCTCTGGATTTCTAGAGGTCCGTGTTTGTCACCATCTTTGTATATGTATCGTGGTATCCTGAAGATTTATACTTTGTTATCTGAGATTTTATATAGAAAGATAGGTTTTCGATTGTCAGGGTTGACGCTAAACATAAAAAAAAATTGGAAAGGTGTAACCCTGCATTCATCAAAGGACTATATATGATAAGGGTCCAAAACAGCCCCCAAATGGTGGATGGTCATATTTTCATAACAGGTTCTACATATCGCCTAAAGTTGAGATCTAAGTAGTTTGACTTGCTCTCTTGACCCCAAAGGTCATTTCAAGGTCATGTTAAGTCAATGGAACTCCAGTGACTTAATGAACTTTTGTGTTAAGTCTGGTGAAAAATTATTTCAACAAAATGAACCACAGATAAATTTTATCTGGTGAAAAATATATGTATATGTCAAATGTATTTCTTTTAAAATATAGTATAAAAAAAAAATGCAAGAAGCAGATTCGAACCCCGGACCCTTGATTCCAAAATCTGACGTGCTTTTTTTTTTTTTATCTTTTATTAAAATATATATACATATTATATATACAGAAAATAAGATTGTATCTGTGACATAAATCATGACATAAGATTTCTATACAATATTAGATATTTGTTAACATAATATAATCAATATTAATTGATATAATGAGTCATTACATTACATTACATCCATTACATCACATTACCCATAATTCTAAGTTATAGTCATATACAGTTATTGTATTACATTATATAACATTGTATTACATTACATAACATTGTATAACATTAGTTATTGTATTACATTACATAACATTGTATTACATTAGTTATTGTTTTACATTACATAACATTGTATTACATTACATAACATTGTATTACATTACATAACATTGTATTACATAACATAACATTGTATTACATTACATAACATTGTATTACATTACATAGCATTGTAACATTACATAACATAACATTGTATTACATTACATAACATTGTATTGCATTACATAACATTGTATTACATTACATAGCATTGTATTACATTAGTTATTGTATTACATTACATAACATTGTATTACATTACATAACATTGCATTGCACTACATAACATTGTATTACATTACATAACATTGTATTACATTACATAACATTGCATTACATTAGTTATTTTATTACATTACATAACATTGTATTACATTAAATGATAATTGTTATTACATTACACGGTATTGTATTATACGATTCAGCAGACTCGTTGTATAACATGATATATTATACAGTAAATGTTCTGATTTAATATTAAATAGTACATTTAATTTTGCATAGTTCATATTGATATAATATATGGTATTACATTACACAATACAGAATACCTGTTGTATAACATGATATATTATACAGTAAATATTATAACTTTATACTGTACATAATATTTTGATATAATATATGGTATCACATTACATGATATAGTATACCTGCTAACCATTACGCCACATTAACTTATATGCAATATTGGTGTAAAATGTTAAACAGTCTGATTTAAGACCCAACAAGAGAATGCAGTCGCTAGTTGTATATCCTTATATTTTGTATTTGTATTGCTTACTTTGGAAAACTAAAAAATGTACTATAGATTACCTCATAGATATATACTCCTATTTTTAAAACAGTGATATTATTTACTTTAAAAATTCAACGTATATCAACTTGATAAAAGTGTCGGTGATGCCGGAGTTCAGATGTAACATTCTAAAAATAGATTCTGTGCAGTTGGCCTGTATTCGGCGCTCGGGTAAAGAAATGCATTAGAACCAAGCAACCAGATCAGGCTAACTGTAAACTGACCTAATGTAGTAGCCAATTCAGTTAGACTTCATATTGTATATCTACTATGGATAAAAACACTGATCCACTAAAAATAGGTACGGTACGGTAGTATACGGCCCGTATTACGGGTTACCAGTTGGTAATGCGTAACCCAAATGGCCAAAGTTAGGCATATTCGATCTCTCAGGGAAGCAAGTTTACCGTAGATTCTACTTATCTTTAGTGAAAAACCCCATCTTCTCTCTCTTCCCGTTGTCGAGCAGATCTAATGACGGAGAATTCGAAGAATAAAAAAAAAAACAAAGCATTGTAGCCTAGCACTTTGATTACAGTACGTCAGTATTTGCCAGTTAGTATTAAGAATGTGGTTGCCACAGTAATATGGATCCAGCGATAAAAACAGAAGACACTACCCTTTGTAACTATTTATAGCTTATGCAACAGGAGTGGTATTTCCTGGTTTGTCAAGTATAGTTTGTTTCTGTTATGTATGGTCCTCGACGAAAATAAATGAACGCCTTCTTTAGACAGTCAAAACAACCGGAAGTAGAATCTCCTTAGCAACGACGTAATCCATGGACGTGTTGTTCATATGAAAAGTTGTTTGTTTATATTGAACGCAGCTTTGGACAAAAACAAGAGAATTTCCCTTACATTTTGTACACAAAAATAGTTAATGAACATATACAATAGAGTGTGGAATATCTTTCTTGTCCAAGGCTGTGCTCATATTTCATTTACCCCCAAAGGGTATGATACTCAAAAATAGAATGAAATAGATAAAATATTGAAAATATACATATTTTAGTGTCGATTTTTAAGACACTTTCCTGACAAGGAAACTTTTGTTTTCAGTGTGTATGTAAAGTGCTAATCTTAAACTTCATAATGTGTACAACCATGTACTTTACAAGAAAACTTAATTTTCATTTCATTGGTGGGTATATAGGCATCTCTATCATATATAGTCCTTTGTTTTAAAATATGACTACTAAAACTAATATTATGTGCGTACAGAAAACATTTTTCATGATGGGTGTCTAGCATATATTAACATTTTTTATGACGGGTGTCTAACATATATTAACATTTTTCATGACGGGTGTCTAGCATATGTTAACATTTTTGCGTATCACCTAAATCAGGTGAAGGCTTCATATAAAAAAATATTGGTTGAACCCAAAACCACCGCTCGCGAGTCATAGGTATAAAATATCGGATACCAAAGTAAAAATTTCCAGGATGTCCAGGAATTAGAGACAAATCTGATTAAACATTGGACAGACACGGACTTCCGAAAATCCAATGGTGGGATCAGGTGTTATGGATAAGCATCCCTTGCTGACCTTACAACCCACCATGAGTCCATAAGATTAGATAATGGTAGCTATGGTTCCCTAGCCAAGAATTCGTCATATAAGAAGTGAGAGTTACGGTCCCTTACCATGGTTGGCGTAGCGCGTAACATTACATTCACAGCATTGGCGTCAGTCCATAGAACAAGTCAAAATTGGTGTCATCGCACTTAAAGCTGATGACATCTTCATATAACAGGAAAGCTTGTAAAACAAAAGAAAAACAGTTTGTATGGCGTTTAAACCCAGTTGATTCGAATAAATGGAATAGACATGCAAAAGGAATGAATGAAACACAAACAGATACAAGAAAAATCAAATAAACAGTCGCCGAGATGTAAAATTTAATATCATCCGTAATTTGTCGAGACAAACACTTAACAAAGTAATAAGACGCTGCCAAGATGAATTTTGAATTGACTTTACAGAATTACACCAAGTTGTCGGCCATCGTCCTTATTAGTATTTCGTTCAATCGTCTGCCGGACATTACTGTCAAATTAAGATTATGAAATCGAAAATAACATCAGGAGTTAAGTATCTAAAGTGGATCTTCAGGGGGAAATGCAGCAAATCTCAATTGATAATGATTGTAGAATGACTTCTGTACAAGAAAAAATGTCATCCCGGAATAAAATAGGTTGTTTTCTCCCAGGAAAATGTCGTGTAATTCTGTGTGAATTACAGAGGAAAATCTCATTGATTTGCAGAAAATGTCAAAAAATGTTCGGAAAATTCCGTAACAGTAATTCCTATATCCCGTTTTAAAATGTAGATTTCATCAACTTATTCCCAAGCTCTCAGACAAACGCGTCGACACTATTTCCAGAGATATAATAAACTTCTTTTCTAGAGAAATGAAATTTTACAAATGTAAATGAAACTTTTTTTTTATTTTGTCGGTCTACATGCCTTTGACTTAATCTAAACTATTTTTAAGATAAAACAAATAATTTGTATTTATAGTTTATGCATTTCTTTTGTCGTTGATTACGATACTATGTATCAGAGGTCCTGGAAATATTTTTAACCAAAAAGTATGTTCTGATTGAAAATAAAACTAGACCCTTTTATCAGCAAGGTCTTACTGGTCCAGAAAACGTCTAAAGATATTCGCATGCGATTTCAACCTGAGGTCCCATGTCACTAAGGTAAATATCACTGCATTTTACATACATTTGTATATTTTTGTTATTTATACCTAAATGAATTTTTAGCAGAAATGCATTTTTAGACAAATCAACTTATTTTTCATATATTCTATATCATATCCTCTTTGTAAGGGGTCACGATGCTTGCTTTAAACAAAACATATTTCCCATCACCCATGCATGCGTTGTGCCAAATAAGGTTGAAATTGGCAGATGGTGTATATGTTAAAAGATTACGCCGATAGCAACAACGCCGAACCACGTGTTAATGGACACATTTTGATTAGAAATGTTCACTTAAGCCTTAGTATAGAACTCGTATGAGCTTAAAGAGGCATTAGCAGATTTTACCAAAACTCTTTCGTTTTTTTCTACTTTTACCACTTGTACTGGATGTACAATAACAAATAAGAGCGATATACAGGCATGACAAATATTATATTCCTATACATTTTGTGAAAATAATGCCAGGCCCATTGTGGTATGCATATACAAATAGTAAGGTTGAGTTAATCAGATGCAATTGAAAAAGTGCCAAACCTGGGTTTCTCATGCAATTTTTAATTTATGCCTGTGTATATCTCTTTTTGTTATTGTATATCAGTCTAAGTAGTTAAACGGGAAAATTGAAGAAAAGAAAGAAAAGGAAAAACACCTGCTTTGTTTACAACATGGGCGCAGACATTTTGGACACCCAAAGTTGTGCGGAGGGTAAAATGAGCCCAGAGATCTGATTGGTCATTAAATGAAAAAAATAGTTTTGCCATTAATAAATATTATAAACATAATACCAAAGTTACGTGAAATTAAGGTGATAAAAAAGATACATGAATATTGGTAGTACTTTGGAAATTATAGGGTTGACGGATGAAAATTGAAAGGGAGGGGTCATATGAGAATAGATATTTTCCTTTGGTGCGGAATACTACGAGTTGTAAACAAGTGAAAATTTGAAGTAGAAATGCAACGGCAACCTATACTTTTGATTGCATATTTTGTTATCAAAAATATTGATCTTTCAGCACAGGGTACTTATTTGACCCAGATTTAATAAACATGGGAGTGACAGTGACCTGAAGTTTTGTAAATTAGCATTGAGGCCTATGGGAAAATATTTGGTGGTGTCTGTCCAAAACAAAGCTAATGCCCCTTTAAAATCTAAAAAGTAAACAATAGTATAGTCAACGTCATGGACAGTAAGTTATTTAAATATTCTATCTATCATTTTCTATTTCCTAGTCAAAGTTTAGTTACCATAACTGCAAAAAGTTGTATTTTCTGTAGAATTGTTTTGGATTTTTATTTTGACGATGGTAGACCAAGAAGTACAGATTTTCTAAATCAACCCTTTCTCCTTAAAGAAAAATACCGATACAATTCTATTTTTCAACACTTGTCGTAAAATGTTGATTTTGAAACTGTGCCCAAATACAAATCATCTTTCGGATAATGAACGAGTTGCGACTGGGAATAAGAAATATGTCACCTAATAGTCGCTAATAGCTAAATAGGAACTATGACATTGTCCCTTGCCACCAACGAAAATGTATCAGGCGTCATTTACGAATAAAAGAGCCATAAACTTCCCTTGTCAGTCCGGCATTGTGATGGGAGTCATCTTTTCACATAGAATATTATATCATTGTCACTTTGGTGTACAAATCGTCTGACCTAGTTACTGATCGGAGATTGTTTGTGTCAAATACAAACGTCATCATAAATTAAGAGTCTTTGTAATGAACGGCAATCACACTAAGTCATCAAAGATGATCAGACAGTCGTGAAAACAATTTACTCGCTGAATCAATAATTTCATGAATTGAATTTCAGTCAATTTCAAACTCGACAACGAATATCGAAAAATGATCAAATGGTACTGAATGTGTAAAACAAGCGCTGCTATTCTGCTTGATATTCAAAATGTCAATGGTGTGTTTATATAAAGAAATGTATTGTTGTTAAGTTCATTGTGCATTAGAAACAGAGAATCGGATTCGCAAAAACTCGATTTAAAATACAAATTGCTTTTCAAACAAAGGATGCCAGGTGAACTATAAAGACTAGATTAAGAATGTAATGATGGATTCACATTACTAAGTAAGGCGTGCTATTGCACAATTTCCGGTTTGATATAAATATTTCCATCACTCCTCGTCTTTTGTCTTTTATTTTTACCTCTGATTATTGTTGCGTGCTTTGTTTTGATTTCAGGAAACTCGTAAATTAATATCGTGAAACTTGACAATGCTGCATGTATTAGATATTCCAGGGCGAGTATATAAAAAAATCTCAGATACCAAAGTAAAAATCTATATGATGACCAAGATATAGTCTGGTAAAAATGGACAAACACGGACCTCTGGAAATAAAGAGTTGGGATCAGGTTCCATAGAGGAGTAAGTATCCCTGTCGACCGGCCACGCCCGGCGTGAGTCCTCAGTCAAATCAAAATGAAATACTTGAGGAACAAATCCTCGACGTCTCAACTACCACCATCGAACAGGCAACTCAATTCAACTCACTTAGTGAAACAGAGTAATCGCAAACAAGACTATTATATCGACCATAAAATTTGCGGAACGTTGATATGAAACGTTGGCATCAAAGGTCGTCGATATATCTAAATGTCATATTAAAGGCCACAGCTAACTCTTTCTTCTTTTGATTCAGCAGTTTCTAAATGGAGTTTGTTTTCTTTATACAAAGGGACATGTTAACCAATAAAGGAGCACAACTGGTTCCCATAGGAATGCCGACAGTTGTTGAAGACCACGTCTCCGAACATTATAAATATATTGTCTTAAAAAATTCCAGCATCTTTCAGTGTATTTATGTGTAGAATCTAAGTGGTCTTGGACAAAATAAATATCATGATAATCATTCACTAGATATTTAAAATTTCAGATACCACCTTTAGTGAAAAAACCCAGTTTTCTATGGTGTCAAAAATCTCTTTTTTAATTATTCATTTGGAATTGTGTAAAGAGTAGAGAAGTCGAATGTTTTGATACTGTGAATCTGTGAAAAATTGTGTGCCTTCAAATTTTCTAAAAGTTGTTAAGAATTTTTTAATAATCACATCTGATTTACACTACTTCTGGAATAAGCAATTATACAGTATTGCTGAAGTTTCACCTTAACGGCTGTCAGTTTCTTGGTAAGGAGTAAAGATAAAGGTTTGGTAGAACATTTGCTGAGTCCTGCTATGTACCTTTGCTTATACGGGGTTTTGTGAAGTTTAGGTATCCAATATAAATATGGTAGCTCAGTTTAGGTTATAGGTACATCAAAAGAGCGTAATACGGACACGTGATTTTGAAGGATCTCGTCCTTTGAAAGTGGATTACGTGATGATGTAGCATTACCAGAATTAGTATTCAATAGTTCTTCTCATAAACAGTTATAGTATAGTAATTTACAAATCAAAACTATATTATTTGAGGCTTTGTTTGCCGGGACCAGTATATATAGGCCATGTAATCCATCCAGCTTGGTTACCACTAAATACAGAAAGATAACGTGTTTTCATAGTTCCTTTAAGTTTTTGAATACGAGATTTTATCAACCATCGTATAGTTTTTAGCCATTCATACAACGTGACTGTTTCAACGTATTCATGTTTAGCCCATCGTCTGGCATAATCTTCGACAGAATTCATAACTAAACTTAAATTCTGTCGCCAATTAAAGGAACGGGCTTCGCGGTATTTTGGAGCCCTTAAAATAAGATTTTTGAGGTTTTTTAACAGGAATTTCTGTAGACCAAAAGGTGACTTATTTAATACCAGGAACGTGTAACATATGATATGCTTCGTTCCCGAAATTATCTATTGAATTCGATTTATAAATACTAGAAGGCAAAATGGTAAAGTGTTAAATGTTGAGGGGAAGAGTAGGGAAGAAAATTAATCATAAAGTGCAACATTGCAATTACTAACTTGTTCACTTCAAGAGATGATTGAAAACACTTGCAAAATGAAATAAAATTCCGACATTTATTAGGGATGTGGCTGAAATCTGATCAGGTTCAATATTCTTTTTTTCCTGTAAATAATATTACAGAATTGTCGAAAGTTACATCTCAGCTATCGTCTCGGGGTGATTAAATATAAATAGGTGAACAGACGGAGTAGAACATGTTTGGGAAATAATTTGTATTTAGATAGGATGATATAGAAAATGTTACTAAATGAGGTCAAGGACAGCGTCTTACAATTTGTATAGATAGATAGATAGATAGTTAGATAAACAGACAGAGAGACATACAGATAGACAATTGAACAGATAGATAGATAGACAGAGACATACAGATAGACAATTGGATAGACAGACAGATAAACAAACAGACATACAGAAAAACAATTAGATAAAAGATAGATAGATAGACAGAGAGACATACAGATAGACAATTGGATAGACAGACAGAGACATATAGAGACAATTGGATAGAAAGATAGATAGACAGAGAAACATACAGATAGACAATTGGATAGATAGACAGATAGATAAACAAACAGACATACAGAAAAAACAATTGGATAAAAAGATTGATAGACATACAGATAGACATACAGATAGGCAATTGGATAGATAGATAGATAAAAAGATAGATAGTTAGATAGATAGATAGTTAGACAGAGAGACATACAGATAGGCAATTGGATAGATAGATAGTTAGACAGAGAGACATACAGATAGGCAATTGGATAGATAGATAGATAGATAGATAGATAGTTAGATAGAGAGACATAAATATAGGCAATTGGATAGATAGATAGTTAGATAGATAGATAGATAGATAGATAGTTAGACAGAGAGACATACAGATAGACATACAGATAAACATACAGATAAACATACAGATAAACAATCAGATAGATAGATAGACAGACAGACAGAGACACATACAGATAGACAATTGGCTAGACAGATAGATAGACAGAAAAACATACAGATAGACGATTGGATAGAAATATCGATAGATAGATAAATAGATAGACAGACAGACATTTATATATAGATAGATAGATAGATAGATAGAGACATACAGATAGACATACAGATAGACATACAGATTGGCACACAGATAAACATACAGATAAACAATTAGATAGATAGACAGACAGACAGAGAGACATACAGATAGACAATTGGATAGAAAGAAAAATAGAAAGACATACAGATAGACAATCGGATAGACAGACAGACATACAGATAGACAATTGGAGAGAAAGATAGATAGATATACAGACAAACAGAGAGACATACAGATAGACAATTGGAAAGAAAGAAAAATAGATAGACATACAGAGACATACAGATAGACAATCGGATAGAAAGATAGATAGACAGACAGACATACAGATAAACAATTGGAGAGAAAGATAGATAGACAGACAGAAAGAGAGACATACATATAGACAATTGGATAGATACAAAGATAGAAAGATAGATAGATAGACAGGCAGATAGACAGAGACATATAGATAAATAATTGGATGAAAAGATAGATAGATAGATAGACAGACAAAGAAACACAGATAAACAATTCGATAGATAGATAGATAGACAGACAGACAGAGAGATACAGATAAACAATTGGATAGATAGATAGATAAATAGATAGATATATATATAGAGAGAGATAGATAGATAGACAGAGAGAGACATACAAATAGACAATTCGATAGAAAGTTTGATAAATAGACAGATAGACAGACAGACCGATAGACAGACAGGTTAGATAGATAGATAGATAAATAGATAGATAGACAGAGAGAGACATTTGGATAGACAATTTGATAGAAAGATAGATCGATAGACAGACAGAGATATACAGATAGATAGATAGATAGAAAGAAAGAAACAATGGAAATCCAATCGTATACACAAATAGATGAATGGATAGACAGATATATAAACAGACAGAACTATAGATAGACTGACAGACACACAAACAGTTAGATGGATGAAAAGTACTGAATATATTTAAATAGCACATCAAGGACAGCAGCTATTAGCTGAGTCAACATTTTTTTTTTACAGATGTTCATATTTTTTGTTTCAAGCAAATTTTTATTTTTATTTTGGGGAATAAAACGGAAAACACAAACCACAAAATTTCTCTTTCTTGTTTCATCACAATAAAAAGAATAATACTTTTGATATTGAGACTAGTGAAATTATATAAGATTAAACAAATACTTTTATTTATTCAAATGATCAGCACTGGTTTTCCAAAGTTCACGAAAAAAATGAGTTTATGTTGATATTTAGATGACTAAACCCAAAATGTTCTCATACAAGATATTCGGGTACCAGGATGTGAGAATATTCTCAACTTTACCTACTTAGCCAAACAGATTCCAGGATAAGTCAAAGATAAGTAATTCTGGAGTTTGATTGTCCCCGTACTGAGGTCATCAAATTTACTGGGTACTCGATCGCGAACTAACTTATCATATTATTGAGGTAAAACATACGAAATTTATACAGCGACTGGGCATGTCAGTATATTATATTGGTGACATAAAATTATAAATGACGATGAAAATTATTGCTCATTTTAAGATAACACTGAAACATTAAAATTTGATTGAGTACGTACTCAACGTATTTATTAAATTTCTACGAGAAAATCATACGTGTGACCCAAATTTTGTTTTGTTTTTGTTGTCGTTGTTGTTTTTGTATGAATGATAAAATAATTCATAATGTTTTCAGTTAGTTTTTCACACAAAAGCATATCGTCAAAATAATGAAATAAGTATTTATAAAATGTATCTTTCAGCCGCAAAGTATAACCGAGAGTTAAGCTTGAGTAATCAGTAAATGTGATGTCTTTGAGCCATAAAGTATAACAGAGAGTTAAGCTTGAGTATTCAGTAAATGTGATGTCTTCGAACAATAAAGTATAACCGAGAGTTAAGCTTGAGTATTCAGTAAATGTGATGTCTTTGTGCCATAAAGTATAATTGAGAATGTTAAGAATCGCGTCAATTCCAATCAACTGATTGTAAATTCAGATCAAAAGTTGGTATCGAATGTTTTTAAGGAATCGTTAAGAAAAAGTTATTTTGAGATTATAAGAAGTACGCCTATGACAAATCCGATATCAAATGTTCTGAAGAACTCATTAAGATGATCAGATATATTCTGCAAGCATTAAAGGGTCATTTGCTGTGTTTACAAAAAAAAGACTTTCGATTTTTTTTTTACATTTACTACTTGTAACCGAATTTCCGTGTCACATTAGGTGCCGGCACGTTAAAGAACATTCATTGATCAATGTTCGTAAGTGCCGAGCATAGGCCAAAATTTGAAGCCCTCTACTGGTATTTGGTGACGTCTCCATATGAGTGAAATATTCTAGAGTGGGACGTTTAAAAACAATAAACAAACGTTGAAATCCAGTGTGATATAAGATATTTAAGGTTAGTATTTCATGGATGAAATGATATATGATGGGTTTGTGAAGAACTCTGACAAAACAATTTAGTAAATATAGCTTTGGTTACCATGCCATTACAGTGCTACTAGGATATAGTGTAAATTAAAAGATACAGACTCGTATAATTTTCGTTTTTGGATCTTGATTTCGGGCAATAGATTGAAATCTTTTTATTGAATCTATTTCCATGGTGAATATTTTCAGTTCTGATTAATATTTTCTGTCTACTATCTGTAATGAAATTCCCTTTAAATGCATATGAGAGTACGACGCATATGATCCAGTAAAACAAGATAAGGATACAAAGAGTGCTTCATCACTACTATCAAGTTCCAACACTGCCATTAAACTATCATATGATGAACACAAGTCGTTAGGTTTCTAACCTGTTATCCGAAACAATCGAAATTCATTTTAAAGCCTCAAATACAAAAGCCACATTACAACACTTAAAAATAAATAAATTTAAACTAAATGACAGACCAAGTAAAACAAAAACAATGATAATAGAATAAATATAAAAATCTCAGATACCAGAGTATAAATCAATAAAATGTCCAGGACATAGATACAAATCCGGTAAAAATGGACAAACACGGATCTTTGGAAACCAAGAGGTGGGATCAGGTGCCATGGAGGAGTAAGCATCCTCTGTCGACCGGTCACACCCACCTTGAGTCCACAGTCAAGTCCAATGAAATACGTGAGGAGTGTATCCTCGTCGCAATTGGTACAGACGTCTCAACAACCGCTAACGAAAAGGCAACTCAACATTTCACCTAGTGAAACAGAGTAATCGCAAACAAGACTATTATACCGACCGCAAAATATGCGGAACGTTGATATTAAACGCGGTTTTCGAGATCCCTGCGTCAATAATTTGTCAGTGAGTAGTTTACCTCTGTGTATGAAATCTTCATATGTTGTACACGCCCTGGGATATCGGATCACATGTGAAATATAAACTCCATATGATGATAATAATAATAATAATAATAATAATAATAATACTCTTTATTGATGATGGTGATGATGATGATGATGACGACGACGATGATGATGTTGATGATATACACGACAGAAAATGAAACAAAAGGTGTAGACAAAATATTAATAACGCAATAATACATGTGAAATTATGCTGACCTTGGTCCTAATCCAAATTTGTATAGCGTTTATAATGTCATATCTAAATGCAAAACTAAGACAATATTACAAAGAAAGAAAACAATGGGAAGAAGGAGACAAAAACCATAAAGACCAATTGAATATACAAATGGTTATAACATGACGAACAAATGCGCCAAATAGGATGGGGCCAGGTGTCCGGAAGGCATCAGCATGCCACATCCATCGCAAATGTTACATGGGAACCTCATTTTAATCCAGACTTAATCTTAATCTATACAGAGATTATAATACGTATAACAATCGTGGATTTGTCTACATTATGCTTAATTTTTGTTTGTTGCTTTACATCCAGTCAAGCATTTTTGAATTATATTCAGATGTCACCGGCTTTAAGTGACGTGCTACAAATTTTGGCTTGTGCTATGGACTGACGCCAATGCAGTGAGGGTTCTTTTACCCCGCTCTATCACTGGACCACAGCAATCGGTCCATTGTACTTAATATTCAAGGTCAGCTGATAATATTCAAGGTCAGCTGATAACCTTTAACCCTTCAACACTACATGGCATAATAGCCTGGTCCAAAATAGTAAAAGAGTACAAACCATTTAGATACTCAAGGGATCCAAAGGTTAATGACAAACTAATTGAGCAATTATATCGGTCTTTTATTTCAAATATATGACCTTGGTATGATATTTTTTAGGGTATTCGAAAGAATAGAATTTCAAAAATTTGAATTAGTAGAATATTTTCTGAAGTTCATTATACTGCCTTTGTTAACCATGGGATTAAGAAAAAAGGAGGGACAGACAGAGGATATGATTCGCAAAGACGACTCTCTGGAGATCGAGAGTATAAGTCTGAACAAAAAAAAGAAAATCCAAACCATACATATACCATTCCTGTGGATACGTTTGAAGCGTATATGAAGTTATTTATTGTTTGACGTATTTTGTGTCTGTGGTATCAATTTTGACAATAGCTGATTAAATATTTGTTATTTTTAATAGTTTTTTTACCCTAACCCTAACCCACACTCAACAATTGTGCCGTAATTTGGTGGCGTCCTGTTTTTTGATGGAGTACAGAACCCGGTTAGATGTATCCGGGAAGAGATCATCGGTATTGCGCAAGTAATCTTGCAAACTTTCTCATTAAAACCAGCTTAGGTTCCAGCGAGGCTCATACCTGCGCTAACCAGAAGTGAGAGACTAATTGTGTTTCAAAGTATCATGTTACCACTTTTTTATTTACCAGATGTTTTTGCCAAAATAAAAAATGGGAACATGATAAAAAGCACAAAACTCTTAACATGCAGCCACGGACGCCACCTTGAAATGAAATGATTTCTATTTTATATAGACAAAATGTATGTCTATCAGTATCATCAGACTAAACGAGATCGTTGTAGCGGAAGTTTGGGCTTGTAAGAATTAAGAATATATTAATAGTAATTTAAGAGACCTGTTCGTTGACAAATAGTTATGTCACCTACCATATATTACTAATTTTTCCTAAAATAAAATGTATTTTAATCAATTGCGTTTCTCACAACACTCCTTCAAATGATATATGTCCTGCATCATTCTAGACAATACGGCATACCGTTAATATGCTCACATTTATATTAATATTTCATATCCTATGCTGCACATCGGAGACTGTCGCGACTATTTCAACTGCAAGTCATGAAATAATGAAAAAGCGTACTTAAAGCTTTTTTATTACCCTAAATTGCATTTGAATGTACATATGGCTGTAGATAAGGCGTCAATAGATACGTCTCTCTCCATGCATTAATTGTTAAAAAAAAACCAGTTAAAACCACATTGGAAATTGCCGTATATGGTAAAGAGTGTTTTGGGATTTCAAAGTGATATTGATGGCCGATAAAAAAATTTGTCTAATTGATACTGTCTGATACGTTCTGTGACACATAATACTATTTTTCTAATATAACTAACAAAATGAAGTTAAATTTTCCTTCCTCAGGACAAAAATATTAACATAAATAACACATACATAAACACTAACGCGCAAACACGCACCCACACACAAACGGAATACGAATATGATGTTCTATAAAAATGTCAATATCAAAATCGAAATCAAGCAGAACTATCAACTATACACTACTTATGTAATAGATACCTGTGAACGAAAACACGAGCAAATTAAACAAAACTACGAGAAACTATCAAATAAAACTACAAAATTAATATATTCTAATGAGTCAAAACACGTTTAATTTAATTTGTTTTGATTTTGATTTGAATTTTTGTTTTACGCCATACTCAACAATCTTTCCGTCATATGATGGCGTCCAGTTTTTATTGGTGGAGGAGAAACCCCGGTTACCCGGGTAAAGACCACCGACCTTCCACAAGAAAACTGACAAACTTTCCCACTTACTTCGAAATGACCCCAGCGGGATTCGAACCAGAGGTGAGAGGCCTTGTGATTTAAAGCGCAATGCTCTAACCACTCGGCCACGGAGGTCCCTATTAATACGTGAAATCAAGGAAGAATGATATACAAATGACAGCATTGGGATGTTTTCGATACATGATAGGTTCGTACCAATGACATTCGGATGCTCAGAACGAATGAACGATGGTGATTTCGAATTTAAATCAATTCGAACTAGAATCACAATCAAGAAAAGGTATCAGACATATATCTTTTCTCTGTGTGATTCTAGATGTGTGTGTGTGTGTGTCTGTGTCTGTGTGTGTGTGTTGAGAGAGAGAGAGAGAGAGAGAGAGAGAGAGAGAGAGAGAGAGAGAGAGAGAGAGAGAGAGAGAGAGAGAGAGAGAGAGAGAGATATGGATATTTCCTAAACGGGTTTCAGAAATATAAATACCAAAACAGTACAAATCGCGGAACAGGATTAAATCAGCTTACTTACAACATACTGTTATGATTACCAGTGACCGGCGCCATAAAACTTGGGAATTTACTCAAGTCTGACAATATATACAATTTTGCCTGATTAGCCAACCAGATTTCAGGATTAACCAAAGTTAAATGTAAATCAAGTAATTCTTAAGTTGTATGGTGCCAGGCCCTGGAGCCCGTTTTACGAACGTTCGTATGCCCTAAATCCCAAGTTTTAGTCCTAACTACCATGGCAACGCATCGCTGATTGGTCAGTTCCAAGACAATTTGGACTAATACTTAGGATTTAGGACTTACGACCTTTCGTGAATCGGGCCCCTGATGATCTTTCTTGGAATTTAAAAAAAGTCGTTATTTAATGTAATTTTAAGTGACACCATTCTAAAAGTTAAAATATAACGATAATTAATATCAATTGGAGTATTCGTCTTCAGTATATTCAGGGGACAAATATACAAACATGTTGAACATTGGAAAAACACGGACATCGGGATATCCAGAGTCCACAGTAAAATTCAAATATTATAAGTGTGAAATAAAGCTTCGTCACAACTTACAAGCTAAAATATATAACACAGAAAAAACACGAAATTATCTTGATGCAGAAAAAACATCCTTCAGATTTTAAAAAGCAGATATTTAATGTTCTGAATTAAATTAGTTACATTATTTGATGCTTCTTCTGCGCCTAACCTATGGAAGTTATTTACATTTGATGCAAACAATTTTATTGGAAAATGTAATTGGAACATGAATAGAGGGAGTCATAAAAAGTGCTGGCGAAAATTTATAGGACGTATATTCAATAACATTTTCAATTTCTTGCGGATAAAATGGAAAACCTCTCTGAAGTGTATACTGTCAGTTCTCAATATGATCAGCTTGTTCCTCTATTGATATCGTCATTGACGTTAACCCAATCAACATATATAACTTAATAAGATTTATATCAGTAATCAAATTACAGAACAGGAAAACGCTTTTATTACTGTTATATAATATATAAAAACAGAGAAACAGATGTATAGTATAGTAAAATATATCGATAGTAAAAGTGCACTGTAAACATGGCTAAGTATATCTAAGCTTAGAGCTACTACTACTACTACTACTACTACTACTACTACTACTACTACTACTACTACTACTACCACCACCACCACTACTACTACTACTACTTATCTACTGCTACTACTACTACTAATACTACTACTACTACTACTACCACACCACCACCACCACTACTACTACTACTACTACTACTACTACTACTACTACTACTACTGTTTGTTTCCAAAGATATTCTAAGTCACTCTTTAGGAAATACCCGTTTCTAAGATGAAATATCTGTCAATGAATTTGGAATTATATCGATTTTGGAATTGCTTATCTTCATACATGATGTAACCTAAAAATTTGTCCATAGAAATTTTTTTTCCAAAATTTGAAATATTTTTATATATTTTCACTGGTGCTTATGTTCTAAGTAAAAAAAATCTCAGATACCAAAGTATAAATCAATAGAATGTCCAGGACATAGATACAAATCCTGTAAAAATGGACAAACACGGACCAAGAGGTGGGATCAGGTGCCATGGAGGAGTTAGCATCCCCTATCGACCGGTCACACCCGCCGTGAGTCCACAGTCAAGTTCAATGAAATACATGAGGAGTGTATCCACGTCACAATTGGTACAGACGTCTCAGACAGTATCTAAAATTTTCAAATTTCGACTTAAAGAGTGCATGGTATTTACACAAAATACTATATCCTTGTTTACAACGCTTTTGAAAAAAAAATATCCGAAATTTTCTTCTTCAATTGCCAACTTCAAGCTGTCAATTCACAACGCGCCATTTTTACGATACAAATCGATACGACCGTTTCAGGTTCACAGAACGATCTTAAAGGGGCACTAGTTGTTTTTACCCCAAATATTATTTCGACTTTTTTTCTACCTTTACTATTTATTCTTGATGTACAATAACAAGACTGAGCTATACACAGGCATAAACATTCTTAAATTCCTATAAATATTGTGAAAATTGCCTGACAAACCAAATTTGACAATTATTCACTTGCATTGATTAAAGGGGCATTGACAGTGTTTACGAAAAAAATCATTTCAGTTTCTTCTTTTACATTTTTTAATATTCAAATAGTGGAGTTGAATTAATCTATTGCAATTGAAAAAGTGCCAAACCTGGTTTTCTCAACAATTTTCACAAAATATATGGGAAATTAAAACCTTGTATGCCTGTGTAAATCTCCTTTTTGTTAAAGTATATCAACCTATGTAGTAAAAAAAGGACAAAATAATTTTTGAAAGAATAGAGCTAATATCCCTCCGATTACTAAACCACGATTAATTTGAAAACACATGTACAATAATTTATGCAGGACTCAAATGTGTGGTGCGTTGCGCAGATGTCATTCGAACATGGAATTTTAATGGTGCAGTTAGCACATTTCGATATTTCGGGTCTCTTTTTACCCATTTATAATGTATGTATGTCATTTATAGCTAGGGAAATAACATATCAATCTGACGGCGTTCACTATCCATCAAAAGCCAACAGTATCTTTTTAGTGTGATTATCAAAACAAAAATGGAGCGTTTTTCTTGATCGATTTCCGTAATTATTTCGCCATTAATTTGCGTACACGATGTATGTAAATGCAGGCATATGAAGAAATTGATTAGCCAGTAACTTAATCAGACATTGCCTATGTCATCCAGGATAATAAATGAAAGGAATTTATCCTTACCACTGTTTTATGGTCATACCAAAATACGAATGACTCTTCGAGACTAATCCCAATTATTCAAATAGGATATCTATATTCCATGATAACTGACCAGGCATAATAAATGTACTTAGTGTCATAGTAAAATGGAAATGACTGTGGTTAATTTGACGAAATTCTATTGGATAATTTTTGTCGATGATTCCTTTGCTCTTGGATAATTTGTTTTCGTGTTGACTGAAGTGAAAGGCCTCTGACAGGACATTCATTTCTAGATTTAACTTTTCTAGCGTAAATGAAAAATTTGTTATTGACCCAGATCATGATAGCAAGGTTTATATAGAAGTATTCAATTAATTCGGGTTTAAACACTGAACAAAAAGACCGCAAAGCGGTTACCCTATGGGTTTCTAAAACACACACGCGCGCGGAGAGAGAGAGAGAGAGAGAGAGAGAGAGAGAGAGAGAGAGAGAGAGAGAGAGAGAGAGAGAGAGAGAGAGAGAGAGAGACTTACTGATTATCCGTTTCACACTGCTTTAACTTCGATCACGTAATATACAGACAATCCTACTTAGTGATCAATTTCTGTAACAATGATGCAAAAATATCAATTAAAATCAATATTTTGCTAGGTTTTGGTTGATATTTAGTTCTTTTTGACATTGGTTCTTCAGAGGGTCATTTATGCAGTACCTGGAATTTGTTTAGGTCATTGTTAGTCCACTATTTACTCAGTCCCTGGATTTCCTCAGGATGCGAACAATAGCAATAAGAGTCAACATAATGCTAGTCTTGGGTTATTCCGCATATTATAATATTGTTTTTGACGACATGATGTCAGAAATCTACGTTTTTCCACTTCCCATCCTGTATCTTGATTTTTAGAGGTTCGTGTTTGTCTACTCTTCATCCAGTATCTGGAGTTCTCCAGAAGTCCAACATGGGTCCAATATTTATCCAGTATTTAGATTTCTTCAGAGGTTCGTGTTTGTCAACTTTTCTTCCGGTCAATGGATTTCGTCAAAGGTCCATGTTTGTGTACTTTTCATCCGGTATATGGATTTCGTCAGAGGTTCGTGTTTGTCCACTTTTCTTCCGGTCAATGGATTTCGTCAGAGGTCCGTGTTTGTCTACTTTTCATCCGGTATATGGATTTCGTCAGAGGTTCGTGTTTGTCCACTTTTCATACAGTATCTGGATTTCTTCAGAGGTTTGTTTTTGTCGATTGTTCATCCAGTCCCTGGGTTTCTTCATAGGTTCATCTCTGCCTACTATCTATCTATACATTCAGTCTCTAGTTTTAGAGTTCCATGTATGTCTGCTACACTACCAGTCTCTGAATGTCTTCAGAAGAGGTTCATCTTTATATTTGTCTAGTATAGATCCAGTATAAGTTTTTTGAGGTCCAAGTATGTCTGCTATACAACCAGTCTCTGGGTTTCTGCAGAAGTCAGTTTGTCCACATTTCATTAATATTGTATATCGCCTTAATGTATTGTTTTGGGGCTCAACTGATGAAGTCTGTTTGACAGAAAAGATAGTTTTGAGCATTATAACTTTCGTATTATGTTTATGATATTTGTAACCACTAAGTCGTTGCCACTGCTGGTGAATCGTTTGAGTCCCCGAGGGTATACATAAACCTAGTACCTGGCATTTCGGTACCAGTTGATTGCTTCCAGAGGTCCGTGTTTGTCCATTTTTACCGGATTTGTATCTATGTCCTGGACATTCTATTGATTTATACTTTGGTATCTGAAATTTCTATATTGATAATCTTATACTAAAGTAATATTTGGCACTGATACCATCATTTTAAATTCTAAATTCCTTTAAAGCTAAGATAGCCATCTTTTACAGTGGTTACTCTTAGAGTGATTTTAGCTATATTTATTATTTGACTTTGTGTGATACCAGTTTCTCTTTAGAAAATCTATTTGAAACTGATGAAGTCTAATTAACAGAAACGATCGTCTTGAGCATTATAACTTTGCTATTATGTTTACAATATTTTTTTTTACCGGGACGATCGTCTTGAGCAATATAACTTTGCTATTATGTTTACAATATTTTTTTACCAGGACGATCGTCTTGAGCAGTACAATTTTGTTATTATGTTTACAATAGTTTTTTACCGGGACGATCGTCGTGAGCAGTATAACTTTAGTATTATGTTTACTGTATTTTTTTTTACCGGGACGATCGTCTTGAGCATTATATCTTTGCTATTTTGTTTACAATATTTCTTTACCGGGACGATCGTCGTGAGAAGTATAACTTTAGTATTATGTTTAATATATTTTTTTTACCGGGACGATCGTCTTGAGCATTATATCTTTGCTATTATGTTTACAATATTTTTTTACCGGGACGATCGTCGTGAGCAGTATAACTTTAGTATTATGTTTACAATATTTTTTTACCGGTACGATCGTCGTGAGCAGTATAACTTTAGTATTATGTTTACAATATTTTTTTACCGGGACGATCGTCGTGAGCAGTATAACTTTAGTATTATGTTTACAATATTTTTTTTTACCGGGACGATCGTCTTGAGCATTATTACTTTGCTATTATGTTTACAATATTTTTTTTACTGGGACGATCGTCTTGAGCAGTACAATTTTGGTATTATGTTTACAATAGTTTTTTTACCGGGACGATCGTCGTGAGCAGTATAACTTTAGTATTATGTTTACAATATTTTTTTACCGGGACGATCGGTACTTTTTTGGTATTGTGTTTACAATATTTTTTTTACCAGGACGATCGTCTTGAGCATTATAAATTTGCTATTATGTTTACAATATTTTTTTATCGGGACGATCGTCTTTAGCAGTACAATTTTGGTATTATGTTTACAATATTTTTTTACCGGGACGATCGTCTTTAGCAGTACAATTTTGGTATTATGTTTACAATAGTTTTTTACCGGGACGATCGTCGTGAGCAGTATAACTTTAGTATTATGTTTACAATATTTTTTTACCGGGACGATCGGTACTTTTTGGATATTGTGTTTATAATATTTACCGATGATGGTGATGAAATATAAATACATTCCTTTCCGACTTATAAGGCCTTTTAGCGATCATCCTATCCATTTAGTAACCGATATATATCAATACTCCATTAATAATCCTTCCAATAATTGCTATATACGTATCATTGAAAGAAGGGTAGACAGATTATTCAACAATGATGAAGCAAAATGAACATTTATGAAGAAGAAATGTCTAAAGAATCATTTACTTGACATAATATTACCTGCTAAAAATATTAGATAAGATAATATTTTATGATTTGTGACGTCTTGATAAAATGGGCCCCTTAATTGGGCATAGTGATTTTCAGGCTATTTTTAGCATTTATGAAGAAGACCCGTCTGAATTTAATCATAAAATACTAAGTAATTAAAAGTTTTTGATGAATAGACTCTTTCACGTTAATTGCGGTACTGTGAGTTCGGGGGGCAAAATGATATAGATGCCTGCAAAAGCAAAAATGTCGTTATTGTAACTTATTGTTTCTTGACGTCATTTTAAGGGAATCTGTATCATTTTGTCACTCAAAGTTATCGTGAAAGGGTCTATAGCATTAAAATGCCATAAGAAAACCTTTTTATATTCAGGGTTTTAGATAATATATAATAGACTAAGTATTAATAATCCAGGTAATTTTAGATATTTACTTTCTTTTTTTTTTATTGTTTATTGTTTATATTTTTTATTGTTTCATTGGTGTTATTGGTTACCATAGACACAGACCGGAAAATTAACAACTAAGCTATACGACAGACGTGACAATTTCGACTTTCCCAACGTAAATTTTCCACATTTAAGTAGTAATGTCCCACAATCACCCGGATATGGAATTTATATTTCACAAATGATCCGATATACCAGGGCGCGGTCAACATTTGAACATTTCAAATACAGATGTAAGTTCCGCAGCGGTCGGTATAATAGTCTTGTTTGCGATTACCCTGTTTCACTAGGTGAAATTTTGAGTTGCATTTTCGTTGGCGGTTGTTGAAAGGCCTGTACCAATTATGACGAAGATTCGTTCCTCACGTATTTCATTGGAATTTGACTGTGGACTCACGGCTGGTGTGACTGGTCGACAAGGAATGCTTACTCCTCCATGGCACCTGATCCCACTTCTTGGTTTCCAGAGGTCCGTGTTTGTCCATTTTTACCAGATTTGTATCTATATCCTGCACATCCTAAAGATTTATACTTTGTATCTGAGATGTTTTATATATACACTCACCGATTTTTCAGTCATATGGCGGTGGCCAATTCTTAGAGTACTCAGAGAGAGACAGCTGGTCTGGCTAACATCCTCAAATGTCCTCTGATCCTCTTTTTGTCCTATGCATTGTTGCTGTGTTGATATATTATTGTATGTATATTTGACCAGATAAAACATGTTTAAACTAAAATCAGATTAGGTTCCATCTAAAACCTGCGCTGACAGGAGGTGAGAGCACGATTCTTTAACGGTGGACCCATACTTTTAGTTTTAATGATCATATAACATAAATGGTACCAGCTAATAATTAAATACTAAAGTATATTTCAAAAAAATTTAAATTTAATTTGTAAACTCCTCAAAAGCTAAGTTAATTATATTTTCACAGTGGTTTGTCTTAGACCGATTATTTTGCCTTGCATTATATCCCCTTTTCATTCGCGGCTATACATATACTAGTAATCATAATTCGAGCTCAACGTATAAGTGTATTAAAAGAAACGATCATTTGTTTTGGCATTTTGATTTTCTTAAATAGCATCTTTTTAAAGAGATCATAATGTAGCGCCAGGAAGCCACAAAATAACCTATATTGTCTGATGAAATTAAAAATAAATTCCAGGAGAGCATATCTTAGCCTGCGACGGTATGAAAATAAATAATCTGGGTCGACAAAATTGGTCAGCCCCTTTCTCTGAATCAAATGATCTACAAATAGAAACTACAAACAAACTTAACCGTCAGCTTAATATCTACATACAAAAGTTTTCTTGGTACTGAACTCTTCATGATGTGGTCAGTGTCGTTTGTTTCTTATCATACAGCTTTGATTTATATTGACCTTTGCGCAGGAGAGCTGCTGAAATTCCGACAATATCGCAGTCATAAATAACATTCTTGATACAATATCACAAAGACTAAACATTAAAGAGAGTATCATTCATATATTTTGTTATTTATTACTTTTGTTACAGGGGGATCGTCTTGAAATGCCCGAAAGAAAATACTCAATTCAAATAATTGGCAGTCTTAATAATAAGAAAACGGAAGGGAATATGTTAGATTTTGTGTCTTTAATATAAAAAAGATAAATCTATTTTAAAACGCCATCTTGCTTCAGAATGGTCAGAGTGATTGTATAGTAAGAAATGTATTTGAAAATTATTTTCTCAGCGAGAGGAAAATATCAACTGATATTGAAGAATGCTTTAAACCGACTTTAAATGTTCAAAAAACAATACCAAAGTTATAATGCTCAAGACGATAGTTTCTGTCAATTACACGTCATCAGTTGATCGCCATGATGTTTTTCACTTAAACAGCTGATGCAGAAAGGCAAAATTAATCGTAGGAAACTGAACATTTACAAGCTTGTAGAATAGGCTTCTCCTTAATTAATCAGTGATATTTTTGGTGCTTCAAAATGTGATATAACAATTGTCGATTATATGCGAATAATACGATAAAGTATTCACATTTTCGTATCAGACTACGGGAATACAGTTTTTGTGACAATGCATTACGGATAAGTTAAAAGATTCCAAAAGATAACTTCAATGCAGAAATCATTATCGTCTTGAGTGTTTGGTTTTGAACTCCATTGTAAAACTCTAACTTTGGTATTATGAATGATATTCACAAAAATAACATATCAACACTAACTCAATATCAACTTCGAAAAGTTTATCTGTTTATGAACGTGACATCAGTGGAAATTTAGATGATGCACAGAGTCACAGTATGATTGTAGCGGGTTATACGTTGAAAAAAAAACCCGCCAATATAGCAATTTCAAATCTTATAAAATTCAAGCTCACTGATTAGTTCTATGATTCAATTCTCTCTCAGGAAACAATATTGGAAATTCCTGATCAATGACGTAATCTATTCACTGGAGATATCTTTTGCGTTATATTTCACCAAATTGGATGTTTTGTTGCAATCTATTGGAAACGATTGATATATCAGTTTTTGTCGATTCCAAAAATTTCAGAAATAAAAGCAGAGGTAACTATATGAGATACGAGTGATAACAAAGGTCGTTCTCACGCTGATATTTAAACCAATGAAATTTAATTTTTCATCCAATACATAATTGTTTATTTCACAATTACATCACAAGTGTAGCTAGCACTTTTAAAGCACTAAAAAGAGTACTCCCATACTAGGTTGCCACCCGATATAGATAGCTGCGAGACAATAGATGCACGGAGTGTAAATCTTGCGAAGAAAGAAATTTTGGGGTCAGAATGTATCGGATGTGGATGAACCTCAAATGATATTTAAATATATAAAAAGTTAGGGATATTAGCTGTGCCAAAATATTTCGATTTTTTCTACTTTTACTACTTGTACTTGATGTACAATAACAAATAAGAGATATCCACAGGCATACAAATCTTATATTTCTGTATATTTTGTGAAAAAAGGACAACTTCATAATGATATTTATATACAAGTAGTAAGGTTGAGTTAATCAATTACAATTGTAAAAGTGTCAAGCCTGGGTTTATCAAGCAAATTTCACCAAATATATATGTATATCGCAATTTAAGAATGTTTATACATGTGTATATCTTCTTTTTTGTTAGTGTATAAAAATATAAGCAGTAAAGAAGGAAGACATTTATTTGAGAAAAAAACACATTTAATGGCCCTTTGATAAAGATGTACCACTATATAATCTAATGATGCAGGATAATGCTTTGAATTCTACATCATTGTCATTAGTTTTTTTTACTGGTACGAGTAAGTAATCGTGTCTTTAAACAAACCATCAGAAATAACATTTATAACTTCCTATTTCAGCAATAGAAAGAAATAAACGTGATACTGGAAATTCGTATTAAAAATGAATTTAATAGCATTTTATATCAACGTTCCTCAAATTTTACGGTCGGTATAATATCCTTGTTTGCGATTACTGTTTCACTAAATAAATATAAAAACTTCAGATACCAAACTATAAATCAATAGAATGTCCAGGACACAGATACAAATCCTGTAAAAATGGACAAACACGGACCTCTGGAAACCAAGAGGTGGGATCAGGTGCCATGGAGGAGTAAGCATCCCCTGTCGACCGGTCACACCCGCCGTGAGTCCACAGTCAAGTCCAACGAAACAAGTGAGGAGTGTATCCTCGTCACATTTGGTACAGACGTCTCAACAACCGCCAACGAAAAGGCAACTCAACATTTCACTTAGTGAAACAGAGTACTCGCAAACAAGACTATTATACCGACCGTAAAATTTGCGGTTTTCGATATCCCTGTGTCAATAATTCGTCAGTGAGTAGTTTGCTAATTTCCCGTCTGTGTTTATTTTAAGTAAAATGTCTTAGTATGAAGCGTGTGTGCTTGATTATGTTGTATCTTTAATTTCTAGTTCGCTGGGATATATCGCATTGACATATGTATGAAAATTGTCATTATTAATTGACAAAAACGTTGTTGATATATCTAGATGTCAAATTAAAGGGACACCGCTAACTTTTTCTTCTTTTGATTCAGCAGTTTCTGAATGAAGTCTGCTTCGTATGATTAAAGGAACAGGTCGGCCAATAAAGGAGCACAATTGGTTCCCATTGGAATGCCGATAGTTTGTTGAAAGACCACGTCTCCGAACATTACAAATGTATTGTCTATTAGAAATTCCAGCATAAAATGCTGAGTTAACTGGTGGATAGCGGTTGTTGGGTCGTCTGTACCAATTATGACGATGAATTGCTCCTCGCTTATTCCATTTCGACCTACTACACTAACTGCTTGGCTCCCATGCTCGACTTCATATATATATATCAGAGGTTTTGAAATGAAAAATAATTTACTGGTCAACCTGTCCAGTGAATTACTAAATTTCACTGGTCATAGCAAAATGTTACTGGTCCTTTTATAAATATTACTGAAAAATAAAAACACGGGTGAGTCCCTTTACCCTTTCCAATCCCCTCAATTTACACGAACTCTTCTTCACCATATCAGTCCATATGTGACATTGTATGGTTATAAATATGCTTCCTCAATCGCAAGTACTTCTGTACAAAAGCATGCATAGGCATATAATTCTATGTGCCTCAGCTGTAAACAGACCAAAAACTTTAGTATTAGGGAAGATATATGTCACTTTAATTGTGAACTTTCTCTCTAGTGCCAACCTCAGTCTCCAATCCATAAAACATTTATATACATTGCAATGTTATATTTTAAAGCTCGGCCCTATACAGGTAATCTCAGTAATAAAGATTATATACTTCAGCAAATTGGACACCACTCATAAAGCCACAAATTAATAAAACACGATCATCATTGTTTCATTAAAACCTGCTGTAGTCTCTCTCTCTCTCTCTCTCTCTCTCTCTCTCTCTCTCTCTCTCTCTCTCTCTCTCTCTCTCTCTCTCTCTCTCTCTCTCTCTCTCTCTCTCTCTCTCTCTCTCTCTCTCTCTCTCTCTCTCTCTCTCTCTCTCTCTCTCTCTCTCATTTAACAAGATCTACGGCACTAACTGCTTGGCTCCCATGCTCGACGTCATATATATTTCAGAGGTTTTGAAATGAAAAACAATTTACTGGTCAACCTGACCTGGTCGTAGCCTAATTTTACTGGTCCTTTTATAAATATTACTGAAAAATGAAAACAAGGGTGAGTAAAATTTTAGGACTACTGGCCCAAATGATAAAGTGGTGGTCCAAATATTTTGGACAAATATCATTGTAAAAAGTAAAGAAAAACACAAAGGAGGACCAGCAATTTATTATTCCTACACCGGTAAAAAACAAACACTAAGTCAGTTATAAACGATTATTTCAATGCACATTAAAAGGATATAACTTTGGTATTATGTTTATAATATATATAACAAATGTATGTCGATGGGCCAAATATGAATTCAGTTGAAAATAAAGACATTAATTGAACGTCCCCTGTTTAAGCTGTTAACGATTAGTTTAAAAATGTTGAAGGCAAATAAATATAAATTAGATCTACTTCGCTTGGCTAAAATGCGTTTTTATCCATTCTATTCTATTCTATCCATTTACAAGCTCTTTTGAGTAAACACATCTTTAATTTCCTGGGGAAAGAACGACATTTATTTTTAAACCTCACAAGGAGTACTAGATACTCGCCGTTAGCCATGGCGAGTTGATGTTTTATCACATGGTTCTCACATGATCAGACGTAATAATTTCTGCGTGTGGATAAGATATAACTTTAATATTAACACAAAAACAAGATTATATCTTCTCTAAAATAAATGACGGTCATGACATAAATTTCTGGATGGTAGGGCACTCGCTCAAACGTTTTATTTTGGGCCAGTAACTACTTGTCTTTGTCAGACTTTGATCAACTTCTGGTGGCCAAGACACCAAAGTGGTCGCATCTGGCGAGCTGGCGACCGGTTTATTTCAGGCGCTGATTATTTAAAATCCTCTGGTTTTACCCAGCGTTTCAACAGAAATTAGCAGATAGGCCACGAGACCGCCATGTTTTACAATTATCTGAGTCAATGACGCGTTTGCACAGATTGAATGGTACGTAAGTTCAAGCCTTTTACTGATCCGGAAAAAGAATTTTAAAAAAACGCACACGCACAGAAGTAACAAAATCCGAATTTGCTGACGCAAACATTGGCCGGTCGTTTGGACCGATCATTTGACGAATTTCATCGGACTTTTGTCAAATTTACCGATTTTGCCGGTAAGACCGGCGGATTTAAAAAACTCTGATATATATATATATATATATGGTTTATAAGGTTTATGTATACTCTCGGTGACTCAAACAGTCCACCAGCAGTGTCAACGACCTAGTTGTTATAAATATTATAAACATAATACCAAAGGTATATTGCTCAAGACGATCGTTTCTGTCAATTAGACTTCATCAGTTGAGCTCCAACAGAGCTTAATATATATATATATATATAATATATATATATATATATATATATATATATATATATATATATATATATATATATATATATATATATATATATATATATGATCAGTTTCAATTGATAGGCGGAAAAAAGACATCTGGTATATTTCATCGAAAACGTCCTTGAAATGTTATTTATTTTAAGCCAGTATAAATGTCTCATCATTATTTTCTAGCCTCTAGATTCTGACGTTTGTAAATGTCAAATTGCCTTCGATTCTTAATATTTCACTAGATTACAATAATCATATCGAAACTAAACACTTTAATTTCCTCGTCATAAATAGGAAGTATTTCTCAAGAAAAAGCTAAATTGCGTCAGTACGGCAACGAAGATGATTTTTATGTCTCTTATGATTTGCAATCACGACAAAGTCAAATTAATGGTTTGCTCAAAGATTTGAAATATTGGACGGCTTATCAATATCAGTAGACAAGTTTCAGTTTCAGTTTCAGTGATAATTTCGAAACATGAAATGTCCTCATGGCAATAATTATCGACGTTGCTTTTCCGTATATGCAGTGTTTGTGCAATAAATTAACATACATGACCTCTGCTTTTCCGTATTTGTCATTTTCACCGGATGTATCTGTGCACATGGTTGATTTTTTTGGTATCTGAGATTTTTATATATGTTAACATTGCTATACACACAACAATACAGATCCTATCATGTCGTTTTCTTTAGATTAAAAATAGAACTATTAGAAGCGTTTGAAAAAATGACATTGATATTCATGGTATATTAATGTGGTTTCAGAATAATTCTTTAGTCGCAAACGCAAATGTTAATGAAGTTAAAGCAGCTTTTACCCACGACAGCTGACAAAATGTTTACACTCATTGATATAGGGATTTGAAATGCAATTGAAAGACAATTTACTTTAAGAACATATGGGGTATTGGAAATTATATCAGAATGGAATATTTTCTTGTTTAGGAGGAATTAATTGATTTTTCTAGATGACTTGAGCAAATAAATTTTACCATTCACTTAACGGGACTAATTTATGTAGCACGTGATACCCGATAACGTTTGTGCGAGACTATTGTTTGTGTTAGTGATGGAATGACGCTATAAGACGATCTCCCGCGCTAACACATTTCAGCGGGAAGATTACGTAAACTTACGTTCCATCACCATTGGAGATACTAATACCGCACAAACGTTATCGGGTATCACGTGGTACATGAATCAGTTCCATTGTAACATTAAAATTTCTCAAGGTGTAAGAGAGAACAGAGTAATAATCTTGACCGTTTGGTTCATGGAAAATATTCAAAATGACTAAAATGGTGGTCATTTTGGGTTTTAACCTTTATCACACATTGAAACAGTTACTCAGGTACTGACCATCCATATGATGCTTAAGATATTTACTTAGACTATGTTTCAGTTTAAGTTCGAAAGGTTGATGGACAATCCGCAGATGATGGTGGACAAAGATGGATTGAAATAGGTTACTTGTGTCATTGACCTCAAATTTTTTGTATTATAATATTTGGAACCACAGTGATCGAGTGGTTAGAGCATCGCGCTTTAAATCATGACATCTCTCTCTCTCTCTCTCTCTCTCTCTCTCTCTCTCTCTCTCTCTCTCTCTCTCTCTCTCTCTCTCTCTCTCTCTCTCTCTCTCTGGAACCTATTAAAATATGACTTAAGTATAAAATAATCAACCGGTACCGGAATACAAGGCACTGAGTTTATGTATACCCTCATCCCAGGAGTGGTATCACTTAGAATTACAGTATTCCAGAATGGTGTAGACAGAAGACTTATTGCCAGTGACGATGGGCAGAATTGGCCACAGCAACTAATCTTTGATTTTTGGTGAAAATATATGTCTAATGACTTAAAAGATATAAGAGCATTGGCAGACTTTTGAAAATTGCATGAACTCTAGTTCGTAAATAATTTTATATGTTATGGGTCTAACTGACACTCTCACTGCATGTATTGATACTAAAAAAATATTTGTCCAAAGGAAATTACTCTTTCGCAAGTATCATAAAATGTGATTATAATGATCATTATTATTATTTTTCATTTAAGTCTGCATTGATTCGGGAATTACATGTACGCTGACTCTTTCCGGACACCTGGTCCCATCCCCGTTTGGGATTCACAATTCTTCCTCATGTCGAGACTATTTGTATATCGATTTAATCGTGTTCTGATTGAGTCTAGATTATGCGTTGGTACTTTTCCAATTTTTACTTTGTATCAATATTCCTACGGTCGACCATGGATAAACCTTTAACAAAGTAATTGAATTAGTGAAATCGGTATTTCAAAGAAATAGTTGTCAATGTAATGGAGCAATTATTGAAACAACGCAAACTGTATTATTTTTTCTCGGCCAATCGATATACATGTACTTTTCAAAATTTGGGGTTACTTTTTCTTGCTTTATCAGTTTTTTATGAAAAATGTAATAAATAGAATATTTGTAATTTTTTATGAATAAGATTTTAATTTTTTCTTATGAGTGCTGGGCATTCGTGTAACTTCCTTTGCTTTACGCGATGAAATAAAAATGCTATTCATCAAAAATTGGCAAATATCCTCTATTTATTGATGAAGTAATGACCAGATCTAGGCAACCCATTGTACCTGCTCAAACGTGTTTCATTTTGAAAATCAGCAATCATTCCAATTTCTTCGACTCTTTTTATCATCCCCAGCTGTTAAACGTAATTAGGAATGATAAATATCCTTGTTATGAATTGTTATTAAACATCTATTCCTGTTTATTAGTGCTAAAGGACTTAAAACGCTTTTTCTCGGATAAAAAATGGAAAATGAATGAAATTAATCAATCTTCATTTGTTCTTAAATGGCCCAAGGGTATTAAATGAATTTTCTTCCTGTACTGAACGCTGATCAATTACTGGATTTTCATTACTTTGTTTTTACCATTATCTTATCTCATCGATGTAATTTCTAAATGCGGAGAACGTAATAAAACTTACTTGCCAAACATGTCGCCTAAATCTTGGTACATTAGCTTGAATTTTAAAATTTATTTTCACAAATTTCGCTGAAAGTGGATTCTAAGAATTTGAAAAATGAATAAAACTGAACATAGCTGGGAAGTTAATTTTTGAATTCTATACTTTGAAATACATTTGCAAACTATGTTGGCATTTAGTGCGTGTGTGACGGAAGGATCTTGTAGGGTATCTCGTTTTCTATAGACACAGACAGGAAAATTAACAACTAAGCTTTACGACAAACGCGACGATTTCGGCTTTCCCATGGTAAACTTTCCACATTTAAGTATAATATCTCTCAGTCACCCGCATATGGAGTTTATATTTCACAAATGATCCGATATGCCAGGGCGCGTACAACAAATGAAGATATCATATACAGAGGTAAACTACTCACTGACAAATTATTGACACAGGGATATCGAAAACCGCGTTTAATGTCAACGTTCCGCAAATTTTACGGTCGGTATAATAGTCTTGTTTGCGACTACTCTGTTTCACTAAATGAAATGTTGAGTTGCCTTTTCGTTGGCGGTTGTTGAGACGTCTGTACCAATTGTGACGAAGATTCACTCCTCACGTATTTCATTGGATTTGACTGTGGACTCACGGCGGGGGTGACCGGTCGACAGGGGATGCTTACTCCTCCATGGCACCTGATCCCACCTCTTGGTTTCCAAAGGTCCGTGTTTGTCAATTTATACCGGATTTGTATCAGTGTCCTGGACATTCTATTGATTTTTACTTTGCTATCTGAGATTTTTTTTATATTTCTTTGATTTTTTGTTTTTTGTTTTTTTGTCAAGTTTGAAACGTTGAAAGGTATTATTTAAACGAAGAATTTATCGTTTATGAATTGCATTCTACATGATTAAGTGTCTAGGAATTGATGTCTCAAGGATAAGAAAAGGAATGGAAATGTACATTTTATAAATATAAAATCTGAGATACCAAAGTAATAATCTTCATGATGTCCAGGATACATATATAAGTCCGGTGAATATTGGACACGGACCTCTGGAATTCCAGAGGTGTGGTAAGGTGCAATGGGGGAGTTTGCATCCTCTGTTGATAAAGTGAGGACTTTGGCAACTTAATATGTAAATATAATTCACGGATATCCACATACATTAAAAACGCAGTCATAAGTAAACGTCTCGCTGATATAAATACAACAAGTAATATATCCCGCGTATTATCTGTGTTTTTGGCTATGATATGTTTATTGTTGACAGTTGATTGACATAAAAGACCGATGCAATGTTGTCCTTATACAATGGGACCAGTTCATGCACCACGTGATAACTGATAACGTTTGTGCGGTACTAGTATCTCCAATGGTGATGGAACGTAACTCTACGTAATCTTCCCGCTGAAATCACGCTATTGCGGGATACAACAGATGAGGAATATGAACTTGTCACACTCGGTATAGGCGTTTCAGCAAGTATTGAACAGAACGTATGTGCTGGTTGTGACGAATATTTAATCTTGCTTATTTCATTGGAATATGATCTGTCAACAGGGTATGTTTACTTCTCCATGGCACCTTAATCCATTTCTAAATTTCCATAGGCTTGTGTTTGTCCAGCATTCATAAAGTTTGTATATTGCATCCTGGACATACTAAAGATTTATACTTTGGTATCTGAGTTTTATATATATTTCAGGTAGTGGAACATCGTCATTGTCTGGGTGGGGGGCAACAATTGTCATATTCTGATTCAGCCAAATTTTGAAATTTAAATAATAATAATAATAATAATAATAATAATAATAATAATAATAATAATAATAATAATAATAATAATAATTATAATGATAATAATAATGATAATAATAATAATAATAATAATCATCATCATCATCATCATCATTATATTATTATTATTATTATTATTATTATTATTATTATCGTTATTATTATTATTATTTGTTCCAGTAGGAACAAATTGTGCGCCTTATTTGGCCAAACTGTTCCTTTATTGAGATGAAACAGACCTCATTCGGAAACTTCTGAATCAAAAGGAGAAAAATCCACAGGTGCCCTTTAATTTGACAATTTAGATATATCGACGACATATTGTCGATTAATGATAACAATTTTCGGTATATTGCGATATATCACAACAAACTAGAAATTAAATACAAAACAGAATCAAGCACGCACGCTCCCTGCTGGGACAATTTACTTACTTTAAACACAGAAGAGATATTAACAACTAGACCATACGACAGATTTGAACATTCCAATCCTTAATTTTCCATATTTAAGTATACAGTAGAACACACACATACACACACTAACACACACACACACACACATATACATATATATATACATATATATAATTTACATATACATATACATATACAATATATATATATATATATATATATATATATATATAGCATCTTACAGATACAAAGAAGCCAGTCTTTATAGGGAGGTGGTGTTTATTCAGAGGTTTATTTGTACACAAATTGTACTATTGTACTATACACAGGTGGTCACCAAAGCAAGATTTACAGATTAATATCCATTTTTCGCCTGTATATAGTGTTCATACCAATGTCAGTGTGTGTTCAACATATGAACTTCTTTATGTTAGGACACTTTTGACAAGAACACTTGGAACATAGAATGACTGTAAGATTATCTTAGAACACTTTATAGTCTATAACGGATGTCCTTGTATACATGCACTGTCGATGTCGAATGAGCACGGCTTGGTCTCTGAAGTTTTTCTGGTAATTCTATTTACAAACATAAGCCACTTTCTAAAACAACGGATTCCATCAAAACCATGCATTAGTATTGGACTCTTTTGATATATATTGCAAAAAAGATACCGATTTCGAGTAGCTATATATATATAGAGAGAGGATACTTAAACTTATTGAAAACATTATACAGAGACATTTTCCATGATACAGCAAACCATCCACCAAGCATTTACCGGAAAACGTACATTGTTTAAGGAGACAGTACAGTCGCCTATTCCAGGAGCTGAACGTGTTGCCGATAGAAATTCCGAACGGCCAAAAGTATATTGAAAAAAATTGCAATTTTTCTCAAATTCACAGCATCAAATCATACTGATCCTTTACTCTTATACAATATTTTAATGTCTGTACTTGTTTATTTCTCGACAATTTGTAAACGCATCGCAACATTTACTGTTGCTTTACATCTCCATAAGAGTTAAAGATTCTTGAGTGGGACGTTAAACAACAATAAATCAAACAAAACAGGGATATCGAAAAAGCGTATGATGTCAACGTTCAGCAAATTTTACGTTCGATGTGATCTTGTTTGCGATTACTCTGTTTCACTAAGTGAAATGTTGAGTTGCCTGTTCGATAGTGGTTGTTGAGACGTCTGTACCAATTGTGACAAGGTTTTGTTCCTCACGTATTTCATTCGGAATTGACTGTGGCCGGTCAACAGGGAATGCTTACTCCTTTATAGTTTCTAGTGAGTAGTTCTTTACCATGTGTAATTGCATACATGTCAATATTAGTGATTTAAGACGGTTCACCATCGTCAGTATAGATTGTTAGTTGGTTAAGTAAATACTTTATAAACAGCTTATCGTCAGTAAAAAGAAGTATTTGACATATGGCAACACTGCATTACAGTTCCTTGTCCGACAGATAATGAGTCCCTGAAGGATTCGAACCAATACGTGTGAAGAAAATTAATGTAACAGACGAAGCCAGGTCTAGATCTTGTTGGTATAGCTATGAGACACTTTCCAAACAAAAATGTACAAATACCTCAGGTAAATTGAAAGTAAACGATTGTTTACAAATGTGTCATATAAGTGCATTGAAAGAAAACAATTGTTTACAAATGTATCATATAAGTGCATTGAAAGAAAACAATTGTTTAGAAATGTATCATATAAGTGCATTGAAAGAAAACGATTGTTTAGAAATGTATCATATAAGTGTATTGAAAAAAACCGATTTTTATACATATGATACAATACGATTGTTTATATATGCGATACAGGTATATAAAGCACAGATACAAAAATATCAAACATCAGGTGGTCCAAGAAAGCATGTAAATCTAGTCAACACTGGACAAACACGGATCCCTGAAGAACCAGAAATGGGATCAGGTGCTGTGGAGCCAAATGGAAGTAACGAATTTCCTGTTTTCGGAAAAGTTTTGGGTAAGTAGGTAGGTAGAAATATTAGCACCACCTGTTTACCGGTCACATCTGCTTTGATGTACAGAAGCAGATCAAGTAAAACCAAGTTATGAATGAATCCTCATCACAATCAGTCCATTTAACAGATATTATCGAACTGGTAACTCTATCATTGTTTGAATATGGTTGGCCCATACCAATTGTAATCAAGGGTGAAATTTTTAATTTGGATAATTATGACTATACGGGATGCTTACTTCTATATTACATAAGGTCCAGACACCATAAAGCTTAGAAATTTACTTAAGTCTGCAAATGTTATCAACTAGACCTGCTTAGCCAATTATACTTCAGGATTAGCCAAAGTTGGGTAAGTATTTCAAATGTCAGTAATTCTTACGTTCATCTCGGTCACAAGAGGGCGGGGTCCTCGGTGGTCGAGTGGTTAGAGCATCGCGCTTTAAACCATGAAGTCTATCGCTTCTGGTCAGCGCAGGGTTCGAGCCCCGCTGGAACTTGGACTGATTTTTGTAGAAAGTTTGCCCATTTACTTGCGGAAGGCCGGTGGTCTCTTCCCGGGTACATTGTAACCGGATTCTCTCCTCCACCATTAAAAACTGGCCGCCACCATATAACTGTAAAACGCCATTCAAAATCAAATCAAAGAAAAATCACAACAGGGAGGTGGTATGCGGACATATTTGTTGAAAGTCATGCATGACATCATTATACTATCTCCAAGTAACTGTTGAGACCGAGTCTTAATCCTACATAAATTACAAATAAACAAGAAATACGAATTTTTGCAATCCTCACAAACACAGAAATTCGTTATATCCTTTATCGTAAATCGCCTTTGATGTCAACGTTCCGCAAATTTCACGGTCGGTATTATGTGCAATTACACTGTTTCACTAAATGAAATGTTGAGTTACTTGTTCGATGGCGGATGTTGAGTCGTCAATAGCAATTTTGCTGGGATTTCTTCCTCATTTCATTTGAATTTGACTTTGGAGTCACGGCGGGTGTGACAGGTGATGCTTACTCCTCAATTGCACGTGACTCCAACTCTAGATTTCCAGACGTCCGTGGTCTTCCAATATTCACCAGATTTGTATCTTGGACAATCTGAAGATTTTACATTTTGATATCTGAGATTTGATATTGCGAGAATGACGACAAAAACAGTTTTATGAAACACTTTTAATAACTAAGGTTCAATGTGAGGTAAATAGAGGAAAAACCCGTTGAGCAATTGTGATAAAATTAGCAATGTTGTACTTTAATGTAAATGGGATACATAAATGCGTACTGTCCACCGGTCATATGACAATGGGTCTCCATGGAAGTCATATTACTTATGGTAATAACATGCAAATTCGGATAGATTTTTTATTCTGAGTTCTTTTTCTCCGTGTGTTCAGCAACCGATAAGCGGTTATCAGTTCTGGTATAATTGAGAGGAAATAAATGAGCTATAAATTGAATTCGTCTAATGAACCTAATTAAGTACCGAGACAGGGTAGAAATATCTTTAAATTATTATTTCAAATTATGTTCTGCTACATTCACTGGTTATAACAAGAGTTACATCCCTTTAAAGACACTGCTCTTTTCCTATGGCTTATGTTTCTGCTTAGGATTTAAACAACATGTAAGCTGAATATTGTTACCTACTAATATGCATTTTGTATTTGACGAGTACCTCTATTTTCCCATAGACACCACCACCCAAAAAAATAATTAAACCACACACTTCAGACACACGAATGGCATTTTGACAAAGCATCACATTGTGAAAAGAAATCAAAATCTGTGAAAAAAAACATGAACTTAGACATTGTACGTGTCTATCTTAACATTTCGAGATACAAAATTAAGAGAGAGAGAGAGAGAGAGAGAGAGAGAGAGAGAGAGAGAGAGAGAGAGAGAGAGAGAGAGAGAGAGAGAGAGAGAGAGAGAGAGAGAGAGAGAGAGAGAATGAGAGAGAGAGAGATGGATATTACCCTAGGTTATTTGCACTTGCGTTTCAAGGATGGATTCTACACTGACAGATAAAGAAGCTAATCACTTTCTATAATGTTGCCATTAGCTAGGGAATTCCCCGAGAGATGTTGCTAAGGACGCATGGGCCTTGACACTTTCGTGTTTAGAGGTGATTAAGAAATACAATTATTGTATTTGACAGATATATTCTAAAGGCGATACATATGCCGAGAGCTCTATTGTATTCATCATGTCTAACATAACGTTTTACAATGAATGACTGTCTGTTTGAATGCTGATAAACATATATCTTATTATTATTCTTCCTGAAAACATACCAAAGCAATATCAATTTTCTTCACAAAATCTAGACCGACAACGCTAAGAAAAGGTCAAGTCAAGTTACCATATAGTTATTTCTTGATGTATTATCACCAACATGTTTAGATTGGTCTGTTTGTTTATTCTTGTTTAACGTCCCACTCAAGAATATTTCACTCATATGGAGACGTCACCAAATGCCGGTGAAGTGCTTCAAATGTTGACCTATGCTCAGCACTTACGGTCCTTGAGCAGTGAGGGTTCTTTAACGTGCCGACACCTACTGTAACACGGGGCCTCGGTTTTTAGTGCTCATCCGAAGAACAGGAAACCAACCTGCCGCCTGCAGGACTCGAACTCACGACCTCACGATCAAGAGTCGAGCGTGCTACCAACTTAGCCAGGTCGGCTCGTTTAGATTGGTCTTCAGTCCTACTATACATTTATTTTAGATCCACCTTTTAAAATGAGCTACAAAATCAGAATTACTGATACACTGCCAAAAATAGATTTTGGTTTTCTGATATTTATTCACTTGGAATCTTATTTTCTGATATTGATGATTTCAATGTTTCTTTAACCAAAACCTCCTACATTAACTTTTTATCAATTAAACTGCATTCCTCCATGTTAACCTTATTTATTTATACGTAAATCATTGCAAAATAAAGAATGGAGAACAAAAATTTATATATGGATACCTAAACTTCATAAAACTCCTTACAGACATACGTATATAGCAGAATCCAGTAAAAGTTCCATACAATCTTCATTATTTAATTTTAATTTTATGTGGACTCAAAGTGGGTGTGACCGATCTACAGGGCATCCTTACTCCACCTTATGACACCTGATTCCACTTCTTAGTTTTCAGAAACCCCATGTCTGTCCAATTTTCACCTGATTTGCGCATTGTCTTTTACTCTTCTTTGGTGTCTGTTTTTTATATTTACAATATAAAAAATTTCAGATACCAAAGTATAAATCAATAGAATGTCCAGGACATAGATACAAATCCGGTAAAAATGGACAAACACGAACCTCTGGAAACCAAGAGGTGGGATCAGGTGCCATGGAGGAGTAAGCATCCCCTGTCGACCGGTCACACTCGCCGTGAGTCCACAGTCAAGTCCAATGAAACACGTGAGGCGTGTATCCTCGTCACAATTGGTACAGACGTCTCAACAACCGCCAACGAAAAGGCAACTCAATATTTCACTTAGTGAAACAGAGTAGTCGCAAACAAGACTATTATACCGACCGTAAAATTTGCGGAACGAATGATAAATGACATTGTTGCTGACTAGCGAGATTTTCCATAGAAACTGAAGATTTACGTCATAAACGAACAAAATGTAACTGCCTGCTTTATCATTATACTACATGCCATTTACCTAATTGTTGGTGTTTCACCTGTAACATGGAATCTCCAGTTACGGATACTTTTGTAAATACCATATTGATTAATCTGTCTCATGCGCAAAATAGATTCTTAAACAGAAATCACGGATCGTGAATCTATTTCCACATTGAGAGATATTCATTAAAATACTCATTTCTGCGTTATATACTCCATTACAGATAATATAGGAAGCTGATACCTGTGCTCTCCTGAGACAAGATAGTGGGTCAGACAGGTACACACAGAATCGGTTAATCATCGTTTATTTACGTTTTTAAACCAGATATGAATATATAAGCTTAAAGGGACAATTAATTAACTCAACCTTACTATTTTGTATATGAATACCACACTGGACCTGACCTTACACAGGTATAAAAATCTTAAATTCATATATATATATATATATATATATATATATATATATATATATATATATATATATATATATATATATAAATATATATATATATATATAAGATTTTATATAAGATTTAAGATTTTTATACCTGTGTACAGCTCTTATTTGTCGTACATCGTGTACAAGTAGAAAAAGTAGAAATAATCAAAATATTTTCGGTAAAAACAGCTAATGTCCCTTTAATTCGTTTCTCATACTTGTCCAGGTATATTATAAGTATGCTAGATAAAGCAAGTGGCGCTCACTGTTTGATCTGATCATCTTCAAACGTTGATGACAGTATATAATTAAATATTTTAAAACATCATACAAGACCAACTTCAACCTTCGATGTTTTAATGTCCAGTAAATAGGTTATTCAAGACAAAGTCCACTTCACGTGCGTTTCATTTCAAAACAATCAAATGTCCAGCAGTAAATCTTCAAAAATGATATTCAATATATACAAAAATGAGTACATAAATGAATATCATTAACAATACCAAAAATTATAGTTTTTCGTAAAAGGCTAAAACAAATGTTCAAGACGATCGTTTCCGAAGGATATTTGATACCATATAAACCCAAATAATGAATCTAAATGCAATGCCAAATCTTTAACCGCTGTCAATGAATACCTTAGCCTAGGGAAGTTCAGAATTTGAATGATGGTATCTGAGCGAAATATTACTTAACCCTTTGGCTGCCAACGGTTTGAATTTGCCAAAAGTATTACGTTAGTAAAACATATTCTGGTACCCAAACACCAGGTATTAGGTCAAACAGTCCGCCAGCAGTGACAACAACCTAGAGATAATAAAGGATTAATAAATCATTTTAATATTATCGACTATCGACGTAATTCTGTCTGGTAAAATTGAAACATTCACTAATCGGAGTACTATAATTTTAAAAAAGAATTAAGGAGTTATTTCTTATTCAGTTTCAATACAATGTTCAGCAATAAGCTTTTATTAGTATATTGATGTTTCTATGTTAAAGTTTGTTTGCAATAAATTTTCATTGATTCATTTAAGTACTAAAAATGGTAGTTTTGCAGAATGTAATGTTTTAATGTCTTTTAACTAAATGTAGACTGGGTTTATGACATGCTGAGTTCAATTTTCTTTTAAAATTGCAGACTCTTTAAAATAGAATATTTGATTGATGCAAACATATAATGAAACTGTCAGCCTAAATATTTCATAGTACAAGTTTTATCAAATTTAATTTAGAAAGAACTTTCCATTAATGTTTTTGAAACATTTTTGTCTTATAAAATATGTTGGAAAAAATGAATTGTTTACCCATTTTGTCCTATTACTATATAGGTCTTCCATGGTAAAGTGGCACATCCGGGTTCTGTCAAAAACCAAAACAATGCGGGTCGATTTGTATTACTGTAGCTCTAATATTTGTGCTGCAAAAACAAGTCTGTCACCCTTGTTATGATTTAATTAAGACCCGATGCGGTTGTAGACCTACAGGTAATAATGTTCGTTTTTATGCCTATATCTACCTCAGGAAATGAATACATGAGATATGTGAGAAAAAAATGGGCTTGACATGCTGTAAAGGGAGAATTTGCAAGTCGCCACTTCGTATGACGTAACAGTCCAGGGAAAATTTAATTGTGATGTTATCTTTCTGTAGTCGATGTCCCTTTTGTATACATACTTCTAAAACAGATTTTGACACATAACAGGGGTCGCTTTCTCCTTCATGGCACCTGATCCCACCTTTGTATTTTCACAGATCCAGATTTGTATATTGTCTCTTGAACATCCTTATGATTAATGCTTTGGGATCTGTCATTTTGTACCCCGAGCCCGTTCAGTGATGTGCACAGAACGAATTTTTGGTTTAGTTTAAGAAAACCCAGTGTAAAAGGCACTCACACCATGCTTTTGTAAGAATATAGGGATCACTTGAGTTGCGTAATGGATTTGCGAATATTACCACCTTGCTTGGTATACGCAATAGTCTTCCATTCAAATGGAAGTGTTCGCCATGGCAAATAAAAAATAAAGATATTTTAATTCCATTTTTATGGTGTTTGACTCTAGACTCAAATAATTTTCAGTAATACGATGGTGACTAGTTTTGAACACGGTTACAATGTACTCGAGAAGAGACCACTGGCCGTCTGCAAGTGAACTGGCAAACTTGCTACGAGGTTATACCATCAACTAATATTTCATTAAATATATTAAAATGCCGGAATTATCTAGTTCTTTCAGCAAAACATAGGCAACCCTATGGGGACCAATTGTGAACCTTTATTTTCCGATCTGTTTCTTTATTCATGTGAAGCAGATATCATTCAGAAACTTCTGAATGGCAAGAAGGAAAAGCAAGCCGTCGTCTTTACTTTGACAATTTAAAAAATATATCATTGACTTTTATAAATTAACAAATGTCAATTTCATACTTACGGGAACGCGATATATACCAGAGAATCAGACAGAGAAGACATCACAGAACCAAGCAAAGACAAACTCCCGTCGTGCATTGACATCTTCCTTCTTTTATACACGGAAGAGAAATCAACAATGAAGCTATACGACAGACGTGATATTTTTGACCTTATTATCCCTGCTGTCACTTTGGAAATTGGAAAATCTTCGATATTTCGAATGATCGACATTACAGTGTATAACAAAGGCTTCAATCGCTGAAATAAGTTGTTTAATAATCAAAATGCTATCTCTCATAATTATTTATTCAAATGATTGAGTGAAAATTTTTAAAGTTGAGCATGGGTGGTCATTCACAATGTTAAAATAATGTCGTAGGCTGTGGAGAGAATCCCTGCGTGTACTAAATGACGTCAATTGTGGACGGTTCCAATTTTCAATAGTTACACGAAGTACTATCGTTTGTAAAAGCAGTATCAGCAGGCTATTTGAATGAACCGCCAAGATATATATATATCATGTTAAAAAAGATTGACAGAATGTTTAAACACAAAGTGTGGGTGATGAATTAATAATAACAAAAAATGGTCAGCCGCACCCGCTCTTCCCTTATTGAAATGTACAATTCTAAATATGGCACCAACACCGAGATGTGAATTTAGCATTGAAAACATCCCACCAAAAATTAATCCTGGTGGTGTTCGAGGCTTGGATTTTAAAGTTGAGGATTGGGTGTTATATTTGATTATTAATAAAATTTCTTAACCGGAAAAAAATGAAACTTCTGTCATGAATGTTATAATAAAAAAACTGAGGATGATTTTCCTATTTCCGAAGTGAGCCGCGCGAACTTTCCACAGTACTTATAACCGGTCACAATACTTACTTACGCTTCTCTGGTTGTCAGGGAATACTCATTTAAAGAGAAACATGCACGCAATAAGGATTGATCTATTTTAAGTTGACATTCATGGACATTGATCCGGCTATGATTTTATTACCAAGATTCATTTCCTCTCATTTATCGTCGTTGAGTGAACATTTCTTAAACAACTAAGGCTCTTTATTGAGGCACAGGGAGGCATTCGGAATTGCGATGGCAGTTCACGAGCCTCGTGCCGCGAACGTCAATATGATTGAATAGCAGCATTAACATGTGATGGTAAATATATTTGTCTGTACTCTTGTTTTGGAACAAGATAAATATTGTTTTCTTATTATTGTATCAACGTTTAACAAGTACATGTATTTGCGAGTATTTTATTTATTATGCGACATAGCTGTAATATTTATACTTACTTCTCCGTGGCACCTGATCTCACCTCTGGATTTCCAGAGATTCGTGTTTGTCCAATGTTCACCAGATTTTTATATTGTCTCCTTAACATCCTAATGATTAATACTTTGGTGCCAGTGAGTTTTATATTGAGCATTGTGAAAACCCGCAAAATTTAACGGGAAAATTAACACGATGCAAACAAAATGTTGTGTTGTTACCGGCGGATGTAAACATAAATTGTCAATCTGATGCTAATGATTATTGAATCGTTTATTAATAACTTCAAAAGCCATACAAATAGAGTGAAATCGACAATCGTCCTGCCGAAATTAGAACATTATATGAAAAGTGAAGTGTATACCCAAAATACCTAAAATATAAAATCTCAGATACCAAAGTATAAATCTTCAGAATGTCCAGGATACAGATACAAATCTGATGATATTAGACAAACATGGATCTTCGGATATCCAGAAGTGGGATCAGGAGCCATGGAAAAGTAAGTATACCATATTGACCGGTCATACCCGCCGCGAGTTCACAGTCAAATCCAAATGAAATAGATGAGGAAGAAATCCTCGTCACAATTGGTACATACGACTCAACCGTGAACCGCTTTCGAACAGGTAACTCGACATTCCATTTAGTGAAACGGAGTAATCGCAAACAGAACTATTATCAATTTGCGGAACGTTGATATTAACGCGATTTTCGATAACCTTGTGTCAATAACTGTCTTGTCAGTAAGCAGGTTACCTCTGTATACAGAGGTAAAGTACTCACTGACAAATTATTGACACGGGGACATCATAAACCGCGTTTGATGTTAGCGTTCCGCAAATTTTACGGTCGGTATAATAGTCTTATTTGCGATTACTCTTTTTCAATAAGTGAAATGCTGAGATGCCTGTTCGATAGCGGTTGTTGAGACGTATGTACCAATTGTGACGAGGATTCGTTCCTCGCGTATTTCATTGGGATTTTACTATGGACTCACGGTGGGTGTGACCGGCCAACATGGGATGCTTAGTCCTCTATGACACCTGATCCCACCTCTTGATTTCCGGATGTCCGTGTTTGTCTAATTCTTACCAGATTTGTATCTATATCCTGAACATTCTAAAAATTTATACTTTGGTATCTGAGATTTTCTTTATGTATTGAACTTGTAAAAAAATTTATCGCCAACTTTCAGTGGTTCATTTTCTAGTGCAGAGGTACGTACAGACTGACATGTCCTTAAAATGTGTCGACATTACGGAAATGTCAAAAAATCTTATTTCGTACTGATTTGATTTGTGGTGTATAATACTGGTTTACTCTTTATATATCAGTCTAATGATTACCATTGAAGGACACAGGGGAACGCATTCATTAACTCGTCGTAAGACCAAGAGATTCCTTTGCTGCAAAATAATGTTGTTAGCAGAATAATATATTTCCTGTGAAGTTTTGGAAAAATATCAAGAGGGTAATACCAGTATGTATTTCCATACAAAATGTTCCAAGTCGTATCGATCTCTTCGAAGAAAGTTGACAATTTATTTCTGACGCTTTCAGACAACATACCGTTTCATCATTTTTTTATTCTGAAGTACTTTTGTGGTATAAAATTTATTTCCATTTGTCTGCTATATTGTTTGTTTGTCGAATACCTTCCTTCAGGACCAACAGCAAAAATATCATCATCATCATCATCATCATCATCATCATCATCATCATAAAAAATATCATCATCAACTTCTTCATCATCATCATCATCGTCATCATTAAAAATATCATCACCACCATCATCAACTTCATCATCATCATCAACTTCATCATCATCATCATCATCATCGTCATCATCAAGTATAGAATATAGTACTACTTGTCAAATCATAATTTGCATTGCCGTTGTCCTGAGACAGGGTCAGTTTCTTGACGAAGAGCAGGACTCAAATTCATCTAATTCACTGAGGACTCCAGCACCACAAACTTTTCATGATTTCAAGGTAAAAACAAACAAAATTTATGCTGCAACTAATTATGTTTATATATTGATTGCATAAGATTGTAAATAACTGTGAAAAGTGTTGCTAATTGGTGAAAACATGTGATATATCAAAACGCTGTTCGAGTAAATACTCCAATGGAAAATGAGAGCACGTTTGTAGATGCATGTTGAAAGGTAATAATGTGGTTCCTATTTAGTCACATCCAGAGATTTTACAAACGACAATACCGGTTTAGTCAAAACAATGAAAGTGACTGGTAACTTCGGATCCCGTATTTTCTTCATGTTGAACTGATCTATTATTTAATATCACCAAGAATTATTATAATTTTGAATATCTTGATAAGCTTAGTATATATTTCTGGTTAAATGAACTACATGTACCTATCATTTTGATAATCTCGATAAGTTTAAAATATATTTTTAGTTAAACTAACTACATGCAACTATCATTTTGAAAATCTCGATAAGTTTAATGTATTTTTCTAGTTAAACTAACTACATGTACCTATCATTTTGAATATCCTGATATTACACTCGTATTTCTGGTTAATAACTAGCTAAGATAAAACATTTGAATAATATTAGATAGACATTGACGAATATCTATAGGATACATCTGAAATTTTGGCGTGATGGATAATCTGAATCGTATGTATTGATAAAAATTCTTCAGGTGTGTTATGATTCACTGTCTTATCTGTCTTTTCAGTTAAGCCATTTTACTATTTTTTGATAGTTTATGATATCATGAATTCGATTCTATGATATTATAAGTTCGATTTAATAATATCATAGAATGTTAATGATTTTGTAATATCTTAAATCAATTTTAAGATAACACAAAATCGATTTGAAAATATCAGAAATTCGGATTTACGATATCATAAATTCGTTGTAAAGTCTATTTTATGATATCATAGAATGTTAATGATTTTGTGATATCTTAAATTCATCTTAAGATATCGTAAAATCGATTTTATGGTATCATGAGTTCACAACGGATTTATATCTTAAATTAAACCTATGCATGGTCTTTTAACCGCCCAGAATTGGTAATTTGGAAACAAAATATCTTCAGCATATATTGTCGAATTTTCAAAGAGGATGAAGTCGAATCCGTATTAAGGCTATACCTCAATGTTAATGGACATGTCTGTGATCGTCAGTTAATGATCATTACACTTTGCTGAAAATGAAATGAAAAAACACATCGTTTTTGGAGGAATTTCCTATTAGGCTATCACGTGATACATGTAGAGGCGGCCGGAAGTTCCCAGCTTGAAATTGTTATCTTTGCCATGTCTGTTGTTAGTCAATACATCTCCACAAAACAAGGGAATGGCCACATCGAAGATATGAACTGTAAGTAGAATTTAGTTCTGGTTTGTAAAGTAGTCTGTGTATATTATAAATTTTTACAGTGAAACTACACATTGCAATGTGTCATTTAAAGATGCGCTGCTATGAATATCATGTGTGTGATGATGAATCCAAGATTTTTACATTATTTTGTCGAAATCGCAACACGCGCGTTTTTTATGAGTGGCAAAGTGTGGAAAGACTATTGACTGTTTCAAACATATACCAGTTTAAACAGTTAAAAAAGTCGATTTAGGTCAATCTAAAACAAAATTGAAATAAGTCCCGTTATTAGGAATTAAGATGCCTAGACTCTAGATTTAAAAGATCTTAAAAGTCAGATATATAGATGTACATCCCAAAATACAATTTAATTTTAAACGAAATATTTGCAAAATCAAATTTACCCTTGTGAGTCACTTGTTTTAAGGAGAAAAAGAGATGTATAAAACTTGATATCCTGTAGACTCTGTGTGTAGCATATTTCACCAAATGTAAAATAAAGGGTGGATCCAGAAAAGATTAGTATGTATGTATATATTATTTCACATTGTAAAATTAAATAACGCTGTCAAAATCATCAGAATAAACATAAATTAATAAAATGAAAAGATGAACCACCTCAAAAGAATAAATAAATAAATAAAATAAAATAAAAAAATGAATAAAATGAAAAAGATAGATCTATACAGAATCTCTCTCTCTCTCTCTCCTCTCTCTCTCTCTCTCTCTCTCTCTCTCTCTCTCTCTCTCTCTCTCTATTATATTTACTTTGACAAGATAGAAATTAAGAGGACATTGTCAAGCTTGGGAATGCCAAAAAATAGGGAATTTTGTAGCAGGAAATTGGGAAAAGTATGTCAAATGTATGATTTTCCCTTAAAAAAAATACAAATACATGTATATATGTTTGTTCAGTACTACATAAATGGCCCTCAAAATTTGAGTATGTCCTTATACTTTTAGCTCACCTGAGCCAAAGGTTTAAGTGAGCTGTAGTGATACCGGTAAATCATTTGGGATTTTGACATAACTTTAAAGGAAGCAAGTATTCAAGATTCATTACCAGGTTTGTGTTTTTCAGCTAGGCTGATAGTGGGGCAAAATATGTCCCAGAGAATATCCATCTTTGGAAACCCGTTTCTCCAGTATCACTGTATGTATTGAAAAAAAAAGCCAACAGATTAATAGTTATATATCTGAGTGATCTACATGCCGATGGATGTACATGTAGTATTCAAATTTGTGGTTTTATAGAAATAGGATAATTGTTTTAGAAATTGTCATTTCATTCATTTTTGTATGATATCTTGGATTATCTCCCTTTATATTCTCCGATGAATTCATTTTTACAGTGAAATTTGTATATAACAACCTCCTTAGGGACACAAGTAAACCATTCTTTATAGGGAGGTGGTCTTTATATAGAAGTTGATTTGTACATTGTACTATTGGGACAGCCAGAAAAAATAAAAAGAAAAGAAAAAAAGAAAAAAAAAGTCTTCGTGACCTGGTGGCTTTTATACACAGGTCTTACTGTAATTAAGTGAAGAAATGTTTTTTCTGTGAGTTTTAGCAAAGTCTGATATATTGAATTTTTTTTTTGAATTTTTAAAGAATGCAATAAGGAAGTTGGATACTTTTTAACACTGTTAGTTTTATCTTATTCAAAACTACAGAAGAGTTTTTGATGAAACTTTACGGGAATCCAGTACTCACAGGCTTCTACCAAGCTGTATTTCTTGACCAGATTAAGTGAGGGGTGGATCCAGGATTGGGCAAAATACCGATAGATCCCTGAGAGTATAATGTACCTCTCAATGAAAATCTTCTACTCCAGAACCACTGCATGAATTGAAAAATGGATTGTATCTGAGTGATGTTTTATTTACTATGGTGGATTCATTTTATGTGATTTACCGGTACTTGTAATTAGTGAAGAAATGTGTGCCCAGGATAGTGATATAAGCCCACTTGGCTATCTTGTTGGACAAATTGTCCCAACACTTACTTTGGTCATATTTTTTATTTGTCCAGGTGTTTGAAATAAAGGGAGATAATACATACTTTTATTTGTCCTAGCTATTTTTATTTGTCCACAGTTTGGGAATATAAGAGATAAGACATATGTTCCAACCTAAATTTCATTTAGTTTTTAATTGTTCAAATGGTGGAAATACAGAAATAAGACATACCAGTATTTTGAACATTACCATGCTTTAGATCAGCTTCCAGTTGAGTATTATTGTTCATAGATTGAACCCAAGCATGGAGATGTTGCATGAATGATACAAAGAAAGATATATGTAGAGGAAGCATATATATATATATATATACATATATATATATATATATATATATATATATATATGTGTGTGTGTGTGTGTATGTAGGGCTGGAATAAGGATACATTTTCCCCCAATTTTCAGTCAAAGTTTCCCAATGGAAGAAAAATCACAATGAATTTGAAGAGATTCTTTTATTACATTTTTTATTAAATTTATCAATTAAATAAGAGCTTTATTTTTCACTGTTATTTTTCACTGATTTTACTGTATTTTGATTGGCTTAATGAAAGATATGATATTTTTCATTAAGCCTATCAAAATACAGTGCCAGGCCACTAATGAAAATTCAATTAATTAATCCCATCTATAATGTAATGATAATTTTCAAAGATTAAGTGACACTGGGGATACAGTGCAGAAAATTAACATCGAATTAGGCTAACTTAGAAGCGAGTTTGCTGTCCAGGTCTGTCGATAACTTTGGCATGATCTTTGAGGCATCAAGTGATGTATTTCAATCAAAACCACAAGGTCGTGGAAATCTTTTTTAGAGCGTAATATATGCACTCATGTTAAATATGTATTCTCCTGCCTCACTTGATGTAATAAACATGTTATTCAAAAACAATTGTCAAATATCCTCTATATATATTCTCACATACTTTTGTGTATTTTAGATTTGCCAATTTCAATAAAATTTCGCTAAATTTCCCAATTCAAAAGGCCCTGGGCCCAATCCCAAAATACTATGGAAAATCCCTGATCAGAGAAAATATATGAAGGATAGAGTAGCAAAATTTTTAGAGAAATATATCTAGAGTATTAGTAGTCCCTTGCTCATCATGCATTGTTAACATTTAGACATTTTTGAAATTGTCTGAAGAATCAATTGGCAAATTTTATCCAACTTGGTAGGAACTATCCCTATGTGAAGCTACATAAATTTTGCAAAATAAAAGGAACTTAAGTAAAACCTGCTATAGCGGCCACCTATATATAAGGATTACCTGTTTACAGTGTTTTTAAACTGCTTATACTGTAAACAAACTTTGGCCACCTAGAAATCTGTGAGATTGTATTAAATATGTGAACCTATGCCAGCAGCTTTCAATTTCTAATTGGCCTCTTAACTGCAGAATTATTGAAAACCCTGTGTTTATAAAGGCCAGTTTTTTCAAGTCCCTTGATGGCATACTTTAACTAAATTGAACCTGTGTGTAAGGGTCACCTGCACAATACTATCAATATTTTCTGGTCTCTTGGGTGGCCCCTGTATATACAGGTTTCACTGTACATGTAGGAACCATAAAAAGACCAAAAAGGATCTCAATTTGGTATATGTAGCTTCTAATTCTACTCATAAACCAGTGTTCAGATTTCTTTCTTTGTATACAAAATTTTTAAAAGTCAATATCTACAAAGTTTGTGAATGAAAACAAAATCTGTTCTTTTAAATGAACCACAAGGTAGCTGAAGGGTGCAGCATTTTTTACAAATATGTTAATTATAACTCAAACTAATAGACTTTTTGAATACCATGATATGAGAAAGTCATAAGAAATCGTTTCAAGGTCATGCCATGGGTTCAAAGACTAGTTCAAGGTAGCCTACATGTAATTAAGTACAGTCAAACCTGGTTCCAGCAGCCACTCAAGGGCAATTGAAAAAGTGGCTGCATAAGACAGGTGGCCTTTGGTTACAGGTTGACAAAAATCACAAGAAAATTGGTGTCCATTATACAGTATATAGCTACAGTACACATGTATATTCATATACCAATACCAAATGGTTTGATATTAAGATGATCAGGTGTTAAAATCATGTACATTACAGTGCTACCTGGCTAACCTGTTCATAGGTTTTCTGAAAATGGATCATGCGATCAACCATCTTCAAAAAATGCTGTTGAAAACAGTGTGACCAGTCATTTTGTCCTGAATATCACTGGCCACTGACCACATTAAACAGGTGGCTGCTGGTTTAGGTATGTTTACATACATGTAGTGAATTGATTGGGGGAATACTAACTGGCTGTTAAAGACAAGTGGCTGTTGAAAACAGGCAGGTTCAACTGTAAATTGAAAATATAAGTTTTTCATAATTTTTTCAAAACATTTCTCACTTTTTTGGTAAAAAAAACCCACAATGCGTCAGTTTTAGCTAAGTTTGGTGGGCACTATCTCCAAAGGGTGCCAAAAGAGGCCAAAAAGTGCAAAACTTTGTTCATCTTTAAAAATCTTCCCCTCATTCTGCAATGATCAGTTTTTTGTCAAAGGTTTATGTTTGATAAGTTTCACTGTATATATTTTGTAAATATTTCTTTATCCAAGGACTATTTGCACTTCCTGAATTTTAATACTATGATTTTTACAACTTGATTCATGAAATTGTTTCTTTTGCCAAGGAAGGCATTCTAGGCGAAAGACTTCTTATATTCTGATTATATTACCAAAGTCTTTGAATTTTCTGCGTATCTTAGGCTAGCTGCCAAACTGAATTAGGCTCCCATTGAGGTATATGTATTCCCTTTGATTGATACTCTTTAACTCCATCTTTCCCCACCGATCAGTGGCACTGATGAATGTGTTGTAACTGAATTTAAATAAATTACATTTCTGAAAAAAGGGATAATAAAAGTTAATTTGAAAGTTGATTTGTTTTATCTTCAAAGACGTACCATCTTGCAAATTGCTGATTAAAGGGTCAGCAAGTACAAATGTTCTTAGACAAATGAGAAAAAGCAAAATTGGAAAGCCATTTTGAATTTAGAAGTCATGAACATATTAGCACTCAGTCATAAAAAAAACTAATGCAGCAACAATATATCGAATTAGTTACTCTATATTTACGATATTTGCAATTATGTGTTATGAATATAAATGATGTATATTGTATCTGACAGCCGATAAGAAAATAATGGGGCAAGTTTTACTGTGATAATATTATTCCTTTTGGCAGTCGTAAATTGACCCTTAAATACTTGGCAGGTAATAAAGTTGGCCATTGTGGATACTCATGGCCAATAACATGAAAACTGATATATTCTGGAAAAACAGAAAATAAATAAATAGAGGGTATATACCTCTTTCATCATTTTCTGTACAGATAATAAGGACAGGTAAGATTTTATTTCTTTAATCCTTTCACTTGTAAATATCTTGTGCTTGTTTGAATGAAGTTTTATGCCACACTCAACAAGTTTTCAGTCTTACATTTGTGGCCAGTTTTAAATGGTGGAGGAGAGGTCTTGGTTACATGTACATGTACCCAGGAAGAGACCACCAGCCCTCCACAAGTAAAGTGGCAAACATCCTCACAAAATTAGCTTGGGTTCCAGTGGGACTGAAACCGGCACTGACAGATCTAAAGGGGATATTTAAAGGCTGTTTTGTGAAACTAATATAATCTGAGATCATATGTTCAGTGAGACCATTGTCATAGAAAAACCACCTGTCATAGAAAGACCATGTGCACCTATCTTGCAAGACCTCTGTAATGAAAGACCAACTGTCGTAAAAAGACCACTGTCATGATAGACCACCTGTCTTTTGATACTACTGTAATGAAAGTCCACCTGCCTTATGAGACTACTGTAATATTGAAGACCACCTGTCTTTTGAGACCCCTGCAATGATAGACCACCTATCTAGTATCTTGTGAGACTACTATCATAGAAAGACCACCTGTCTTATGAGACACCTGCCATGAAAGATCACCTGTCTTATAATACTACTGTAATGAAAGACCACCTGTCTTATGAGACACCTGCCATGAAAGATCACCTGTCTTATAACACTACTGTAATGAAAGACCACCTGTCTTATGAGACAACTGCCATGAAAGATCACCTGTCTTATAATACTACTGTAATGAAAGATCACCTGTCTTATGAGACACCTGCCATGAAAGATCACCTGTCTCATAATACTACTGTAATGAAAGACCACCTGTCTTATGAGACACCTGCCATGAAAGATCACCTGTCTTATAATACTACTGTAATGAAAGGTCACCTGTCTTATGAGACTATTGTAATAGAAGACCACTTATATTCTGAGACTACTAAATAAACAACATCCTTCAGGAAGCTGGCAAACTTCCCCACAAAGTCACCTTAAAATTCCTGTGCTGGCTAGCGGTGCCAGTGATAGACCACATGAGATGCGCTAGTCATTTACCAATGAAAGCCCCTCTAACTAATAAAAATAAACGTATCAAACAAATGCAAATATCCCAATTACGATGTATATTTATTTGTTTGTTTCCATTGCAGGGATTTTCCACCTTATCATATGGACGTGAAATAAGGCCTCATTTCCAATGGAAAAATAATGCATTTCTCATGAATTTGTAGTCAAAATTTCCTAATTAAAGTTAAATGACAATGAATTTGAAGAGATTCTCGTATTTTTAAACAGTTTTGTATATTTCTAGTTTGACCAATTTCAATAAAATGTTGCTAAAATTCCCAATTCAAAAGACCCAGACACGATTACAAAATGTGCATGGAAAATTCATGCTTAGTCATATGAATTTTGATTTACTTTCAATACCTATATTTAATTGACAATATGTACATTCACAATGTATATATACATTGTACAAGATAATTCTATTCCGCCTGACCATCGATCAAGATATTTAGACTAGATTACACAAGATCCGGAATACAAGAGGATAGCTCGTACACTTCATGATATTGGGAAAACAAATAAAAGTGACGTTTCACATTTTACTGTGTATGGAAATCATTTGATTTGCACCAAACATGCGTAAATATAGAAGTTGCACACATCTTAAATTTATTAGTTTTGTACTCATCACTTTTTTTTAGTAAAATACAAATAGAGTGTGCACCTATCGGCTTACAACAATTATCTACTTGTCCGGATTACACAGTGTAACTAACCCCTTATTTAATCTTTTAGGGAGGTACATTTAGGTCGGAATTCGGAATTCGTAATTGACAAGATAGGGAATACACGGTGTATTTTTACATCGGATACGTAGGGAAATAATTTGGGAAAAGACAAAAGACAAGAATATGGAATACTCAAAATCTGGAATGGATAGATTATACTGTACACATGTATATGATAAATTAATACAAGATTTCTCCTGGAATGGGTGGATCCACTGTTTTAGGATGCACAGGGGTTATGAAGCAATAATATCAACACAAACCTTCTTCTACTAATTTTGGGAAAATGCCATAATACTAATAGTGACACAATTGAGAATTTGAATGCAAATTTGTGTCAAACTAAGACACAAAAAAGTTTGCACAAATCTACACTTTTCTCAAGTGTAATTCTAAATGTAAGAGCATTTGCCCTGCATTGTTTTTGTTTTTCTTTTCAAAAATGGCTATGATCTTTGTCTACACCAAATTTAATTTGGAATTATTTTCATCACATTACTGTCATTGGGATAAAACACATGCATTTTACATTGTGAGTGGGACCAAATTAATATCAGTCTGATGGAATCTATATGCATACTTTGTAGAAAAAGGCTTGCATCATATTAACACATTTGCATTTGAAACAAAATGCACAACATATGCACCTAACCTGTGGCGTATAGCTTTATTCTTGGCAGAATAAGTTAACAAGCCATTATGCCGCTGTTTACTTTTGTACAGTCCTGCTAGTAACATACGTACACACATAACAAACAAGTTGTTTACATGGCATAGTTTTACAGAGATGTGATAAATTACCAACTAACTAAGCACATACTATGATACCATACCATTCTGTAACCGGTAAGTATATATCATAGTGTACGTATATACATGTACACATGCTCCGATACACATGTATCGTTATCACTGTGCATTGATAACGTTTATATATCATTTTTTTTAAAGCTGGGTTGATCGGCAGGAGGATGTTGGATGTTATAGTGGTTTTATGGGACCTGTTGTTTGTTTAACTCTACTTAATTACCTGCTACAATTAGCAGATTCCCTAGCAGACTGCAGACATACAAGATTATTTCGGTGTTTAAGATATAGAAATGGATCACAAATTGTACTTGAAATGTACATCTTGATTATCTGATCTCGGCTGAGTGAACTTGATGTTCTACTTAAGTGTAAGTATTTACATTAATTTAAAGTCTGTTAATTGCCAGTTGATGGTGTTGAACGGCATTTATCTCTAGTACTCTTACTGGCAGTATGATGTTAAATCAATAGTATTAAAGATCATACACTTCTAAATGGTTTTTCAGTAAGAAATTTATTTCCGTAGTACATGTGTGTGTATACATATCTTTTCATAGTTTGTTTCTTAAATAATAAAGAGGATAAAATGTTATGAGAGAATCTGTTCTTATGCTTATATGCCAACAGTAATGTCTGGGGTAAGGAAGTGTGTGTGTGTTACATGTATTACAAGTGCTTGTTAGTCCCCTACCATTGTGGGTGTGAAATTTTGCCATGGTTTGAGGATTTAATTTTTTGAAATTTGACCATGGTTTGAGGATTTAACTTTTTTTTGCTCAGTTCAGGTTAAGGTTTCAAGATGAGGTAGGCACATGTGTTGATTCACCAGTACTATCAGAATGCTTGTCCATAATGATTTTGCAGCTAGTTAAGTATGGTAAGGAACATGTGTTGATTCACCAGTACTATCAGAATGCTTGTCCATAATGACTTTGCAGCTAGTTAAGTATGGCAAGGAACATGAGTTGATTCACCAGTACTATCAGAATGCTTGTTTATAATGGATTCACAGGTAGGGGACATGTATTGATTGATAAATACTCCCAGAATGCTTGTTTATAATGGTTTCACAGGTAGTAGGGTAGGGAACATGTGTTGATTCATCAGTCCAGTATGCTTGTTTATAATGGTTTCACAGGTAGTAGGGTAGGGAACATGTGTTGATTCACCAGTTCTCCCAGAATGCTTGTTGATAATGGTTTGACAGGTAGGGGGCATGTTTTGATTTTACAATATTCCCAGAATGCTTGTTAATAATGGTTTGATAGCTACATGTAGTAGGGAAGTGGACATGTGTTGAATCTGTATATGTGTATTTGATTGAGTTTCCAGGAGTGTAAAAAGTAAAAATGCAGAAATCACTGATAAAATACTCTTCACTCTTATACATTAGGTTCTTTCTATCAAATGACCTTTTGACCTTATTTTAATTTTGTGCAGAGTACTAAATTTTTGTTGAGTATGTATATTTACATATAGCTGATAGTAGTATCACACACATGACAATCAATTTCAATTTCTCTTAATTTAGTCCCCCACTTCTTCCCGGGGGCAGGATGAAGTTTTATGCATTGTTCTTGCTTCCATCTGCCTGACCATCCTTACATTTGTCTGTTCTTTTACTTTTTTCTTGGCCATATCTTCTTTATTTTTTCATCTAGGCTAACCATACAATGTAATGGGTTGCAGGTGCATGTGTACATAAAGGAGGAAGAGAGAATGTCACATACAAACAATCTTTATTTTTGCAGTTATTCCCCTTTGATGATTTTATTTGTCCTGGCCATTTCTAAATTATTCCTTCACCTAGACTGGCCATATTTGGTGCAACTATATATCTTTAATGGCAGAATGTCACATACAAAAATTTTCACTCCTTCTACACTTATTCTTAAGAGTTATCCCCTCTTTGTTGGTTTTATTTTTTTGGGCAATATCTATTTCATTTCTTCACCTAGGCTAGAGGCTCTGTGGTTTAGATATTAGTGCCTTAAGCTGTAAACCAAGAAGTCTCTAACATCTAGTCAGTGGGATTTCAAGTCCCACTGGATCCTATGCTGTTTTTGTGAGAAAGTTTGCCTGTTTACTTGTGGGAGGCCAGTGGGCTCTTTCCTGGGTATGCTGTAATGGGTTCTCTCCCATATCACCGAAAATTGGTCGTCACCACATGACTGAAAAATTTATAAGTGTGATGTAAAACAAAATTCAAAATTAAAAAATTCAAATACTTCACCTAGGTTAACCATGTATGGTTCAGACAACCATCTTATGTACATGTAGATGGGTGTTTTTGTCAATTTTCACATGTATATATCAATGACATGCCCCAAGGACTATTAATTCTTTTTACATTAGCCTTGTTCTATATACATTGACCTTGTAATAACTTAGGTTGTCTCTTAAAATTGATAGTATGTGCTCAAGATGGGTTAATCTTTATCCATGCTTTACAGTAATCACCTGTGTATAAAGACCACCTGGTCATAAAGACTGGTTTTGTTGTGTCCCTAAGGAGGTCTTCATATATAAGTGTCACTGTAATTGGTTTCCTTCTAAAGAAAGTTTTTAATTTTTTGAGAATTCCTCCTTTAGACTTGTCGCCTTCTAATGGAGTTCGGAATATCCATTTGTACTTCTTTGAACATTTAACTGATTTATATTTGTTTAGGAAATTTAGAACATATAATCAGAGATTACCACTTGAATCAGGTAGATTATTTAGATTTAAAAGAAATAGAAAATGTATGTTGTACCATGTATTCTGTATTATATTTATATTTATAAATTATTTTTTATCAAAACTTCAAAAATCTTATTTTAAGAGGTCCAAAATACAGCAAAGCCTGTTCCTTTAATTGGCGACAGAATTTCAATTAAGTTATGAATTCTGTCGAAGATTATGCCAGACGATATGGGCCAAACATGAAGACTTGGAATCAGACACTTTGTCTGAATGGCTAAAAGCTATACAATGGTTGATAAAATCTCGTAATCGAAAACTTAAAGGAACTATGCAAACACGCTATTTCTTTGTATTTAGTGATGCAGAAGAGGTAACCAAGCTGGATAGATTACATGACCAATATGTACTGGTCCCAGCAGACAAAGCCTCAAATAATATAGTTTTTATTTGTAAGGCACATTACTTTAATTCTTTATTAGAAGATCTAAGGTATAATATGAATTCTGTAATCCTACATACACATGTAGCCCACTTTCAAATGACAGAGATCCTTCAAAATCACGTGTCTGTATGTAATACGTTCTTTTGATGTACTGACAATCGCTACTGATTTTGAGCTACCATATTTATATTGGATAATTAAACTTCATAAAACCCCATATAAGCAGAGGTAAATAGTAGGATCCAGCAAATGTTCCACAAAACCTTTATCTTTACTCTTTACAAAGATACTGACAGTCGTTAAAGAGAAAGTACCGTACAGTTGCTTATTCTAGAAGCGGTGTAAATCAGATAGGGATACTTAAAAAATATAAACAACTTTAAGAAAATTTGAAGGCACGTAATTTTTCTCAAATTCACTATATCAAAACATATGATTTCTCTACTCTTTTCACAACAATTCCATATAAAAAATTAAAAGAGAGACTTTTTAGCATCATAGACAACTGTTTTTTTCACTAAAGGTAGTACCTGAAAATTTAAATAACTAGTGATTGGTTATCATGATACTTATTTTGTCAATCACTGCTCTGATTCTACACTGAAGTTGATATATAAAAAAGATGCTGGAATTTCTAATAGACAATATATTTGTAATGTTCTGAGATGTGGTCTTTAAACTGGGCATTCCTATGGGAACCAATGATGCTCCTTTATTGGCTTACCTGTTCCTTTATTCATATGAAGCAGTCTTCATTCAGAAACTGCTGAATCAAAAGAAGAAAAAGCTAGTGGTGTCCTTTAATTAGACATTTAGATATATCAACGATGTTTTGTCAATTAATAATGGTAATTTTCATACATATGTTGATGTGATATATCTCAGCAAACTAGAAATTAAAGATACAACAGAATCAAGCACATACGCTTCATACTTAGACATTTTACTTACTATAAACATAGGCGGGAAATTAACAACTAAGCTATTTTCAGAAACGTAATGATTTAGGCTTTCCCATCGTAAAATTTCCACATTTAAGTAGTAACATCCCACAATCACCCGCATATGGAGTTTATATTTCACAAATGATCTGATATGCCAGGGCATGTTCAACATATGAACATTTCATATACAGCGATAAACTACTCACTTACAAATTATTGACACAGATATTGAAAACCAGGTTTGACGTCAATGTTCTGCAAATATTATGGTTGGTATAATTGTCTTGTTTGCAAATACTCTGTTTCACCAAGTGAAATGTTGACTTACCTGTTTGATGACTGTTATTGAGACGTCTGTACCAATTGTGATGAGGATTCGTTCTCACATATTTCATTTTGATTCGACTGTGGACTCACGGCGGATGTGACCGGTGGACAGGGGATGCTTGCTCCTCCATGGCACCTGATCCCACCTTTTGATTTCCAGAGGTCTGTGTTTGTCCATTTTTAACAGATTTGAACCTATATCCTGGACATCCTATAGATTTATACTTTTGTATTTGAGATTTTTTTCATATCAGAACAGTTCTGTATATACTTTTTCCCCATTTAATTTTCTACATTTCCCCCTTAGATGATATGGTAAAATTCACAATGAAGGCAAAATATTTTAAGCTTATTTTTAGTTACAAACTCTTCAACCCCTGAAAAAATGGACTCTTCTTTAAATCAATGACTTAAATTAGTCCAAATGTGTCTTTTAGGGATGATTGGGTTAATTGAAATATATGCCATCCATTAGTGACTGATAATTTAGGGTGAATTTGAGAAAAGGAAAAAAATATTTTCTGACTCAAAAATAGCGGGAATTTCCGGGCATACATAAATCATATAGTGCTTTCTTGACTTTTTTGTACCCACTTGTGGCAGGTTGATAATTACTGATATTGGGTTTTGTGTTTGGAATTTTCACTCAAGTTTAAGAAACAATGTAGTTTAAACAGAGTCACAGGCATGTTGCTTAGGTTTTTTTTCTGCTGGTGGGAGATAGTTGTAAAATGGCAAGAACAATTGGTTAAATATGGTTTTCATGATATTTGTCTGTAAATACTTGGAAATAATGAGAGAATGAATTGTTTAACAAAATGAATGAGCACTCATATATGTCTATCTCTCTTTCCATTTCTGCCATTTTTGACAGTGTAATATATATATATATATATATATATATATATATATATATATATATATATATATATGGTGAGAGATACATATGTACTAAAACAAAGAGATAGAGGGAATGAGAGCGCAAAAGATAAAAACATGACAACAGAGATGCAATTTACATATATATATTATATGTAAATTGCATCTCTGTTGCCATGTTTTTATCTTTTGCCCTCTCATTCCCTCTATCTCTTTGTTTTAGTACATATGTATCTCTCACCTCTCACAGACTATCTCTCAAACTTTTGCTCATTATCTCTTTCTTACTTTCACTTTTACTCATTCCATCATTTTTCCTCACTATTTCTTACTTCATCACTTTCTCATTCTATTACTCTCTCACTACCACTCACTTTTTCTCATTCTTTCTTACTCTAACACTCACTCTTTCTCATTTCATCTTTCTGTAACTATCTGTTTTTTTCCAATATGTTTTGTAATTGCATTGTACATATCTCTCACTCTTCTTTTCCTCATTATTTTTCACTCCATTACTCTTTCTCCTTGTAACTGTTTTCTTTCTATGTTTTGTAACTACATTGTGCATGTCTCACTTATTCCCTTACTCTTCCTTATTCTCACTCTTCACTCCCTCCTCACACCATCACTCTTACTCTCACTCTTTCTCACTTCCTTCTCACACCATCATTCTTTCACTCTATAACTCTGTAACTGTTTTCTTTCTGTTTTGTAACTACATTGTGCATGTCTCACTTATACCCTCACTCTTCCTTACTCTCACTCTTTATTCTCTCCTCACACCATCATTCTTTCACTCTATAACTCTGTAACTGTTTTCTTTCTATGTTCTGTAACTACATTGTAAATGTCTCACTTATTCTCTCTCTTTCTCACTCTCACTCTTCCACACTCACTCCTCACATCATCACTCTTTTTCTCTGTTATTTTCTTTCACTGTTTTGTAATTACATTGTACATACTCATACTTATACATGTTTCTCACTTATTCCCTCACTCTTCCTGACTTATTATTTTCACTTTCTCACTCATCACTCTTTTTCTCTTTAATTCTGTATCTTTTTTCTTTCTATGTTTTGTAACTACATTGTACATGTCTGACTGACTCGGATTGTTCCTTTCTTCTAACAATATCCTCTCTGTTCCTCTGTTTGTTTTCTCATTTCATATTTGTCACCTTATTTATACTGTTTACCTGGAAATTTTCATCAGTGGCTATTTTCAGTTATTTTAGGTTCTTTATCTCAGGTTCTCTCTCATTCTTTCTTTCACTCTCTTTCTTTCACTCTGTTATTTAGGCTCTTTGTCTCAGGTTCTTTCTCTCATACTCTTTCACTCTCTCACACTCTCTTTCTCTTATTGTTACTTAGGTTCTTTGTCTCTCTCTCTCTCTTTCTCTCTCTCTCTGTCTCTCTCTCTGTCTCTGTGTCTTTATCTCTCTTTCTCTCTCTCTCTCTCTCTTTCTCTCTCTCTTTCTGTCTCTCTCTCTGTCTCTGTCTCTCTGTGTCTTTATCTCTCTCTTCCTCTCTCTCTTTCTCTCTCTTTTTCTCTGTCTCTCTCTCTTTCTCTCTCTCTCTCTCTCTCTCTCTCTCTCTCTCTCTCTCTCTCTCTCTCTCTCTCTCTCTCTCTTGTTGTGATCTAGTTATATATCATCTCTGTTTCTACAATTTTCCTCTCTACACTATATCTTTCATACATACAGAGAAGATATACACATATACACACACACAATTATATGTTATACTCCACAAACAAGCTTATAATTGAATACATGTACATTTGTACCATAGTAATGAGACTGTCCACCATTAAGTCATTCCAGAAATCAGTAATCTTTAAACTCAGTCAATCAGAGATATGGCTGTCTGTTAGTTATTTAATCTAAGCCTCTAATTTCCCCAGAGAATTTTGGTCTTTTCTTTGAGAAAGTTGGGGATTTTTGGAGAAGCATATTTATTTTAATGGTCTGTGATGTAGTACATGTATAAGCCTATATATACATATATATATATATATATATATATATATATATATATATATATATATATATATATATATATATATATATAAGCTGATTTTGTAAGAAAGTTTGCCAACTTACTGGCAGAATGCTGAAGATCTCTTCCAGGGTACTTGCAGTCTGGTTCTTTCCTTCACCAATGAAGACTGGCCTCCACTATATAACTACACAAACAAACACAAACATAACATGGTTACCCATAGAAAAATTATACGGTCGGACTGCCTGACAACTACTCTAATTATTCCAACAACATAACAGAATTAACTGTTCCAGTATCCACAGTGAAAAAAATTCAAAAACGAAAAAAAGTCCGACTCAAACATAACGTATAATGTTAAGTGCCCAGGGTGCAACACAAATCAGGAAAAAGGGGTAGGCGCTTAATGGGACCAATTAATATTCAAATTGACGTAAAACAGTTAATTTTGTAGTTATAACCAAGGACACCTGTCAATATCATTCTATTGCTGGGGGTCAGGGAGGGGGGCTACAGATGAACTGTTACTCACGGTTTTTCAGGTCCACCTCTTGTCAAACAATTAGTACAGATTCTTGATCGTTTATAGATAAGGGGGCACTTATGGGACATGGGCACTTACCGTAATGGGTCAAATATGGTATTGGTAATTTGTATTCAAAGAATTTAACTTCAATGGTACCTTGATTATCAGTGTGTCTGTATTCAAAATTCAAAAAACCTTATTTCATCTATCAAAGTCTGCCGGGACCTCCATGGCCGTGTGGTTAGAGCATCACACCTTGAACCATGAAGTCTCTCACTTCTGATCAGCACTGGTTCAAGCCCCCTAAGCTGATTTTTGTGAGAAAGTTTGCTAGTTTACTTGTGGAAGGCCAGTGGTATCTTCACTGGTACATTGTACCATTTTCTCCTCCACCAATAAAAAACAGGCTGCCACCATACATTTATAGTGGGAAAATTATTGAGTGTGAAGTAAAACAAAAAATCAAAATCATATTAAAGATCAACGTCTGCCGATTACAACATTGATCTTAATTTTCAGCGTCAGTCACTTGGTGGGTCTTTTACTATGTGTTAGGTTTAAAGTGAAATAGTGACAAAATCTACAAGAATTTCCTAGGCCATCTTTGGGTCCGGTTACAGGACCCATTCACAGTGCAAAAAATGGCTTGTACTCCCCCCCCCCCCCCAAAAAAAAAATATAGTAAATTCCCAATTTCAATTTTGTTGTTACAAAATAAAGAATTTAAAAAATATATTCAAATAAATGTCTTAAATAATGTTTTTTTGTTTTAATTAAATCGTGGTATATTTTCCCAATTTTGAGAGCCAAGAAGTAAAAAAATCCTTATAAGGAGGAATCTTCACTGTTTATTGTGCTGGTATCTGTAGTCTTAAGAATCATTGACTTGCTTTTAACTCAAGTGAGGACCACTTGCCATGGTCTAGTTGTAGAGTGTTTGACTCACAAGTGGAAGGTCACAGGTTCAAATTCCCAGACCAGGTCATACCAAAGACTTAAAAAATGAAAGTGACTGTTCCTTCGCCACATGCTTGAAGTGAAAGTCACAGGTCTTTTAGATGAGACAGAAAACTGAGGTCCTGTGTCACAGAAGGCGTGGCACCTAAAAGAACCCTAACTGCATTGGCATAAGTCCACAGCACAGGCCAAACTTTGTGGCACTTCACCTAAAGCCGATGACATCTCGGTATAAGAGAAAAATTCTTGACTGGAAATTATACAAAAACAAACTCAATTGAGCTGAACTGATGTTTGCGTTAATTGGAGTGGGTTGTTAACTATCGCATTGTCACTACTTTTTCTCTAGATCAACTAAATTCAGTTACAGTGTAAATTTAGGAAGTACTGACATAGTGGAACCTGTCATGACAGACCACCCGTTCTGTCACTCAGATGTAGTCTCTCAAGATGGTTTCTCCTCTTAAAAGAGTTTTTCTTTAAAGAATTATGTAACTGAGTGGTTCTCAGAATAAGTATGGTGGAACCTCACCAAAAGACCACCTCGCTTAGGAAATCAACTCACATTTAAGACCTCAAATTTCCAGTCTCTTGATAAATACAGTAAAACCTGCTTTAGCGACCACCTGTGTTTAATTGTTTGTTTGTTTGTTTATTGTTGTTTAACGTCCCACTCGAGAATATTTCACTCATATGGAGACGTCACCAAATGCCGGTGAAGGGCTTCAAAGTTTGGCCTATGCTCGGCACTTACGGCCATTGAGCAGTAGGGTTCTTTAACGTGCCAACACCTACTGTGACACGGGACCTCGGTTTTTAGTGCTCATCCGAAAGACAGGAAACCAACCTGTCGCCGGCGGGACTCGTACTCACGACCTCACGATCCAGAGTCGAGCGCGCTACCGACTGAGCCAGGCCGGCTCACCTGTGTTTAAAGACCACCTGGTCACAAAGACTTTTTTTGATGTCCTCAGAAGTACCATTTGTGTACAAGTCAACCTCTATATAAAGACCACCTTCCTATAAAGACTGGTTTTGTTGTGTCATTATGGGGGCCTTTATATACAAGTTTCACTGTAATTAAATAAGTACAGAACCTCACTCAAGACACCATCTCGCTTATCAGACCTCTTTGAGTCAGTCAGAAAGATGGTCTTACTTGCAAGGTTCCCATATACATCAATACAGCATTTTTGTCATTAAATACGGTTCAATGTTCGGAATTTAGACGGATCAGTATCAGAAGTTATTTTGTACTTGAAAATAGAAGGAAACAATTTTTGTACACATGATTGATATCAGAAGGCGATTGGCTTTGTAGAAAGCTCGGTTTTTATACTTTGCACTGTATTTGATATTGAGATAAAAAGTAACAAGCTGAAGAAATGAGGATATTTTTGTCAGTTTCAAGTATTGATCAGATATTGCAAATGTAATTTTAGGCGTTTTCTGAAAATTCTTGACATAAGCTGTTTAACTATTAAGGCATTGCTGCATCTGATGTTTTGTGTGAGATAATGGTTAATCTCCGAACATTAAAGATGGGTTGTGTTTGATCCCTGGTGCTGTAGCGGTCCTTGTACTTGCAGACAAAGTTGATAGAACACCATGTGCGTTTTGGAGAATTTATCAGCTCTGTATAAACATCAGACTAAATAATATGGCAACCAGATCATTTTTGTGATAAGAATTTGATATTGCGACTGATTAATATTTTTATGTATGTATGTGTATATGTAAGATATAATTCTGATGGTCCGTCTCTTACCTTGTAGGAACATTAGTTCTAATGGGCATCACAGGCTATGTGTACCCTTGTACATATCAAGTCTAAAAGCCAAAAAATATGTAAAAAAAAAAGATTGGCTTGTCAAAGCACTTGATTTCAGACTTGATCTTGAAGGTTCATGTTAGATACAAAATGTTTTCTTCAACATTTCATTGATCTGATATATGTTTGTATATAAGGTCGAATCTCATTATCTCAAAACTCACGGGACCGCCCCTATTACTTCCGAGATATCTGGAATTCGAGATAACAGAAAATTTTAATTGATATATTATTCTACCTATAAAAATTGGGACCGGTCTTTCCATTTTAACATATCCGAATTTTGACTCATCTGATTTCAACATAACGAGATTCCACTGTATGTATTTTTTTTCGTTATCATATTGTATTTTCACTTAATTTGGACTGTTATTGCGATTTGTAAGTTCTTCATTAGATATGATTTTTCTGTTTTGTTGTAATTACTTTATTGTACAGGTTTTACTCAGTAATGTTTTTTTAATGGACGACATCTGTTAGACGAGATGCTCTTTTATTATACATTCCACTATTATCAGTTGAAAGTTTAACAACAGTACTTTCGTTGTTCACTTCAACCTGCACATCCAAGGTCAACAAACTTTAACATGCAACCCGTGTTCACTCGACTGCAGATGGTGTTCACAAGATTACAAACTGTGTTAACACAACCAACTGACCATATATCTGCAGTCAGAACAAATATTTTACTGACATAAGAACGTGTTGATACAAATACTGTTGTTCATCTTATCTTTTAACAATTGTTTATTGCATGAAAATATCCAATGAGACCTCGTCTTTAAGACCACCTCGCTAGGGAGACAACTTCACAAATACAACCATAAATATTCAGTCTGTTGGAAATTTCATTATAAATACAGTAAAACCTGCTATAGCGGCCACCTCTATATAAGGATCACCTGTCTATAAAGGCCAGTTTTGAAAAGTCCCTTGACTGCATACTTCAACTAAATTGAACCTGTGTATAAGGGTCACCTGCACATAAAGGCCAATATTTTCTGGTCCCTTGGGTGGCCCCTATATACAGGTTTTACTGTATATTAAAAGTTCAGACTCTCCTTGAATTAGGACTGTGTATTGCCTAGAGTTTTTGGTATTTTAACTAATGATACATGAAACAGTGTCATTGGATTTTAAATTTGCTTCTGAACTTCATGTAGAGAAAAAGAAAACAGAAATGAGTGTTTTAATTTTAACAAAATACTGAACACAGGTCTGTTTGAACCTATGAACCTTACTCTGAATTATGTGTTGATACATGTATGTACATATTTACATGGTAAGTTTTAGACTTCATTATTTTCCCCAAAATATAAGAGCATCAACATGGTTTCAAACAAGTTTTTGTTGCTTGATAAAAAAATGCAGAGGTGCTGAAATTTCACACATATACATTTAAACTTGCATTAAAGACCACCTTTGTATAAGGGGCACCTGGCTATTAAAACCATTAAATCCTAACCTTTGATAACTATTTATAATGAATAAACCTGTTTTTAAAGGTCACCTGTCTATAACGGCTACTTTGCCTGTTCCCTGGAGTGGCCTTTATAGACAAGTTTGACCGAATATGAAAAAGTTTGCCAATTTCATACTCTCAGTCTCACTGTAATATTTTTTTAATTTACGACAATGGATAGCTCGCATTGCTGGATTGCCCACAGGTAATACACAGAACCATATCTAACTGTTTCACAGCGGCTCAGAGGACACTGAGTTTAATTGGTGGTTGGATAGACATTCATATGTGGATGTTATATAGTGAAATTGATGCTTAAAGAAATGAATGATAATTATTTACGTGTTAATGAATGAAATAATGCCTTGTCAAAAGTTGTTTTTTTTAGTATGTTATGTCAAACAAATGAAAAAAAGATCCAGATACTCCGCACTGACAGATAGCCCACAGGACCATATTTTCCTCGAAAAAAAATTGTATAACCTGCAGGCAATATGCTGTAAATTACACTTAACAAAACTAATCTGTTTAGCTTCCTGAAATCTGAAACAATCACAAGAGTCGGTACATGTACTATGGATGCAAACATCTTTAGCATTCCAAGGCTTATTATCAAAACGTTCCCACACTAAATGCTTTTGCAAGCTGACAACTTTCAGTTTTGAAGATCAACGACCTGAAGGAAATCAAAGAATTATAATAGTTTGTAGACAGAGTAGCTCAGTTGGTAAAGGGACAGACCTTCAACATGAAGGTCCCTGGTTTGATCCCCGGTCATGTCAGAGTTTCAGAGGCGAGACTTCATCTCCTATCCAGACAGCTCTATGCCAAGGAGGGGTAAATGGTCTAGGATGTGCAGTTTGATTACTTATGTCAGATTGTCCAACATCAAGTGTAGCGGAACTGAAATACGGACCACTCAAGCAAGGACATAAAGACACACACTAAACATCTGTCTCACAGGGATGAGTGGCGAGGGCTAAGTATAGTCACATAAAATCAAGCCAAAAGTAAGAATGAAAGTTAATTCATTGAATGAACACCCACAAAATGTTAACTTTATCCTGAACCCAATATTTTATAATTTGTATCGAATGGTCCCATTATGAAGTATTGATATGAAATAAAGTATCAATACATACTGATAAAGCAGTATTTACTGATATATGTACACCCGTACCCTGAACTATCGTCTCCTTAGACAGGCGGCCTCTTAAAAGAACTGGGATGTCATTAGAAGACGGGAACAGGAGAATTTAACCCCCTATTCTCAGTAAATAGCCACTCACTTTTGACAAAATTACTTAGATATTTGTACAAAAAAGACAGAAATTCTCCTGCTGCTTTGACAGTTTCACCGGTTACTGTAAAAGTTAGTGACATCCTTGAAGAGGTTTTTTTGAGAGGATTAACCACAATAAGGTATTCAGAATGTAAATCTCGGAAGACAGGTGCTCTCTCATGAGAGTGGTCTTTCAAGACAGGTTCCACTGTCACTAACTCATTCACCCCTAAAGGCACATTTAGACCGGTCTGAGTCATTGATTTACAGGAGAGTCTAATGTTTTTCAGGGGTTGATGAGCTAAACTCTTATTGTTACATTACAGGGGTCAACAATAATGGAAATTTCCACTTGTCCTGCAGGACAAGTGGTACTGAAATCTACTTGTCCGAATGCCAAAATGACTTGTCCGAAAATCAAGTGTAACATTTTAAGATATTATTTCATGTTTAAACAAGAATAATCTTGTTTGTATTAATTTTGTCTTCAAAAATTTCACTTGTCTATTTAAACAATTGAGAAGTAACATCTACTTGTCCGAACCCAAAATGGACATGTACCGGACAACCGGACAAACCTTGATCAGCTTAATGTTGAACCCTGCATTGGTCTCACTGTTGACTAAGTGATAAACTTTATAAATTGTGTTTACTTCCGACATATTTTTGACCTGCTTGATATTATTAAAGGAAATGATATAAGTTCAATAAGCAGTAGCTGGCTGTAAAGTTAATTTATTGCTTCGCTTACATGTCACTAAGTCCGATATTATTTTTATGGATGATACTCATAATGGTTGGATTGTCACTTCTGATTAAACTCCTCTGGAAGGCATCATTTGATTTCATAGCGACAGACACTGACCTTGTAAATGTTTCATTGCATCATCATTTCGATATTTTGCTTTTAAGCGTAGAACTTGTTCTCTATGATACATCCATTATTATCAAATACAGTGCTGTGCCGAAAGTGAGATTTGCCTAAAATTTTCACAGGGTTCCAACAAAAACAGGGAAAACAGAAAATTTGTGAATTTTATTTGATAACATATACCTCTGGCTTGGATTATGCCCTTGAAATTAAAAAAAAATATATTTTCTGAGAAAAATTTCTTACATTTCTATAATTGTTTTGTGAAAATAAAGTCAGGTCCAATGTCATATGCATAGAAATAGTAAGGTTGAATTAATCATTTGCAAATGAATATTTATCAAACTGAGTTTCTCAAGTAATAATTTTCACATAATATATAAGAATTTAAGAATTTTTATGCCGTTGTATATATATCTCTCTTTTGTTGTTATACATCAATCTAAGTCGTAAAAATGTAGAAAATAAATTTTGGAAAAAAAACCACAGCTAATGTCCATTTAACAGAACTCTGATGCAAATGCCATAGTGATACCATAAGCCCCACCCAATAGATGCAAGTGCCATAGTGATAGCTAGCCCCACCCCATTGAGGCAAACCCTGTATTGATAGCATAAACCCCATCCAATTGATGCAAACCCAGTAGTGATTGCATATACCCCACCTAGTTTTGTAGAGATGAGCTTAAAATCTTGTTTATTATTCATAATAACATCGGTAATTCATGTATTTTCTCACGGTTGTTTAATCAGGGTTTTCCCTAGGGTTCAATTTTATTGAATCCCTTAGACCCACAAGATAAAGATTTGTGGGTCCCAATAATTTCAGTCCCAGATTCAAAATCACTTCAGTTATACAGAGTTTTTGTGGGTCCTCTGAGACTTAGTTTTTTTTTTTTCATTTTGTGTGTCCCAAAAATGTATTATGCTTCAGAGAAGCAGAAAATGTGGGTAAGGGAAAACCTTGCTTTGGGACCTGTTTTATTCATTGTGTGCATCTCAAAAAGATTTTATTTCAGAGACACATAAATCATTAGAAAGGGAAAACCCAGTCAACCATGTTGAAATTTAACCAAATCACAAATGTACTTTAGAAATATATCCATCCACTTTTATCAAATTTTGTTGAAGCGCATAATAAGTGTTGCTAGGCGACAGCAGAATTCAGATCTTATCTAATTGATTAATGATTTGTTTACATTTTGATTTGATCTGTCAATATAGAATTTTCTATTTTGTGAGGATGATGTACATGTATGTAGACATTTTTGTAAAAATATATTCCCATGCCAGACATTGATATGACATTGTGTTTATCTTTACAAACATGAAACTCTATAAAGACCAGACTCCATACAAAATGATCTAGCCCTAAATCTCATTCCCAGAAACAGAGAGGGAATTTAAATCTAGAAGTCATTGCAATATACAACATATATTAGGTTCAGTATGAGCAAAAGATTCTAATTGCCATTTTTTTTAAATTGTTGAAAATATTTTTGAAAACGATTTTTCAGCCAGATGAGGAAAATAAAAGTAAAAAAAATCTAATAATTAGAGGCTATTTGCTGTTGTACATGTGACAGCTGCTAATCTGACAGGGATTACTGCATAATTTTATAACAACTTCCATTGTTCATGTAATGCAGAGTTTGTTCTAATGCATCAAATTATTTTGTAAACACATTTTTCTTATCTTTGATTATTTTCTTGAAATTAAAAGTGTTTGCAGTTCCATGAACTTTGTTTCACTAAATGAAATGTCGAGTTACCAGTTCCCATAGCGGACGTTGAGTGGACTGTACCAGTTGTGACCAGCTGTTCCCAATGCCAGGCACCACTTGTAGTGGTCTAGTGGAAGAGTGTTGGTTGCAAGTGCAAGGTCACAGGTTCAAATACTGTGGTCAGGTCATGTACCTCAAGCGCTATGCATACAATGTCATAGTCATTCATGAGTCTCTTTGCCGAGAGCTTATTAAAGGAACAATCACTGCCATTTTGAAAGTCTTTGGTCCGTATAATTGATATATATATGATTAATTTTTGGAATACTCTTTGGTATGATCCGATTCTTGGAATCAAATCTTGGACCTCTGGTTTGCAAGTCCAGTGCTCTTCCAGGAGACTGCTATAGGCAGTCAGAAGATGTGTGACAAGCCATGAAAGTTTTAGGCTTAAAAGAGCTTTTGACAATATTTCAAATGATCTGGATAATTGATATGTAATATATTTTTGGATTGACTTTTAGTATGTATGGGTACTGGGAATCAAACCTGGGACCAACATTTAGAGAGTGGCAGTTTCTACCACAGACCACAAGAAGTGGTTCATATTTTAACATAACAACACCGCCCTATGATACAAACATATCAAGTTTACTTGTCACAAAACGTCAGATCCTTGGAGATATTCTAAACTAATAAAAACATCAGTCCTTTGTACACAAACACATCAGGGATTTTCTACACTGTTTTGGGAATGGGGCCTGGGCCTTTTGATTTGGAAATTTTAGCAACATTTTATTGAAATTGGGAAATCTGTGCACATGCAAGGTCCATTGAATCAACGGAATTGTGTTTCATAATTAGGATGACAACCCATTCACCCTTAAAGATACATTTAGATTGGACTTAGTCATTGATTTATAGAAGAGTCCATTATTTTTCAGGGGTTGCTATGAGTTAAAACCACAGGGGTTAAGCAATGCTCAAAACCTTTGGATTAACACTTGCAACCATATGATTGTTTGTTTGTTTATTGTTGTTCAACGTCCAACTCAAGAATCTTTCACTCATATGGAGACATCACCAAATGCTAGTGAAGGGCTTCAAATTTTGGCTTATGCTTGGCACTTGCGGCCATTGAGCAGTGAGGGTTCGTTGATGGGACCTCGGTTTTAACTGTCTCATCCGAAGGACATGAAACCAACCTGTCACCGGGTGGATTCGAACTCATGACCTCACGTTCAATAGTCAAGTGTGCTACCGACTGAGCCAGGCCGGATCTGCAACCATTTAATGGAAAGCTTAATATTGAATAAAGTGACTTGCATCTAAAAGCAATTAATGATAAGTTTGGTGACTTCGGGGACCAGAATTTCTGATTTCCATTTCTGAAAATGAACTCTCCTAAACAAAATTATTGTATTATCTAAACTTTGAGTGATTTTCAGTACAGTTAATCATTTTATTGCCTTAGTTATTGGAATTATACATGTATATGATTGATCTTAAACCTCAGTCATTTATAAAAAAAAATACTCAGTCATCAAGAAATATAGAGTTTTATCTGGTTGCCAGTAAAATATGCTTGCTTTACTTTAACATGGGGCAATTATGTGAAGAATTTACTACAACAGATCCAGTAGTACACACTGCCTGTATAAATTCACAGTGAAAATCCAATAGTCATCTGTAAGCTATTATCTGCATGATTTGTACAAATAGTGTTAGAATTGATGTGGCTATTAATTTGAACATCAATCTTACAACATATCCAGCATGCATTTCCCATTTTCCATTTCAAACTTTCTAAATATCTTTTATGTTGGCATGTGCACTTTATTTTTTGGGCACAGGGTGCTGAAACATGCAGCAAGGTCAGGGTCACTTGGATGTTTGAATGGTGGGATTTACTAATGCAGTATTGAGTATTGGAGAGTGAGAGAAAAAAGAAATCCCTTGCATTGATCTACAGTTTTGACCAATAAGAATAGTTTGGTTGATTGATCAAGTTCTATTCTCTATCAGTCATGGTCTTCTCATTGACAACTATCGAATTCTCCCAGGAATATCTTATTGTACAAAAGTATCCAGTTTCTGGTGCAGCCTTTTACATATCTTCAGTCAGTAAAGTTATACAGCTATATATACAGTAAGCACATCGCCTTGAATTCAGGAAGATTTCTGCAGTTCTAGATGTCACCTGAAATGTCTTTTTCTATTCATTTAACATTTCAGATCAGCCGGTATCTGTGTTGATGTCATATTGGAATTTGATAACATGGGATAATAGAGGTAAAGGATGCAAAAGTAATTTCTGGTAGGACTGCGAATGTTTATATGTTTTGTACACCTGGCTTAGTCTCTGTTCAAAGAGATAAATTTTTATAGATGGTTTATTGAAAATAGATGGAATTTTGTATTTAGATTACTGCATCTAACAAGTGTAAATTCTCATTACCGGTACTCATGTTAAATTTTATATGGACAGAAGAGGGATCTAACGTATATAAATGTACATGTATTATTGATATGATCAGCAGAGTGAAATTGATTTCGCACAAAAGATATATGTATTTGTTTTGTATTCTAACAGTTCCATTTGTTTTTTATCACATTAATCTGTTTATTTTTAAATACTTGATTACATTGGGAATACTTTACGACACTTTTATCAAACCTGGCATAAAATTCATCCAGGCGAATAAATTGAAATTAAAGTTATGATGTCATTCAAATATCCAAATGTTAATGAGATCGTATATTTCAGGAGGATAATTTCAGTCAGCATAAAGTGTAATTGATTGCAATGACAATTTCCCATAATGCATAATTAAAAAAAACCATTTCAGAATATTTAAAAGCAGGAAATAAATGATCTAGTTGAGCAGATACAAAGTAGATGGAATGAAAAATCAAAGGGTTGTGGAAAAAAGAAAAAAATATGTTCATTTCGTAACTAGTAAATGTAAAGGGAAAGGTGGAAATTAAAATTTGAATTGATGTTAAAGATTTTCTATAGATTTTATTTGTGTTTCAATTACCAACAGCAGTGAAGAATATATACAGTGGAACCTCGCTATTAAGACCACCTAACTGACTGACTCAAAGTGGCCTTATTAGTGAGGTGGTCTCTTAAGTAAGGTTCTGTACTGATACAGTTTTAATGAAGAGACTGGAAATTCATGGTCTTAATTGTGAGGTGGTCTCCTAAGCGAGGTGGTCTTTAGGCGAGGTTCCACTGTATATATATAGTGAAACCTCACCTAAATCTAAAACTGTATCAGTACAAAACTTCATTTAAGAGACCACCTCACTAACAAGGCCACTTTGAGTCAGTCAGTTAGGTGGTCTTAATAGCGAGGTTCCACTGTACAGACTGCCTGACTGACTGATTCAAAGTGGTCTGATTAGTGAGGTGGTCTGATTAGTGAGGTTCTGGAGGTATTAGATGTTTATCAAGAGATTGGAAGTTTATGGTCTGAAATGTGAGGTGGTAATGTACAATTTATAAACATGTATTATTTTAATACATAATCCAGTCCAGCTATGTCATGACTCTAATCAAGATGATATTTATTACACTTTTACAGATCGTAGCCTTCCGTGTCGTATCATTTAGCATGGGTCAATAAGAAGCAACACATGATTCATTGCCCTGACAAGGAGTTAAAATAAAAAATGACATGATGCCTGGATATATATATAGTGATGGACAAAAGCTCTCTGTAGATCATAGATTGTGATGGTGTGTAAATATGGCTGGGATTAAAATGGTGTAGTGATGAAGATGCTCTCTAAAAAACAGTATGACCTTGTTTCGGAAGATGGTTATGATACACGAATTCCTCTCCATAATGACGATGCATTTCAACATGGTATACACTTTCAAGCAAAGGTAAATATCTTTTTATTTCATATTTAAATTTGATTTTATTAAAATATATATATATATATATAAAAATATAAAATATATTCTATTTGAGAGTGCTTGGTGAATATTGAACACTTTATAGTGTTAACATGAAATATGTAATGTAAGAATGTTCCTGTGATGTTTATATATATATATATATATATATATATATATATATATATATATATATATATATATATATATAGATTTGCTTAATGCTATAAGGATAATGGAGATTTCTTTGACAGAACCCAGGTGTTTGTTATCCCCTTGATTGCTGATAAATGAGATAGCTCAGTAGGCTAAATGTATGTACATATATCTAAAGGAAAATCGGATGAAGTTACATGTTGGGAATTAAATATTAACTGACTTTAGATACCCTTGGTTTAAATATAAAAACATTTTTCAAGTAGTGCCTCCATTTCATGAACCTTGTTTTCGAAATTATTGAATTAACAATTTTTAAAGTTGAAAATTATGAAAACTACACAAATGTACTTGTATTGCGATTATATATAGAAATATCTTACAAGTATCTCTCCATGTACATTTGTAGATCTTACTTGAATTTACAATGTTTTTTACCTATAACCCGTACACTCCGCCAAATGGTTAGAGCATCGCGTGTTGATCCATACAATCTCTTACTTCTGATCAGTGCAGATTGTAGCCCTGCTGAAATCAAAGCTGATTTTGTGAGAAGGTTTGCCAGTTTACATGTACATGCAGAAGGTCTATGGTCTATGGTCTATGGTCTATGGTCTATGGTCTATGGTCTATGGTCTCTTCCAGAATACATTGTAACCGGGTTTTCTCCACCTGCACTAAAAACTGGTCGCCACCATATAACTGAAAATTTGTTGAATGTGGTGTAAAACACTACAAAATAAAATAAATAGATATAATTATCGGTACACAAGTCAGATTGTATGTAAGTGACTGCAGGCGTTTTTACCTCTAATTAATTGTAGTTTGTATAATTATTTACAGACATCTGTTAATGATAATTTTGTAAATATGATTTTTTTTAATGTATTTTTCATCTAGAGTGTCAGGCATATAAAATGTTTAACTTACTTTTAACTTTGTTGTTATTAGCTTTCATTGGACTCCTATGCAATAGAAATGTTGAATTTACTCAATAATTCTTATGCTCAACTATTATCAATGGTTTTTTACTTTATTGTTGTTTTTTTTTTACTTTATTGTTGTTTTTTTTTTACTTTATTGTTGTTTTTTTTACTTTATTGTTGTGTTTTTTTTACTTAATTGTTGTTTTTTTTAAAAAGTTCGGGATGTGAATGAAGGGGAAGTACAATAAAGTCAAACTTGTTTATGAGGACCACTCAAGCTAACAGGCAAAAGTGGCCATTGTAGACAGGTAGCTTTTATAAAGAAGTTTATTCATTATAAAATAAAAAGATTAACAAAGGTCATGTTTGAATGACCTTTATAGGCAAGTGCTCTTTATACAGAAGTGACCTTCAATGCAAGTTTGGCTGTATTTATTTGAATACAGTTTGGTTGACAGGGCATACATGTATTATGGTACAGGAATGTCTATCTGTCCGTTATCTGTCCATCTGTAATGCTTTGTCCAGCCTATAATTCTACAAGCCTCATGATAATATCCTTATACACGTATTATGGTACAGGAATGTCTATCTGTTCATTATCTGTCCATCTGTTATGCTTTGTCCAGCCTATAATTCTACAAGCCTCATGATAATATCCTTATACACGTATTATGGTACAGGAATGTCTATCTGTCCATTATCTGTCCATTGGTAATGCTTTGTCCAGCCTATAATTCTACAAGCCTCATGATAATATCCTTATACACGTATTATGGTACAGGAATGGATATCTGTCCATTATCTGTCCATTGGTAATGCTTTGTCCAGCCTATAATTCTACAAGCCTCATGATAATATCCTTATACACGTATTATGGTACAGGAATGTCTATCTGCCCATTATCTGTCCATCTGTAATGCTTTGTCCAGTCTATAATTCTACAAGCCTCATGATAATATCCTTATACATGTATTATGTTACAGTGATGTATATCTGTTCATTATCTGTCCATCTGTTATGCTTTGTCCAGCCTATAATTTCTATAAGCCTTATGATAATATCCTTATACATGTATTATGTTACAGTGATGTATATCTGTCCATTAGCTGTCCATCTGTTATGCTTTGTCCAGCCTATAATTTCTGTAAGCCTCATGTTAATATCCTTACACATGTATTATGGCACAGCAATGTCTATCTGTCCATTATCTGTCCATCTGTAATGCTTTGTCCAGCCTATAATTTCTACAAGCCTTATGATAATATCCTTATACAGTTGAACCTATTTTGAAAGACCACCTGTCTTCTGAGAACACATTCTGACAACCACTTAATTAAAAAATCCTTTAAATGAAACCTCTTTTGATAGACCACCTGTCTTCAGAGACCACATTTCAGTGCCAGAAGGTATGGCTCTTAAGATAGTTTCACTGTACTTGGTATAAATGTTCTTCATGGGAAGGTGGAATGTCATATTCTAGACTCAAGTCCTAATGTAATTAATGTAACTAGGTCAGTACAGATACAGTATAATCTGATATTTTTGTCAGTAGGTCAGCAGATACAGTATAACCTGATATTTAGGTCATCACAGATATAGTATGACCTGGTATTTTGGTCACAACAAATATCATATAATTTGGTATTTAGGTCAGTAGGTCAACACAAATACAGTATAAACTGGTTTTTAATGTAGATCAGCACCAATACAGTATAACTTGTTATCTATATCAGTAGGTCAGCAGATACAGTATAAACTGGTTTTAAGTAAGCACCCATTCAGTATAACCTGATGTTTAGGTCAGTAGGTCAGCCATATACAGTACAACCTTATATTTAGGGCAGTGCCAATACAGTGTACCTGGTATTTAGTCAAAAGGTCAACAAAGATATGGTATACCCCTATATTTAGGTCAGTAAATCAGCACATATATAGTATAACCTGGTATTTAGGACAGTACCATATAGTATAACCTGGTATTTAGTTCAGTAGGTCATTAGAGATTCAGTGTAACCCAGTATTTAGGTCAGTAGGTCAACACAAATACAAAGTATGATGACAAGATGGATAAATTCTTATTTTTTACTTTATAATTCATATAAGACTCTTTGTGTCATTAAAACATTTGATTTCATTGGAACTTTGAAATGAAGTATTAAGGTTTAATTGTGAGCTCTTGTTGTTAAATTACAGAAAAAGAGTATAACATAAATTTCCAATTTGATCATTTACCATTTTTTTGAAAGACAATAAATAAATTTCTGAGAATGAAATGTTTTTCGTACTACCTACCTACCCTATGTCATTTTGGGGCATGTACATGTAATAGGAAACACATGTATATCTTATGTTGGCCTAAGGAACCACTATGCATGTTGTAAATGATCTTCACCCTGACCACATTCAGTGACTTTTGTGAGTTACAATTTGTCAGAATTCATCAGTGCTGAAAGATCACTTACCCTTCTGTAGACAGACTCTCTCACCACAATCTCTATTGTAGATCATGTGATAGTCATGTACCTAATTTAAGCCAGACATGGTATGAGTGACTTCAATATGCCCGTCTTAAATTGAATCTGGGGTAATATGTTTCATATATATATGTTTATAAATAGATATAAACAAGTCCTGTATATATACTGCAAAATTAATAACAAGATTTTGTATATGTGTATATTGTGGGAGTTAAAAATCAAGTATCCAGGCAACGGAAAAAAATGATCAATCAGAAATCTTGAGAAATTGATTTTTGAATCATCTGGTACTTCAAGCTGTTATTTCAGTTATAAAACAATTTTAAAGTTTGAAAAAAAAAAATACAAAAAGTGTTTTGAAACATTCTCAATGTTTCTTACTTCCAGTAGCAGGCATATTTGTTCTCTCTCTCTTGTCAGTCTTGAATAGAAACTAGCCCCAACAATGGATATAAAAGGCAAATTTCCAAATCCAATAGTCATTGTCTAACTACAGTCACTTACAGAGACGTGCAAAGTAATAAAATTTGAGTAATACTCACTTATAATCAACCTAGTCCATTTACTTTGTTGGAACATTCTGTAGGCTAATATACAGTCACAAATCATGTGTAAATAATCAGTTAATTAGCTCACCTGGCCATGAGGGCCAAAATGAGCTACTGCTATGGCTCAATGTTTGTCATCCATTGTATGTCGTCCTTCTTCTGTTGTCGTCCCTTCGTCAAGTTTTCCATTTAAACAACTTCTTCTCAAGAACCACTAGGCTGATTTCAACCAAATTTGACAGGAGACTTGGCCCAGCTAAAGCTTGAAGTTTGTGAGAAAAAGTCATGACTTTCACTCATTGCTGTTTCTGATAACAATATTAGTCCGGTTATAAGTCACACCCGATAATCTGTTAATTGTTGGCAAAACACTTGGATTGCTGAAGCAATGTTTTTTGAAGCAGATATTGAAAAACCAATGTGTTGTATTACTTCTGTGTGATGTAGTCCATCGTGTGTCCGTCCGTCCATAAACTTTTCACATTTTTGACTTCTCTGCCAAAATCACAGAAGGAATTTTGATGAAACTTTATAGGAAGCAAGTACACAAGGTCCTCTACCGAGTTTGTTCATTTTAGCCCAATCTGCCCAGGGGTGGATCCAGGGTGGGGCAAAAAATGTCCCATTGGGTACCCCTCTTTAAAAATCTTCTCCTCTAGAACCATTGCATGAATTGAAAAACTAACTGTATCCGAGTGATCTACATAGATCTATGATTAAAGTTTGTTAATTTCTTGGAAATCAGAAAATTAGACTTTGTAATTTACATTTATATTTGTTTGATTTTCTTTGATTTTCTCCCCTATTATTCGTTATAATGCATTTATTTTATGTGTTTTACCTATGATTTGGTAGATAAATGCTTTCCTGAAAGAATTTTGCTGAAATTTAATTTTTGAATTTTTTATGAATTTTTTAAGATTGCAAAAATGAAGGAAGGGGGGTAATTTTCTGCATTTTCAACTTCTTCTCCAAAATCGCTGAAGGGATTTTGATAAAACTTTATAGGAAGTAAGTACTCAAGGTCCTCTGTGTTTGTTAATTTTGAGCAGATCAGCTAAGGGGTGGATCCAGGTTGGGAGAAAAGAGGCCTGGGGGGTATCCCTCTTTAAAAATCTTCTTCAGAACTGCTACATGGATTGAAAAACTAATTGCATCTGAGTGATTTTTATGGATGCATGATTCAATTTCCTGCTTTTGGAATAAAGTGGAAAACTAATTTTTAACATTTTTTAACATCTTTCCCACTTTTGTCATTTTCATTTATTTTTAAGTCTCTTCCACTCCTAAGGAGTGTTAAAATAATTTGTAAATTTGAGATTCCCATATACGTAAGATACCAATACAGTCCAGGTGAGCGATGTGGCCCGTGGGCCTCTTGTATTACTTTTGTGTGATGTCTATAGTAATCATACAGTATGTATTTGATTTGATTTTTATGCCCTCATTCTGAAAGGTCTGCCAGGCATCTAGTATTTTGATCATCGGTCTGTCTGTCTGTTTGTGTGTTTGTTTGTCTGCCTGTCAATAATTCTGTCCCTCTGACATTTAAAGTGCAATATTTCAAGTTTGGATTGTGATATAGTAACCAAACTTAGACTGTAAGTTCATCTAAGGGTTGATCACTCTTAATCACTGACATCACATGCCCCTGGGGATGGAATGGGGTCAAAATGTAGGACATTGCTATATTTATAGTTTGGATTATGATACAGTTGAAACTGTGGGCTTTCGTGTGTCACAAACACAACTTTTTTTTATTTTATTTTAATTTTTGTTTTATGCCACACACAACAATTTTTCAGTTATATGGTGGAGGAGAGAACCCGCTTATAATGTACCTGGGAAGAGACCACCAGCCTTCCGCAAGTAAACTGGCAAACTTTCTCACAAAAATCAGCTTAGGTTCCAGTGGGGCTTAAACCTGAGCTGACCGGAATGAAAGACATCATGGCTCAAAGCGCAATGATCTAACTATTTGGACATTGAGTTATGTATTTGAAGCAGAAAGTGAGAAATCAATGTTTTGTGTAACTTTTCTGTAATATACCAATGTAACTCATACAGTAATACCTGTGTTTAGCGGACAGTTGCTGGGCTCATAAATTTGTCTGTTGTAGACAGGTGTCCACTGAATGAAGGATGACCATTCACTGCTAAACATTCATAAATGTATAATCAACACAAATTGTTCTTGCTATAAACTGTTATGATGCAATGCAAGAAAATTAATATCAAGCAAAAAAAAAAAACAAACAAACAAACAAAAACAAAATAGAATATTGTTGGAGTGTTTCTCAAGATAGAAGTCAGGACATACGCCTTATTGAGAAATATTGTGTGGCAATGGAAGTCGATTATAGGAAGATTGTCCCCTAATTCAAGGTTAAAAAGCAGAAATTTTGCATATTAGCCCAACAACTTTGTCTGTTTATATCAGGGTTTAAGGAGGTGTCCATTTATTCAAAACAGACGCTAAAGAAAATTGGGACCTAGACGAACTGTTCATTATCAGAGAGGGTCTGTTGAATTAAGGTGTCCGTTATGACAGGTTTTACTGTAATTATACATGTATTTAAAGTAAGAACTGACAAATCAATGTGTTGAATAACTTTTGTGTGATATCTGTAGCATTTATACATGTATTTAAAGCAGGAACTGAAAAAAAACCAATGCATTGCATAACTTTTATGTAATGTCTGTCCTAGTAATTCTTGTATTTTTGTTCATACCAAGAAAATATGTATACAGAAACTAGTCAATGAGATGACTGAGCTATAAAACCAGAGTTACAAATTCTGCAATGTATATGGGCTGTTTCCTTTACAGTTATCTAATTTGAAAATAAATGGCACTGCCAGATGGTCGGAAATCTGCACCTGCTGAAGTCTGTATGATAGGTTTATCGGCCTCAGTTCATCAAACTTTTCAAGAATGTTTCAACAATTTTATTTGATATGTTTTGTTCAAGCTTTATGGGGAAAACTCAGCAGTATTTAAATCACTAGTGGATTTCTGCTCTTGTTAATCTCCTACCGGTGAAGTGGGGGAGTGGTGGGGACTACAGGTCTTGTCTACTTCTGTCCCTCTACATGTATCTGTTTGTCCTTCTGTCTAACTGTCTATGGTATTTGTCAGTGTGTCTGTCCGTCCTTGTATCTATCTGTCCATCCTTTTATCTATCTGTCTGTCTCTGTGTCTGTTTGTTCATTTCTGTATCTATCTGTCCGTCCTTGTGTCTATCTGTCCATCCTTTTATCTATCTGTCTGTCCCTGTGTCTGTTTGTTCATTCCTGTATCTATCTGTCCGTCCTTGTGTCTATCTGTCCATCCTTTTATCTATCTGTCCCTGTGTCTGTTTGTTCATTCCTGTATCTATCTGTCCGTCCTTGTGTCTATCTGTCAGTCTATCTGTTGTCCTTGTGTCTCTCTGTCAGTCCATTCTGTTAAGTTTTGATCAAGGTTTGTAATTGCTAATTATTCACTCAATTATGATGTTGGGACAGGGAGGTGACATTATTGATACATATTGATTCTACTCCTTAAAAGAGCTTCTGTTTGAAGGATCGTTTAAATGAGTGGTCCTCAGAATGCAGTCCCACAAGAATTGTGGTCTACGATGAGAAAAATAGACCGTTTTTACTGTAAGATGAGTTTTATTACTGTTAATTAAATGGTTGTAACTTGTCTATTTTGAGACTAATTTTATGTTTATGTTTACTTGGTCCTCTATGCTACACTAAACAATTTTATATGGTGGTGGACAGTAGTTGTTTTCAGTGGTGCTGGAGAAAACTCCATTATAATGTACTGGCAAAGAAAACCAACAACATTCCACAAATAAATTGGCAAACTTTTGCATAAAACCCGCTTAGGTTCCAATAAAGTGCAGTGCTCTATGACCACAAAGGTCATCTGTATACTACATCTAAAGATGAAAAACTACAAAGTCATTTCTTATTTAAGTTTATATACATGATGTGCAAGAAACTTGTAAGGAATTATCTGAAGCTCATTGTGACAAAGTACATGAAATGGGGTCAAAGGTCAAGGTAACAGGTACCTAAGTAAACACAATATATCTGCTCCACAATTGACCAAATTTGCCAGTTGGGCATCTTATTAGGTGCCTTTGACCTGTTGTAACTGGGTAAATCTTATGTCTTATTTCAAGTGCCATATTTGACCCAATATTAATGCCCATGTCCCTACAAGCACTCTACCCATTATACACTGCTATAGTGAAGATTTACTGACCTATTTTTGCACACGATCAAATATTTTTTTGTAGCTGGTTGACGAAAATGTTGACTAGAAAACTGTAAGTAACAGTTTATCTCTAGTACTCGCTCCCGCCAGCTACAGGAGATTGTTAATGGGTGTCCTACAACAACCGTACCTTATAAAAAATTAACTGTTTTACATCAATCTGAGTATTACTTGATACCAGTAACTGAGCACACATTTTTCCTACCTTTTTGTAGCGCTTTGGGCACTTAATGGGTTGAATACAGTATTAAAAATGCCACACAGTTATTGGCATAGCGATGTTTCTGTTTTCCATATTCTGCAAATCCCTGGACTACAGATAAGCTTCATATCTGTATTTTGTATGTCTTACATTACATCAGACAAGGTAATCGAATTCCAGACACAAAGCCACTGTAAATCAGAACTTACGAATGAGATACTCAAACTTTTCCCATAAAAATATCAGTATATGTCATGTGTTGTGTATCTTACACTTAAATGTAAATGTGATTTTTAAAAGTCATAAACATTGATAATTTTCATAAATAAAGAAATATGAGGTGGTTGATTTCTGAGATTTGGGTGGGGTTGAAAATCTGCCATTTAACTTTGATTGGAGTACAGTATCAGAATAAATGAAGCAAACACTATTGTTGAAACAAAATTTACTGGATGATGGAGTTATAGGATTACATTTATGGTGTCATAGCATGTCAACAACATGTATTACTTCGCTTGTTAGATCACGTGGTCAAAATGGACGAATGAGCTACAAAATGTATGTCTATCTCTGTCCTTGTCTGTCGTCTTCCATTCATTAGCAGAAAATATCAGTTGGATAATTGGCTAGAGTTGTTGCAGGTGATCCCCTTAAGGTGTGTTAGGTGGTGTAAGTGGTGCTTTATGCTGATTTAAATAAATTTCAGTCATATGGTGGTGGCCAGTTGTTAAATGTGGAAAAGAGAGCACCTGGTTATAGTGTGGAGACCACCAGCTTTGTGTAGGTAAACTGGCAGACTTTCTCACATTATCAGCTTAACTTCCAGTGGTGCTTGGACCATGTTAACTAGAAGTTAGAGACTTCATAGGGTAAACTTATGGCCATGAAGGCCCCACCTGTAATATAGAGAAAGGTGGGCTGACAAAAATGAGGAAAATTGTCTTTCCCTATATTTGATGTAAAACCACATTTTTTCTGAACACTCTTGAAGAGTCATTACTAAAGCATAACACTTCTATGAAACTTATACCATAGAATCAAAATACTTTCATTGTATATTTGATGATAATGTTAAAATCTTATATTTTCAAGAAGATTGATGTCCTTTATACAGTGTATTGCAACACATGTATATTCATATACCAATACCAAATGGTTTGATGCTAAGATGACTAGGTGTTAAAATCATGTACATTACAGTGCTACCGTGCTAACATGTTCATAGGTTTTCTGAAAATAGATCATGCGATCAACCATCTTCAAAAAGTGGCTGCTGAAAACGGTGTGACCAAGCATTTTGTCCTGAATATCACTGGCCGCTGGCCACGTTAGATAGGTGGCTGCTGGTTTAGGTATATTTATATAGTAAAATTGATTGGGGGAAATACTAACTGGCTGTTGAAGACAAGTGGCTGCTGAAAACAGGTGGCCTTTAAGGCAGGTTTGACTGTATATTGTTTTGTATGAAATAGAGAAAAATAGAAAATTTCCTCACTTTTGTCACCTTGCTGTAGCGAGACAAATATAAGACACAATGATTGACATTTGCATACATTTCTAGACTTCTTGTCTTTTTAACTGTCAGATGTTTACCCAACAAGCTGAAGATCATTCACATGATATTTGATAACTTTGAAACTGAAAGTGATCTGTTAAGTGGTAAAGTAGAACCTGTCTTGTGAGACCACTGTCACAAAAGACCACCTGTCTTTTGAGACCACTATCACAAAAGACCACCTGTCTTACGAGACCACTGTTATGAAAGACCACCTGTCTTGTGAGACCACTGTCACAAACTATTACTTGTCTTGTTAGGCTATCATGATAGATTACCTGTCTTATGAGACAACTGTCACAAAAGACCACCTGTCTTGTGAGACCAGACAGGCTTACAGTGTGGTCACTGTTAGAGGTATGTATGATTCTGGCTGATGGGTTAAGTGGTTGGAACATACTGTATAGGCTTACAGTGAGGTCATAGTTAGAGGTATGTGTGTTACTGGGTTAGAGGTATGTGTTGTACTGGGTTAGAGGTATGTGTATTACTGTGTTAGAGTTATGTGTGTTACTGGGTTAGGGGTATTATGTGTTACTGGGTTAGAGTTATCTGTTACTGGGTTAGGGGTATTATGTGTTACTGGTTTAGAGGTATGTGTGTTACATGGCTAGAGGTATGCATGTTACTGGGTTAAGGGGTATGTGTTTTACTGGGTTAGAGGTATGTGTATTACTGAGTTAGAGGTATGTGTTACTTGGTTAAAGGCATGCATGTTTCTGGGTTAAAGGTACTGTATTAGAGGTATGTGTGTTACTGGCTGATGATTGAGGTGGTTGAATCACATCAGACAGGCTCAGACTGGGGTCACAGTTAAAGGTATGTGTTACTGGCTGATGTCACAGGTGAGAGACTCAGGTGGTTGAAACACAGCAGACAGGTTTACACTGGGGTCACTTCAGTATGTAGATGTTACTTAGGAGCAGATGTTATGTACAGAATTGATAGATTGATAACAACATGTGTTGATATACATGACTGACAATGTGGTCTTACAATAATAAACATATATCTACCACAGTATTGGTAAGTCGGGGAATAAAAGAGCAATGTCTATCCTATATAGATTAGAGCAATTCTAGAATACTGCACACCTGGAAATTTTCGGCCCTGGTTATTTTTGCCCTTTCATGACAGAAATCATTTACCTGGTCTAAAAACTGCCCTTAACTCATTCACCCCTAAAGACACATTTGGACTTATCCTAGTCATTGATTTATAGAGGAGTCCATTTTTTTCAGGGGTTAATGAGTTAACCATCACAGTTTATAGATGGTATGTATATCCGTGCTTTATTTATTTAGCTTGAACATTTTGTTTTCATTTTAAATTCGCCCTCGCGTCTAAGGGCAAAAATAGTGGAAATTAAACGGGGGCGAAAAATTTCAAATGCCAGGTAATTCTTGAACAGTATTTCCTATGTTCTAGAACTGTTCCCTTAATGAAGTCATTCAATAACAAAATCTCCAGAACTTTTGTTCAAAAACTGCTCCAGCACTTATGTGTTCTTAATTAATTATAGAATTATAGTTCTAGTACAGTTCTCTTAAAAAGATTATTTAACAAAGAGGTTTTCAGAATGTGGTATCAGGAGACAGGTGCTCTTTTATGTGAGCAGTTTCTCAAGACAGCTGGTTCCACTGTATGAAACAACAGTGAAACTCTCAGTGGAATGAAAAATATAAAAAAACAGCACTAGGTTTATCAGGGGAATGGATGTTGTCTGGATACTGAGGCTATCAGTTTGGTCAAATGATAAATGATGAACTCCAGAAGACATTATCAAAAGCGATGAAGGAATGCTGCGTAACCTTTCACACTGTTGCTACTGACATAGACTTGTTATCTCAAGCCACCAGATTTACTCAGTGCTCAAGTTCAACTTACTTTTTTATGATTTTAAGCTGAAAACATGCAAAATCTATGCTGCAAATAAATATGTTTGTAAATTGATGGCATATAGTTGTAAATAAGGAATCAAATTATTGTTCATTTGAATAAATCTTAAGAATTATTTTTTTTTAAATTTAGTACATACACTGTACTCAAATTTTTAAAACCCAAGTCAAGGTACTTATTTATTTATTTTTTTTTTTTTACAAGAAATCATGTGTGACCCAATTTTTTTTTTATGTAAATGATGAAAAATAATATGGTAATGTGATTTTCTATTCAAATGCAAAACTTTTACAAACATCTGTGTATTGAAAATACTCAAATAAAAGTTGAGCTTGAGCACTAAGTAAATTTGGTGACTTGGGACCCTGAGTACTTTCTTGTGTATTCACCCCTATAGTCACATTTAGACTCAACTAAATCAGTTAATGGTATGGTCCACTGGTTTAAATTTGCCATCTCATTTAAGTCATTGACCCCTGTAGCCACATTTGGACTCATCCAGTTCAAAGAACGATAAAGTCCACTGTCAAAATTCAGGAGTGTATAATTTAGAATCCAAATTTCAAGATGATTTTACATTCAATATTAACTTGTTCACCCTTGAATTATGACAATGGACTTTACAGTTACTAGTTTGGGTGAGTCTAAATGTGACCATAGGGATTGATGAGTTTAAAAAGAGTTAAAATGGTGAAAATTAAACAACGCCACACTTTTAACCCATTTACCCCTAAAGACACATTTGGACTAGCCTAAATCATTGATTTATAGAAGAGTCCATTATTTTTCAGCGGTTGATGAGTTAAGTATGCCAAATTACTTATAAGGTGTTGACTCCGAACTTACATGTACGAAGTTTGGCAGCACACACACATGTCAGCTATCTCACCTCTCTCAGGTGTGGATCCAGAGCGGAAGAGGTGTATAGTCTTCCTCAAGTGTTGATTGTATTGATTTTATCTCAAGAAAAAGAACATTATTATGTGAAGCTGATTCCTCGGTGATGATAATTTTCTTCTTAGCCAGCTATAAAGTAAGCACTAAATTACATTTCATTTTATCATTAGTTTGAACTGTTGAACTCTTGAGACAAAAATCATATTACAAGTGGGTAATTCTCACAGCCTGTTGAATCATTGATATCAGGAGGACATATTGTGTCTCATTTACGACCAATCTTACTTTTTATCGTCAAAATACCAAATAAAACACAATATGCTTCTATTGCATTCGCAACTTTTCATAAAGATATGATTCAGTAAACATTTTTTATAAGGAGGGGCACAGCTCATATAGCACTTTTTATGGTTTGCAGTGTTGAAATACAAGAAAATGTTAATTTACATGGAATACTATGATTTGATATGAAAATTTGAAATTCTATAGCTCTGCATCATAAATAGTTCTTGTCTTAATCTAGTCAGCACTATGGGTTTGGGGCCAATAGAATTTGGGTTTGGGGGCCAATAGAATTTGGGTTTGGGGCCAATAGAATTTGGGTTTGGGGCCAATAGAATTTGGTTTAAGGTCTCTGTTCCAGTTTAACTGTTGCTCACCACTCAATCAATAGTTCCACAGGTAGCGGACATATTGATGTGAAGAAACATTCTCAAAATTCTTGTTTTATTCACAGAAAAAATATATAAACGTCTCAGGGTTTTCCCTTACGCATGTTTCCTGTGTCTCTGATGCCCAAAATGAATAAAACTGAGTCCCTGGGGCCCACTATAACTCTTTATAACTGAAGTCATTTTGAATCTGGGATTGAAAAAGGGTATCATTTTTTTCATCATCTGGATATATCAGGTCTCTGTTACTCAGTGGGATTTAAAAATATTTCTTGGGACTCACAAATCTTGATCTTGTGGGTCTAAGGGACACACTAAAATTTAACCATCGGGTAAATCCTGGCGTCTGATGGTGAAAGTCGTAGCCAATGTCATTTTGTCAGCTTTTGACTATAAGTCTTTAGATTTTACCGCATAGATTTTGTTCTGGAGTTTCTTCTCATCTGCCTGAATCTCTAGTGCACAGATTTATGGATTTGGTTCCACTAATTCTACAGAAGTTGTATCAGACATGTAATTGCATGGGTCATTTACTCACACCTCGAAGAAGTTAATTCAACTTTTCAAGTTGGTTGATTCTTGTCAAGTCTGCCATCAGAGAACAAATCATTTTGTCAGACATTGCAGTGATTGTGGCAGTTTGGATTAATGTACATTAAAAGTCTTGTTGCAATGCCTGCACTGCTTCACTGCCCATGAACCAGTGTTGTGTAAAATGTAATTTTGTAGTAGCGTAAAATAACCTCTTGGTCATTTATTTTATACAGATACACTTAACAATAAGGCTAAGATTGAAATCAACTGCTTGCATGGTACATTCAGAATTTTTATTTTGAAATATACATGAAAAAGCGAAAATGAAAAGTCATTTATTTGTGTAATATTGCAAGAACATTGAATATTCTAAATTCTTGTCATTTTTCTGATTCTAAATAAGCAGTGCTTTCTCTAGTTCAGACAGCTTGCGATGATTTAGTGGCAGAGTACTAACTGACAAGCAGACGGTCACGGTTTTAATTTTTGGTACTGTGTCGTAACAAACACTTTTACAAATGGTAGCAGGGGCTAATAGACCCTTTTTGGGACAGGGCCATGTACCCTTTCAGTAGGGAATTTTATGTCACAGTGGGCTAAATTTGGTAAAACTAAAAGTAACAATGGTCATTTTATTAATGGAAATTAAGATACAATACTTGTGATACATTTAAATTTTAGCTCACCTGAGCCGAAGGCTCCATTGAGCTATTGTGATCACTCCTTGTCCATCTGTAAACTTTTCATATTTTTCGATTTTTTCTCTGAAACCAATGAAAGGATTTTGAAGAAACTTGACAGGAAGCAAGTGCTCAAGGTCCTTTAATAAGTTTGTAGTTTTTAGCCAGATTGACCCAGGGGTGGATCCAGGGTAGGGCAGAATAGGTCCTAAAAGGCACCCCTCTTTAAAAATCTTCTTTTCCAGAACCACTGCATGAATTGAAAAACGGATTATTTCTGAGTGATCTACATTGATTTATGATTCAAGTTTTTTTTTTTTTATAGATGTGTTTTGTATATGGTTTAAGAAATGTTTTTGTGCAAGAATTTTGCTGAAATTTAATCTCTAGAATTTTTTTATGAAATTCTTAAAACATCAATATTCATGTTTCTTGACCAGATATTTTCATTGGTCTTCTTCCCACATTTGTATATGGTTCTCAGGTGAGCGAATGAGGCCCTCTTGGGCCACTTGTTTATTAAACTGACAACATGGTGTTCATCTGAAGACATGGAGGTTTTTTAATTGAGCAGTGCATGTACTTTTAAGTTGTAAATTTTTCTGTAAACTTTTGTCTGGATTTTGGCAGGAAGTACATGTACCTTGATATAAAGCTGTATAATATTTGCAAATAAAAAGGGACTAGGACCAATAGGGACTCCAAAAGGGATATTTTAAAAATCTTCTAAGTAAACAGAAAATATCATTTTTTTATCATCTATAGACATTTTTTACTTTTTCTACGATGTTGACCATATTTGCCAGGTAGCATCTTAAGGCCCCTTGGGCCTCTTTTTAGATGTTTTGATTGTAAACCCTGTAGGTAAACTTCAAAACCAAAATGAAAGTTATGAATTTTAAAAGTACTAACTCAGAAATTGACAAGTTTTGATACGCCAGTGTAACACTGTCCAAGATCTGTTAAGTACATCAAAATCTGTGGAACATTTATATAGGAATTACACTTAGCTTAGATTTTCTGCAACATTTTTATCCTTGTACCATCTGACCTAGTTCAAAGTGCAAAAAGTTTACGCTACATATACCTGATGTATACAGTAAAACCATGTTATACTGCCATCATTTGTTCAGCCAAAATTTAGTGTTATAAAGGGATTTGGCAATAGGTTGAGGCAAACCTCAAATAAAATAATAGAGAAAATAGGAAAAGTGGCCATGACTTTAAAAAATTGTGGTGTATAGTGAAATGGCAAATGAAACAGGGAGCATTATAAAGAGTTTTTACTGTATAGTATAAAAATTCAACTTTAGATAGTTGTAAATTGGAACTTGTCTTGAGAGACCACCTCATGAAAGAACACCTGTCTTGAGATACCACCTTGTGAAAGACCACCTGTCTTGAGAGACCACCTCATGAAAGACCACCTGTCTTGGGATACCACCTTGTGAAGGACACCTGTCTTGAGAGACCACCTCATGAAAGACCACCTGTCTTGGGATACCACCTTGTGAAAGACCACCTGTCTTGAGAGACTACCTGTCTTGAGAGACCACCTCATGAAAGACCACCTGTCTTGGGATACCACCTTGTGAAAGACCACCTGTCTTGGGATACCACCTTGTGAAAGACCACCTTGTGAAAGACCACCTTGTGAAAGACCACTTGTCTTGAGAGACCACAATGTGAAAGACCACCTGTCTTGAGAGACCACCTCATGAAAGACCACCTGTCTTGGGATACCACCTTGTGAAAGACCACCTTGTGAAAGACCACTTGTCTTGAGAGACCACAATGTGAAAGACCACCTGTCTTGAGAGACTGCTTGTCATGAGAGACCAACTTGTGAAAGACCACCTGTCTTGAGAGACCACATTCCAAAAACCATGCAGCTTAACAATCCTTTGAATAATCTATTTTAAAGACCATTTGTCCTGAAAGAAAAAACACATTTCAATGGCAGAAGGGTTAGTCTCTCAAGACAGGTTTTACTGTATTTTTTTGTTTTTGAAAATGAAATTAAAAAAAAAAAACAACAAAAGCAAAAACCAAAAACACAGGCAAATCAATATTTGAAGAAAATCCTCAATCGTTGATGAGTATGATTTTAATCTAGGAGACGACTGCTAATTAAGGGATGTCACTATGTGATGCAGTACAGTGACATCTACTGGTGTTTTTAGTAACAACTAATAGCTTTTGATAAATGGTTGTCATTTAAATAAAACCAGGTAAGTTTTGAAATGGCATTTCTTGTTTACTTTTTGTTTTCATTACAAACAGCATAAACAAAACCGTTTTTTTTTCTTTATGAAAGAGGAGAGAGAGAGAGAGGGGAGGAAAAAAAGAAAAAGAGATCTAGAGAAACAGTTGGAGAGACAGAGGGCAAGAGACAGGGAGACAGACAGACAGACAGGGGGATTGGGAGAAGAGAGGAAAACAGGGAATGAGAGAGAGGAAGGGAGAGAGACAATAAGTTGGCGACAGAAAAAGAGATAGGAGAAGAAGACTAAAGAGACAGAGTCAAGATTTCTTCATTAGTGTGTTCCACAGATATGTCAATTGTTTTTGTTTCTGTTTTTTTTATTATTATTGTTGTTGCTTTTGTCTTTTTTACATCCTGCCAATAATTGCCAAGAATTGTTCACATATATATAGAGATGTCACTAGGTGAACTGCCACAAATTTTGCCTTTTCTATGAATGCTAAGCAATGGGAGTTCTTTCAGGTGCCACACCTGTGTGTCACTAGGTACTTTGGTTGTTAAAAATCAGACCAATATTTGTTTCTAGGGATCCAGTTTATGTACTGGTAATACTTTATTTGAATAATTTTTTTTTGTTTTTGTTTCAGTACATAGGGACGTTAGATGTACCCCGACCAAGCAGCAGAGTTGAAATAGTGGCTGCCATGAGGAAAATTAGGGTGAGTTTTCTATATTTTGAATTCATTGTTCCTGTCAGAAATTTTATGGAGCAGGGTTTCCTCAGAAAAGAGAGACAAAAATAAATTTGCATCTGTCTAATAGACAGCAAAAAAAATTTTTTTTCAAAGAACATTTTGCACATCACTAAAATCTAGAAAATGTATATTATATATTTATATATTGTATATTCTTATTTTTTGTTACACAAGCTCACATGCATTTCTTTTGTTTAGGATATTCTGTGAAAACCCCAACAAATCTATACATGTTTGTACATGTGTGTATCTTCCTGGCTCCCAGACTAACAAACAGCAAGGGTTAAAAAGCAAATGACTTTGGTGTAACCAAAGGTCACATGAAGTACATTTCATTTGCAGTAGGATTTGTATTGTTTTATATGGCTCCTGATAGACTAATTATAATCGCTCTGTATCCCTCACCAAACATTTGCAGAACAGATAATTAGAGTCAAAGAATTCTGTTCTTGTTAAGTATTTGCAGATGATCTGCAGAACAGTCAGAATGTATGTAATATCATAACTATCAGATCGTAGCTTTCGGATCATGGCACAGGGTATTGACAAATTCATATAACCTGGCGGATGTCTTGTAAACCTTTTCATGACCTGGATGAGTTCAGATGTTAGGTAATTCAGCATAACGACATCTATATAACACTGGCACAGCTATCCTGGGTTCGTGTCATCATACCTCTGTGTACTTACTGCAGAATGAAACATATTTCTTGTGAAGCTTGTATCAACGAAAATGTGACTGGAGTTGAATCATCCGTATGATAATGAAAAGGTTACTCCGCCCCTCCAAATCATATGAATCCGACAATACACTGAAATATATCAAAATAAATGTAGTTCATTACTTTTTAACATTGAAAAACAAAAATATGAAAGATAGTGTTAAATGCACAGAACAATGACATAAAATGAGCATTCAGTCAACCTGTGTGATCCTGATACATTCCTTTTAAGATCCATTTTTCAAACCAAGAATAACTCATCAGTCTCTTAAAAACAATGGACTCTTCTGTACATCAATGTCTTGGACCAGTCCAAATGTGTCTTTAGGGGTTAATGAGTTAAGAAAATGTTAATTATTTTCAAGGCATAGAACATAAAAGGGGAGATAATTAAATTCTTCTTTTGTCTGTTTGATTTGTGTTTTACTCAACAATTTTTCAGTTATATGGCTGTCAGAATTTTATGATGTAAAAGAGATTCTGGTTATAACGCATCCATCCGGGAAGAGATCATTGGTCTTTAGCAAGAAAACTGGCAAACAATACCTATAAAATCAACTTAGGTTTCAGCTGGAATAATCTTGTTAACAGTGGTCTATACAGAAGAACATGCAATATATATATCCTAGGATTTTTTTAAAATAAAGTTTTATCATAAATTGTCTACTGCCTGGTCTGTTTACAACTCTTTTTTAACATGTATAAATATAATCTTTGCTGTAAACATTATGTTATCATATCACGGAATGGGTGTCAAAACAGAAGATTTACAATGAAATATACATAGGTTATAGAGAAAATATACATAAAACATCTGTGTGTGTACAGGTAGTGTGGTGGTTTAAGTGCTCTTAGTTCACTAAGTGGTTAGCTATAGCTACATGTCTGTCCTTCAGATAAGACAGTAAAAACCGAGGTCCAGTGTCACAATAGGTGTTGGCACTTTAAAGAACCCTCACTGCTCAATGGCCCTAAGTGCCAAGCATAGGCCAGAATTTGAAGCCCTTCACCGGCATCTGGTGACGTCTCCATATGAGTTAAATATTCTTGAGTGGGACATTAAACAACAATACAACAACAACATGTAGCTACATGTATCAAAGTATAATGCCATTAAGGGTAAAGTTTCCATCTTGGGCAAGGCAACAAACTTATTGATATTGTGCAGTTTTATTCACTAAAATTTCACTCACCATCAGTGGTCTGGGTTAGAGCCCCACTTATACCTAAGTATTGCCAGTTTACTCATGGAAAGTCAGTGGTCTGGGTTAGAGCCCCACTTATACCTAAGTATTGCCTACTTACTCACGGAAAGTCAGTAGTCTGGGTTAGAGTCCCGCTGACACTTAAGTATTGCCAGTTTACTCACGGAAAGTCAGTGGCATTGGTTAGAGCCCCACTTATACCTAAGTATTGCCAGTTTACTCACAGAAAGTCAGTGGTCTGGGTTAGAGCCCCGCTGACACTTAAGTATTGCCAGTTTACTCATGGAAAGTCAGTGGCATTGGTTAGAGCCCCACTTAAACCTAAGTATTGCCACTTTACTCACGGAAAGTCAGTGGCCTTGGTTAGAGTGTAAGCTAATTAAATGAAGAAGTTTGCCAGTTTACTCACGGAGAGTCTTCAATGTACAATGTAACCAGTTTTTTCTCCTTCTTCAGCATCACTGCATAACTGAAAAAGTTTTGAATGTGGCTTAAAACAGTATTGAAACCACAACAAAAATTAATTCTTGTACGATGAATAAATTAAAAGTGCATATTACTACACAACTGTATGACATGCCATATATTCTAACAGGACTTCTGCAGTGGTCTAATGTTAAAGGGGAGGTCTGGGGTTTTATAACTGGTACAGGATTTCACAAAAGGTCGTAAAACGGAAAAAGAGGTTGTAAACCCAGTAATAGGATTACAGTCCATTTCATAAACAATTCCGATTACGGATTCACGCCAAAATTTATTCCATAATTTCCGACTGGGTCTAGGCAGACGTAAATCCTAAATCCTTCTTGTTTTCACCAAGATCACGTGAAATATTTTGAGAAATTGTTTGAAATAACAGACTAAGTTACTTTGTTTGATGAGTTAGAGGAAAATAAGAAAACCACTTATCTTCCTTCGATTGTGTTGATTAGGGAATGTATAACTGATCACAACACATCGTGTTCCGCAATTAAATATTTCAAGATAAGGTACTGATCTTGCCTTTTCCCCCACTAGACAATCATCTTTATTGACTCTCCTACAATGCATTCGACCTTTTCTGTTTGTTGAACAATAAAAAATATTTTTTAACCTTTATATTCTACACACTAAATAATCGGTAGTTGTAAGAAATTCCGACTTGCTTTATGAAATGGTCCTAAACGTTGTCGGTGAATGGTCATAAATCTAATCGGTAATTGTAAAGTTTCCGACCTTGTATGAAATGATGCCCTGGGTCTTACCAAAGACATTAAAAAATGGTTCCGGTAGTTAATCGGCCCGCACCAAACGAAGCACTTACTGTATTGTCTTCAATGCATAAGATTGGACAAAATTTGTGGTACCGAGTGACTTCACATCAAGCTGCTGACATCTCCATTACATTTAAATTTGATGAGTTGAAGTTCAAGGGACCACCTACATATGTAGAAAAGTTTGAAACATCAGGACTTGGGAATGGTAACCAAGAATCTTAGATGTTTAGTTTCAGATGTTCTATAAATTGTATCCGACTGTTTGGAAATCATATATGACACATGCGGTCATGATATTATATGATTAGTACTAAAATTAACTTAATTTTCGTGAAATTCAGGAGAAGAATTATCATTGGGCACTTTCATACACATGTAAATTTTGGCCTAGAATTATTTGTAGGAATTTTCAATGTTTTTATATAAATGGGCCCAACAATCTATTCGAAAACATCGAGAAATTTGAATCATATAAAAGTCTGAATTAGTAGCATTAAATAACAAAATTATTTGGAATTTGTCAATAGTTCAAAATATGGAGAAATTCAACTCATTGAAGTTCGACTCAGTGAAATTCTAATGTACATGTAAATGAAAAAATGAACTTGAAAACAAAAATAAAACGGAAAACAGTCTAACTGTGTTTTGTGACCTTTCTTTACAATCTGTACTAAACGGAAAACAGTCTAACTGTATTTTGTGACTGTTCTTTACAATCTGTACTAAAACGGAAAACAGTCTAACTGTATTTTGTGACCGTTCTTTACAATCTGTACTAAAACGGAAAACAGTCTAACTGTATTTTGTGACCTTTCTTTACAATCTGTACTAATACAGAAAACAGTCTAACTGTATTTTGTGACCATACTTTATAATCTGTACTAAAACGGAAAACAGTCTAACTGTATTTTGTGACTGTTCTTTACAATCTGTACTAAAACGGAAAACAGTCTAACTGTATTTTTGACCGTTCTTTACAATCTGTACTAATACGGAAAACAGTCTAACTGTATTTTTGACCGTTCTTTACAATCTGTACTAAAACGGAAAACAGTCTAACTGTATTTTGTGACCTTTCTTTACAATCTGTACTCCACTAATTTCTTTGTTATTATAAAATTTAAGTACTAATTCAGATATTTCTTTTTCATTGATATTTTGTTTGACTTTTGTAAAATAAAATATATGTAACAAATTGAGAGTCATTTTAACTTCCCTCTCACTCCTAAGTATTTAAATGGTATGCTCTTTTTCCATTGCTTTAGACCAGTCTATTTTGGTCCGTAGTGTTGGAAGGGTTAGTTTGTAGATGCCTGTATCTATAGAATTTAGGCTAATTTATCTGAGCCCATACAGAATTCTTGAACGATCTTTGAATTCAATTAATTGAGCACATGCAGAAATCTTGAGTGATCTTGGAATTCAATCAGTATTTTAAGATTTCATGTATACTTATCTTGATGTAATTTAAATTTAATACTGAAATTTTGAAGAAGATATAAACATTTATATGAAAAATTATTTGGCACTCAAGTAACACACTTTATATCATTAATAGTGATTTTTTTCATATTTTGTGAAAGATATGACCATGATAATTATAAATAAAAACATCCAGAAACATACATGTATATGCCGAGCTGTATAATGTCAGCTGTTACCAACTTAATTACAAAAAATAAGAGGGAACAAATTGAATAATAATTGGTGTCTTTCTTGTTTTAATAATTAAACACAGGTGCATTTCTTATCTCTTTTTTTATAACCAAAGTCAACTGATGTTTACAAAAAAAAAAAAAAAACTCTTGAGAAAGCCGCTGTTCAACAAGGAAAAATGAACATACTATTGTTTGCATTCCGTTTCTTTGCTGGACCAAAATACAAATTTGCATTTTTTTTTTATTTATAAATTCTGTAATTAAGGAATGTTTTTGATTTTTTGAAAAACATGGAAAAAAATTGTGCTGTACATTGAATTTGTTTCCATGAGTCATTGCATGTATATTCCATGTTTTTCAAAAAATGAAAAACAATCCTTATATTTATATATATTACCATTTTCTGTGAATCTTTAGTCAGCTGGATATGTGAAATTCATTCTATATATAATTGACTTTTTTTTTTTTCTTTTTTTTTTGTGGGGGGGAATATTCATATGATGTAACAGCTGAACAGCTGTGTCAGGCATTGAATATAAATGCAGATGTAATGGATTTAAATAGTTTCTGGAGATACATTAGAAAATATGACAAATTATGTCTCAGTGTTCCAGCTAGAAATTTGGAGGGACAGAACTTGATCAGAAAAAAAAATTACTTTTACAAGTATCGGTACATTTTTTTTTACTCTTACAGTCCAAGTGTGCATGTACTTCCTTTAGAGTATATGTAACCTGGAACCTGTCTTTAGAGGTAACCATCGTAAAAAGACCACATGTCTTGGGAGACCACATGTCTTGGTAGACCACATGTCTTGGGAGACCACATGTCTTGGGAGACCACATGTCTTGGGAGACCACATGTCTTGGGAGACCACATTCTCAAAACCACTTCATTTGATAGTCCTTTAATTAAAACCTCCTTTGAGAGACCACCTGTCTTGTAAGGCCAAATTTCAATGGCAGAAGGGACGGTCTCTCGGGACAGGTTACACTGTACAGCTGTTAACTGTAAATGATGTAAAATAACATTAGTAAGGTTTTCTTTAAGGATTGTTATTAGAAAAAAAATTAAGGAGGAAATCATCGATTATTTTTCGAATCTTCATTATGTGGAATTTATCCCCAACTTTGACTTATAGTTAAGATTAAATTTGCTCCAACAGGTTCTCCTTCAATCCTCATTTGGTTTCTCAATTCCTCTGGACACTTGCAAGTCTATAATTAGAAACATTTTGAGAATGTGTTCAATAGTTAAAGACCAAAATGCACGTCATTTAGAGCATATACTGTAAAAAGGTAATTTGCAATTTTCTCACAGGTGTCAAATAATACAGAAAGATTATGTTGAAAACTGGCAATAGATAAAATGAGCAAGTCATATCAGACATTTGGATGTACACTCAAACCTCTATTAAACAGCCAATTAAGGGATCAATGAAAAGTGGCTGTTTGAGAGAGGTGGCTGCTGAATTGAGGTCTGTTACAATCATGTGATGGAGAACAAAGATACATGTGTAGAGCATCAAGTGTACTCTGTTCATTCATAGATATATCAACAATTGCCAGTAAAACAGGAGGGGTTAAAGGTCGTAATTATAATTTAAATATGTTGCCATATTTCTGTAGACAAGGTAATATAAGATAAACTTAATTGTAGAATTATAGCTTTACAGTACTTACAGTTTTGGAAACTTGGCAGGAAAATGTGGTAAACATCTAGGAAATGAATTCCAGACGAACCAGAACTGTTTTTTGATGACTTCTGGGGTGATTACATAATTACATGCAGTATTTAAAATGTCAGCATGGCAACATCTCAAAGAGTAGTGTGTAAACCTGGGGAAATAATTATAGGAAATATTATTGTTGTAGAAAGTTATATCTCTTCCACATTTGCAAAAAAAAAAAAAAAATACATTTGTTAAATGAGATTCTTCTGTTAGCTGTAAAGTTCTTTCTTAAAACAAATACATTATCAACTATACCTATATATTTGAAACCTTTATTAACTGGTCACCTGTTATAGCAGGCTATTATATTTGTCTAATCAAGGGGCCTTACTGGCTGAGTGGTTAGAGCATCACGCCTTGAAGTCTCTCACTTCCTGTCATTTCCAAGGTACTCTTCCTTGGAGTCCTGCTGGAACTAAAGCTGACTTTTGTAAGAAAGTTTTCCAGGTTACTCGTGGAAGGCCGACGGTCTCTTCCCAGATACATTATGTCTGGGTTCTCTCCTCCACCAATGAAAACTGGCCACCATATATCTGAAAAATTGAGTGTGGCATAAAATCCTATTCAAAATTCAAAAAATGTTCAACTGTACATATGTGGTATAGAGGATAGATCACCAATATCAGAAGGACAGTAATCATACATTTACCAATGTAATAGTCATGGATATAGGCAGATTGGCTGTCTAGTCCAATAGCTAGTCCAATAGGGTAGATCACCAATATCAGAAGAACTATAGTAATGCATTTACCAGTGTAATAGTCATAAATATAGGCAGATTAGCTGTTTATTCCAATAGGGTAGATCACCAATATATCTATAGATCACCTATATATGTCAGAACAGCATATATAGGTCCTACTATGAAGTTGTCAGACTTACTGAATCTGAGTCAGAACAGCATATACAGGTCCTACTATGAAGGTGTCTGACTTACCAAATCTGAGTGAGAATAGCATATACAGGTCCTACTATGAAGTTGTCTGACTTACTGAATCTGAGTCAGAACAGCATATACAGGTCCTACTGTGAAGGTGTCTGACTTACCAAATCTGAGTCAGAACAGCATATACAGGTCCTACTATGAAGGTGTCTGACTTACCAAATCTGAGTGAGAATAGCATATACAGGTCCTACTATGAAGTTGTCTGACTTACTGAATCTGAGTCAGAACAGCATATACAGGTCCTACTGTGAAGGTGTCTGACTTACCAAATCTGAGTCAGAACAGCATATACAGGTCCTACTATGAAGTTGTCTGACTTACTGAATCTGAGTCAGAACGGCATATACAGGTCCTACTATGAAGGTGTCTGACTTACTGAATCTGAGTCAGAACAGCATATACAGGTCCTACTATGAAGTTGTCTGACTTACTGAATCTGAGTCAGAACAGCATATACAGGTCCTACTGTGAAGGTGTCTGACTTACTGAATCTGAGTCAGAACAGAATATACAGGTACTAGTATGAAGTTGTCTGACTTACTGAATCTGAGTCAGAACAGCATATACAGGTCCTACTATGAAGGTGTCTGACTTACTGAATCTGAGTCAGAACAGCATATACAGGTCCTATTGTGAAGTTGTCTGACTTACCAAATCTGAGTGAGAATAGCATATATAGATTTTATTCTCATAACATCAGAAGGTGGAAGTATACATGAGTTATTGTAGTACCAATAACAGGTTATCCTCATCCTGTTTGATTAAGTACTTGTTGATGTCATCTTTTCTCAAGGTTGAGCGGAAGTCTATAAAAATATTACCGCTTGAAACAAACGCAGTTTTGTATGATAGGTGTGAAATAGATTATCTGATATGTCGCCATCAATCATCATCAGAACTAATTCTGGAGAAAATCTGTAGCACAATAACTTGTCCTACAAAACATTGTATTATTGTAGTGGTAATTCAAAATGTATAATTTGTCCTTACATGTTCTCCTAATCTCTCTATGTTAAGACATATTTCCGTCATACTTGCATTTCGAAAATTGATTCCTAGGCAATTTGCATATGTAGGCCTACACACATATATGAAATGGAACGACTTGTGTTGAGACTCTTAAAAATTAACAGCAAATTATAATTATAATAATTAACGAAATTCAAAAATGTATTATAAATTCATAAAGTAGAAAATTAAAAAAATAACATGGACTATATTGTTATCCGTCATATGTATATATACCGAAAGCCATTGCTATTCACCTTAGTAATATGGATTAAATGTCCCTACAATGGAAAAATACGTCACATGCATGTTAATATAAAGTTTGAATTGCATTTTTATTGCGTTTCTGGTTTTATATCGGAAATTGGTATAGGGGCATTTTATAACATGAAGCGCTACTGTGCTTCATTAAAAATGCCCCTATACCAATTTCCGATATAAAACCTTAAATGCAATAAAAATGCAATTCAAACCTTATGTAACACAGAATATAATTTGTTCTACAGAACATTGTAACACAGAAGATAATTTGTTCTACAGAACATTGTAACACAGAAGATAATTTGTTCTACAGAACATTGTAACACAGAAGATAATTTGTTGTTCAGAACATTGTAACACAGAAGATAATTTGTTGTTCAGAACATTGTAACACAGAAGATAATTTGTCGTACAGAACAATGTAACATAGAAGATAATTTGTTGTACAGAACAATGTAACACAGAAGATAATTTGTCGTACAGAACATCGTAACACAGAAGATAATTTGTCGTACAGAACATTGTAACACAGAAGATAATTTGTCGTACAGAACATTGTAACACAGAAGATAATTTGTCGTACAGAACATTGTAACACAGAAGATAATTTGTCGTACAGAACATTGTAACACAGAAGATAATTTGTTGTTCAGAACTTTGTTATACAGAACTGGGATTTTCCATTTTTACATCTGGTTACAGGACCCATTCCCAATGCAAAAATTGCTTGTATCTTCCTGTAATATATACAAAATTCTGTAATATCAATGCTCCAGATAACTTTCTGAACACTTGGGTATAATACCCATCATTTCCAAATCCAGTGGGTATTTTTACCCTCCAAATTTCTGTCAAGTGGATATTTTCCAATTCTGTTATATTCTGCCATATTACAATTGCCATTGATTTTATTATAACGGTTTGGTTTCTGATTTACCATTAATTAATCTGTATTTATGTCAGTCCACAAAGTAAACATCTGGGTTTGGGTCGGCTTGACTGCATTATTGGACTACAGAGCTTTAACACACATTATGACCAAGGTCTATTCAGAACAAGTGAACTCAATATTTTATCTCACAGCAGGTTTCAGATCTAATGTGTTTAATTTTAAGCTTCAGTTTTGATTTGCATTGGGTATCTTACACATGGATTTTAATTTGCTTGCATATCCATTTATTTTTTATGCATAAAATACACATATATGCAGGTTATCTGGAGCAGTGATTTAAATATTGTTTATTTTTCCAATTTTTCAAACCCTGTACCCAGACTTTACGAGGAAGGGGAATCCCTGCAGAAGATGATTTTGTTTTACTCTACATTCTGCTTCTTTTAATAATACCAAATTTATTTTTAAAACATTTTATGGGTTGTACTTTAATTTTATCGTCAACAACCAGACTAATTAGTCAGGACAATCACACAAGTATTTTTGCACTGGAAAATCTGTAGCGCTTGCTATGGTTCAGTTGCTGGATAAATCCTGTACTCTTTTTTGAAAAAAATGACTTTGTTTTATACTTAACCCTTTCAACCCTACAGACCATTTGAACAATAGAAAGAACATACCACTCAGATATTCAGGGGTGAAAGGATTAAAGTATTTTCATTTTGATTTGATTTTGAATAGCGTTTTACGCCACACAACAATTTTTTTAGTTACATTGTATATGGTGGCGACCATTTTTTTTTATGGTGGAGGAGAGAACTCAATTACCCTGGAAGAGACCACCAGCCTTTTTCAAGTTAACTGGCAAAGTTTCTCACAAAAATCAGCTTAGGTTCCAGTGGTGCTCGAACCTGCGCTGACCAGATGTGAGAGACTTCATGGTTAAAGGTGTGACGCTCTGACCACTAGACCACAGAGGCCCCAGTGTTTTCAAGGATTTAAGAGAGATCAGGTTAATTTTGGGGCTTAATCATCATCGGATATAATTATTTTATATCATATATTTGCAGTATGAGTTCAAAGCCAAGGCAATCAAGAAAAAGAAAGTCTGTCTGACGATATCCGTGGATGGGGTCAAGGTTGCACTGCGGAAGAAACAAAGGGTGAGTTAAATTTTTAACTGAGAGAAGCTAAATGTAGTAGAACTTTGATGAGTAGAACTTCAATGAATCGAATCTCTCCATATTTCAAACTATTGACAAAGTCCCAAATAATTTTGTTATTCAGTGCTACTTTAAAACATATTAATGTTTATAATTCCAACTTTTATTTGTCAAATTTAGTGATGTTTAGAATAAATTTTTGGGCCTATCTCTATGAAAACAATAAAAATTCCTTGAAATAATTTGAAGAAAAAATTTACATGTGTACGAAATCGAATAGTTATTCTTCTATTCATAATCACTCAGTGTTTTAATTACATGAAAATTAAGTTAATTTTAGCACAGATTATTAACAGAAATGACTATATACAGGTATGTCTTTTTAAAAATGGTTTCGAGTCATGTACACCTTGAGAACCTCTGAGACTAAAAATGTTGGATTCTTGATTACAATGTTTCTGTTTTCTCGGTGGTCCCTTGAACTTTGACTCATCAAAGATTTACTGTATTTGTTGCTTACAGATTGGAATTCATTGAAATTATTTTTAAGTCTCTCAAGTAAGATTATGGAGATGTAGATCTAAAAATATTTGGATGGGTGCCAACAGTCGGGTCCTTCATTTGAGGTATGAAAAGCTTCAACCATATTTGTGAGCCGGACTGGCTCAGTTGGTAGTGCGCTTGACTCTTGATCATGAGGTTGAGAGTTCAAGTCCAGCTGGCGGCAGGTCGAATTCCTGTCTTTCGGATGAGACAGTAAAAAGCGAGGTCTCTTGTCACAGCAGGTGTCGGCATGTTAAAGAACCCTTATTGCTCAATGGCAGTATGAGCAGAGCATAGGCCAAAATTTGAAGCCCTGCACCGGCATTTGATGACGTCTCCATATAAGTGAAAGATTCTTGAGTGGGACATTAAACAACAATACAATACAATACAACGAGCAACCATATTTGTGATAACTTGGGATATGTGACAAAGAACAAATAAACAAGAAATACAAGAAAGGTTAATTGATTGTTTTATTGTTGATTTTTCACCATCTCTAGGTGAAGTGCCACAAATTTTGGCCTCTGTTATCAGGGCTTTTTCCTATAGTATTCATGGAGACAAAATTCAGCCCCATTCTTAATGCAAAATACATTTATTTTTTCACAATTTGATGGAAAAATTTCCAGATTTGATTTTGAGCCCATGGCCATAATAAATAAAAAATGATGTGGGGTAAAATGCATTTAGATCTCCATTTGTGAACACAAATTTTCCCAATATGACACAAATTCACATTAAAATTCCCAATTGAGTTGCCAATGGCATTTTCCCAAAATTGACAGAAAAAAGTCTGACTATCAGGGGTTAATGGTAAAAGACCCTAATCCAACACAAAATTTTCTATTTTTTCCCCAATGTTTAGCAAAATATTCCCAGTATGTTCACTGTTCAGGTCTTCATTCACCAACAAAGGAGAATCTCACAACTTTAAGTATCATTCAATCAAAACTTGTGTCTTCAAATGAAACCATGTTGTCGCTTAAATTAAAAGGAGTTGGATGAATAAATTTGTGTCTTTATTGTTGTGGGAAAAATAACCACAGTTAATTTTTTGCCAATTTGGCCCATTTGGACATTAAATTACTAACTGAAAGGGCACAGGACCCTGTGCAATAAAGGGTCTATTAACTCCTGGTTAATAAACTGACTCCAAAGCAGCGATTGAGGTTTCTTATGCATGCCACAGCTACTGTAACAGTCAGGACCACGGTTTTAAGTCTTGTCTGAAAGACCTGTGACTTTGACTTTATATGTCACATGCTTGGTGAAGGAACAATCACTGCCATTGTAAAAAGTCTTTGGTATGACACGCCTACTTTGATTCAATCCGGAAGACCTGTTGTTTATGAATCAAAGGCTCCACCAGGAGACCTCCGCAAGCA